>VXBQ01003037.1:313935-339427 GCA_013400175.1 Phainopepla nitens
CGCCCCCGGCTCCGTGCACGGCGCTGGCCCGCCCGACCTGCGGCTCTCCCGCCGCGGGGCCGCCGGCTCTCCCGGCACCGGCACCATAAAATGGCCGCAGCCGCGCTGCGCCCCGCAGTACCTCGGGCTCTCCCGCTCCCTCCTCGATCAGCCTGGAGGCAGCAGCTTTCGGGAGACGAGGAGGTGGCTCCGAGAAAATGAATGAAGTTAGAGGAGTGCGGGAGTCCATGGCGGAGCGCTGGGCCTCTCAGCTCGCTGAAGCTCAGGGAAAAGGTCTTCGCGAGATTCAGTGATTCCTATTAATCTTAAAATCTTGATGATATTCAAATCCAAAAGTTGGATTTTCAAAATGTACAGCGTTGCCGCGCCAGCTAAAGTGAAATTGCAAGTCATGGCCTCAGGTACATTTGACTTCTAGCATGTATGATTTTACGTTTTAAAAAGCTTTCCAGTGAAGCCGAAGTACAAAAAACATGCATCTTTTAAAAACTAAAAGATAGTTTATGACAATCTATAGCTGAGGAAAACGAGATACTCCTTTCTTCTACAGGTTCTTTTATCTAGAATTCTACTGACATCCCCTTCCCCCCCACTTTACTGCAGATTTGGGCAATTGTAATGTCTGAAGAACCTGGTTCATAACATTTCTAATCCCTGAAAAGCGACCTTCCAAAAATGCTTGAACTGAAGGGTTTGTAAACTGAAGTCCTAAATTAGGTAAATTAAAGTACCTAGTGCATATGAAGATTAAAGGCTAGAATGAGGAAAATTATCGTTTTCCTTTAAGTCTTCTAAATTTATTATTTTTGTTCCTGAATGCACCTAGCGTGTTTACAATACTTTCTAGAGTGCTCAGTTTTTATGTAATCGAGAGGCAAAAAGCTGTCTGGAGGGCGACAGGAGATGTCAGACTGCTCCCCAAGTGCTACGTCACACCACCAGAGCTAGCAAGTACTTAGAAAGAATCCCAAAAGCTGGAACAGTGCTGGCAAACCTACAAATCTCAGTCTTCAAAATCTCCTTAGGAAACAAAGGCTTCCTGAAAGAGAGATCACAAAATATCTTTGTTTCATTAGTAATGAGATTAACAGGAAACAATTAGAGAAATTAGTCCCAGCTAATTACAGAGAAACCAAAATATCATCTGTTCAATAGAAACTTAATAGTTAAAAAAAAAAATTAGAATCTATCTTTCAAAAATACCCTATTGTATCTCAAGAGGTGCCTTGTCCAGTTATAGGGTTTACTGCTGAGGTTACAGCATTAATCCACAAAAACAAATTCTTATTGACAGTTGGGACTAGACTGATCTTGGTCTACACAATTCTACCCAATTTTTAAAAAACTAAGGATTTAGAGTTATGAATTATTTGACAAAATGTTTAATGCACAGTAGTCAATTCATTAATCAAGGTATCAAATACAGCTTCAGAGTTTTAGTGAACTGAGGTAGAGTATAGATTAAAATACCCTTTTAAAGTAGAAAAGATAAGGGAATAAGCTGGCGGTATTGATCTAGATGCATGGTTGTTCTTGGACTTTTTGACTGATAATTTAACATATGCTTTTTTTATGGAAAAGACCTGCCCGGAATTACATCTCATTACACTGTTCTTTTTTCCTTTACTTTGAAGCTCTGTAAGGATGCAAGAGGTAGAATGTAGTCAAAACTCTTATTATTTTATTAGTAGTCTATTCTCAGCCTTTGAGTGGTTTTTTTTTTTTTCATTTGAGAAGTATTTGTGAGGGAATGCAATACTGAGAGCACTCAAGTCTTACAAAATCTTTTCAGATCCTCTTAACTTTGCTTGGAATCAGAGGATTTTCTTCATGTAGAAGAAGTAACAGAATGAGCAATTAGAAAATTAGTATTCTCCTTCCTGTTGAGGGAAATCTTACAGAATTTAGTGAGTTTTCTTTCACTCTGAAGAAAAAATTCAATTGTGTTCACAGAATAAGAGCCCAGGGATGGCATGCATCAGGTCATTGCTTCCTGGCCTTTAGCATCCCCTAGAAGGGGGCCATTCCCACAGTGGGTAGTTGACAATCACAGGACAGTGTAAGATCCAGAATTTGCAAACACTTGCCTCAGCTCTTGTGCACAGCTCTGTGTAGGGTGGAAAGCTGATTAATGTCTTAGGCAGTGAGGACGAATTTTTGTCTCACCTTAGAAATCTATTTTTTCCCTTTTTTCCTTTTCTTCCCACGATGAAAAAGTTATTAGTAATGAATTTGGTTTAGATGATTCAGTACTGAAAATTACTTTACAGAAACTGAACAGTATTTATTTTTTTCTTTGTGTTTCTGATTCTTTCCAGTTACTTCTTGTTTCCTCTATGTTTTTGTAGGATTAGCCAAGAAAGTGGGGGTAGCTATTCTCTAGAAACACTAGTTCCTTACTTAAGGAATAAAATGGGCTTGGGATTGCAGTTTTGTAACTTCTATTGTGATAATGTACATTACTTAGTTTCTGTACTGCTGTATAAATTGCATCTAGACATTTAAGGGAATTTATTGGCACCTTGAATATTTTTTTGTTATTTACAACCCATGAACCTGCTCTATAGACTATAAATAACTTTTATTTAACAGTCCCATCTTTCAGGAAGTAAGTGTTCTGGGGTGGAGTTAATTTTCACTGTTTTCCATTGTTCTTATGACTATTTCTTGAACAGATGAATGAAACACAGTCTGTGTTCTCAGTTTTAAAAAAGTAACTGGTTTGTTGCTGTCCTCATGACATGCTGCCTGGTTTTTTTCCTTTACATTTTCAAAGCAAAATCAGATTTATTTATTGCACTGCAATATCTTGTTCTTCCTAATAAAGTTATTGCTTTAATTTTAGGGGTTCTCTCATATTATTCCAGGATAGCTGGCATACTGTAGGTAGCTCTTCAGGAATGTTCCCAAAAGGAAGAGTACGATTTGTCTGTCTGCTAGGACTTACAGTGATTCATCAGGATGTGGAAATGGTTTTTTGTTTAACTGTGGTATCAAAGATAGATTGTCAAGTAGGTAGTAAATAACTAAGAACTGCTTAAGATCATTGGGAGTTTAATTCCTTCCTTGAAGGAGACCTGTTTTTTGAATCTGATCAATTTACCTCAAAACTCAACATTGTGCTGTTGGAAAGTAACCATAATAAAACAAATACCTTTTAGGTTTTCTGCTCCTGTTATAAACATTTTGAAATTTAGAATGGCCATTATTCATATAAGTATCTTTTGCATTTGATCATTACTGCATTAAATCTATTCAAAGAGAAAAAGTTTTGCTTTAAATCTGCAAGTTCTCTTCCTGGGCACCGAGATAAAGCAACTGTGTTGGGGTAAAAAACATAATGACTAATTAAACATCAAAGTGAGATTTATAGGTATAAAAGAGCAATAGAGGGATATGTCAACATTGCTATCTACAACATAGCATTAGATATTACTTTTGGAAATAAAAATTTCTTTTTGCAGGGTTGAGCTACATTTGGGAGGTAATTTTTTACAGAGAAAAAGAACTTAGAGAAGTCGTTGCACAGTCTAGAACGTTTACATCTCTTAAATAGAAAAATAATTATGATCAATGAGGAAAAATGAAATGTTATAAAAGAGAATGATTTCAAATATGTGTATGAAATGATGCTATAGAAGAAATAGCCAGTTATAAATCAAATGTAAAATATTCTATTGGAAAGATAAGGAGTAATCTTACTTATTTTAATTATTTCCTAGTGATGTACACAGGATAAAGGCACATTAAATCTTTGAGGCAAAGATTGATCTTTAACTAACAAAAGACTGAAATATTGATAGTTTTCTAAGTGTTAAAAGGGGAGCATATAAAAGGCTCAGGAAAAAAACATTAGATTTAAGATACATAGAATATACTTTCCAGTGTATATTCAAAATGTCTAACTGACCTTATCATATTTCCTCTAAGTTTCCTGTAGCAACAATGTTGTTAATCTGAAATAAAATTTTATTTCTTTCTAGTATTTTTATGGTGATGATCTAAGGGAAATACGGTTTTGCCTACGCACTGATAAAATACATTTATTGATTGCATTTCAACCTTAACATTAGGGAACAACATAATTTTCTTCTTTGTCTTTCAATGTAACTCTTTCATTATGTTATTGATAAGAGCAGAAGTTCTAGCTGATTTAAAGAAGGAAAAATAGAAAATGTTTCATTTGTCATCATAAATAGTATGGCATAAACACAATAGTTTTTCATCTACTTAAAAAAAAAAGTATCTACAGCACCAAATGCTAAAATCAAAGACTATGTAGTGAGGAAAATAAAATAATAGCAATTTTTACTGCAATAGAAGTTAAGCATAAAGGCACAGCAAGACTCAGACTGTTACTTAAGCCATGCCAGGCATCCAAAACCATCCAGCAAACAAAACATACTATGCATTTATACACAGGGTCAGATCCTGTCTCTCTAATCTCTTGCTTTTCAAATCAATGGGAAATATGTCTTAAGTCAACTTCCAAAGTCTGTTTAAACACATTTAATAGACACCAAAACTTCTTTTCTGTGAAGTTATACAGAAGTCTTTCTCACGATCACACATGGAGAGAAATACAGGTTCTTAATTGCCAGCTAGTAGAATTTGCAGATGGCCTACCTTTAAAATGGTCTCACCAGTAGAAAGAGAAACTGTTTTGTAGCTGATAGCCTTGGAGATTCTCTGTCAATAACCATTAGCTTTAAGAACTTTGTTAGTAGAGATGGCTTATTTAAACAGAATCATGGAATAAATACAAAATATCTAATTGATACAGTTTCAGCAGGTTCAGGCCTCTTAGAGGAGGATCACTTTTCACTGTCTGTTTCATTAGATACCAATGTGTCTAGAGCTGTAAGAATACTTGTGCTTCAAAGCAATTAAATGGGAAACTTTTGTATATTGGAATCATTTTGCTAAACTAAACTACACCAAGGGCTCATAAAATGGCAAATATTAACCTCTAGATACAAGGAAAAATACATTCCAAAGCAAAGGAAAAGGTTACATTTCTGTACCTATGAACATGATCATGGGGTTGTAGCAATCATAATGAAAGCAGAGGTAAAAAATCACAGCATCCTCCATGTTCTCAATTTGCATGACTTACTCCCCTACTGCTCATGCTGCTGGCGAAGACACCAAGTTTGTTCCTTGCAAATTCCCCTTCTAATCAGAAGAACTTCTGAAATCTCTTTCTTAATGTACACAGGAGTTCAGAGATCTGGGCTGGAGATGGATGTCCTGTCAGTGCTCTGTGCTGGCTAAGTACGGTACTTGCTCTGTCTCATCCTGGAAATGGAGCCAGTTAAAGCATACATAGCAATAACCATACTGCAAGTAATAGAATCCACATAATACAGGATTTGGAAGGTAAAGGGATAATTTAATTCATCCTTCTGCCTAGAGTTATGACTTGAAATGTTACTAGTATATGCCCTTAAATGTCTCAGTTTAAGATTGATCTTCAGTCTCACAGATACTACACTAGAATGGGAGGAGTGGGGGATGTGCATATTAACCTAAACAATCTTTTCTAGAAATAGGTTTCATCTTCTTCAGTTAGAATTCACTGTGCACTTTTTAGTAACCTCTCCATACTGTGAGATTGCTGTTGTATGTCTCAGCCTTTTCTACAGATCCTTCAGTCTTCTTTCATCTATTATTTTAAATCTCTCTGGAGTCTCTTTAATTTGTTTGTATTTAAAGGTGGGGCTTTCAAAACAGAATGCAGCACTGCATAGTGTAGCTCTTTCCAAGACTGAATAGAGTAGAATGACTGTTTTCTACTTCTGGCATACTGCAATTCCTTAAATATATCATAAAATATTTTTCAGTGAAACCACAGATCATGGTCAATCTGTAATCCAGTATAAATCCTCCGTCCTTTTCTGTAGTGTCATTCCCTAGCAGTTGCATTTCAATTTGTATTACTTCGTTGGATTTCTCCATCCAAAGTGTCTCATTTTCTACGTTTCTTTGGTGCATATCATCTTGCTGGTTTAAGTAATTTCTTTTAATTGTAATCCTGTCCTTAACCCCTTGTTAGGTGTTTGCAGTACTTGTGGTCTGGCAGTGAAAAGAATAGAGTTATATCTAGGATAAGCCTGTATAAGACAAGCCTGTGTAGGAAGTGCCTCTCTCAGACTGTCAGGGAAGCACACTGACAGTGCATTTTTCCAGCCTATTTCCTGGTTCAGTTTTAAGAAGTCATACACAATGGTTAATATCTTACTGGAGTCAGTATCACCTGCTTTCTCTCCCTATTGATCCTCTGTGCCAACTATTCCAGTGAAGATGGACAGGGCTGTAGCGTGACATCAGAGCTTTTCAGTGATTCTCAGGAGACTGGAATACAAGTCCCAGAGATCTGTAAGAAGACATTCACATCTGTGCAGAAGTCCAGAGTGCTTTCATCTTCTCAGTGTTTTTCCTCAAGATGAGAATGGCCTTCTGAGACATTATTTCACTCTGTTAAGAGGATGTGGATGTCCACTGCTATTTTTGAAGATGTCATTTACATTCTTTAATGAAGTTATATCCTAATAGCACCAGTCCACGTGAAATACTGTTATACATGTATTAATTGTGAAATGCCAGAAGGTATGCTTGGAAGGCTCAGACAGGATGAAGTTTTCTCCAGAATTATAACTCAATTAGCCCCTGTATAAGCCATGTGAAATAAGATGTAAGAAATATTCGTGGCGTAGACTGTGGCCCTGATGGAGTCTGTAGAGAGCCTTGATTGATGTAAGCAATGTGAGCCCTGAGACAGAGGAGGTTAAAGAAATTAAGAGTTACCTTTGTGTGCCCAAAGCTATACTGTATAATGACATCTTAATGGGAGGGGATATTCTAACTCACAGTGACTTGTGAGATCTGTGGTATTTGTTAACAAGCTGTACCAATTTGTAAAGTGGCCTATCACAAGCATTTGTTTTAACTTTAAAGATCCTCCAAGTCTTTCTGCTCTTTGATAAATGACTATGTCAGTCATTAAGTGTCTGTCTTTGATTCATTCCAGGCGTGTATAATCCTTATCATTAGCTGCCTGTATAAAAACAAGATGAATCTGGTTGCCATGGGTGTGTTACTCCTAATGGGTACCATTAGGTCATGTTCTTCTTCAAGGGGATGTAGCTGTTAAAAGTCAGAGGCCAAGAAGCTGAGAGATAGTTGGGGTCAGGGAATGGCTGCTACCACTGTGAGTCCTATCACAAATTGTTGGAGTCCCCTATAATAACACAGTCATTCACATTAAAATATCAGTAGTACTGCTGTTGGTTTCATCAAAAGCTAAGGGGAGCTTAACTAATATGAGCATAACTGTTATGTGACTGGCCTGCAGACTTTTACAGGAGTGGTTTGTGCTGTGTTTGGTGTTATTGTCCATTTTATGCTAAAAAATGCTTCAGAGTTGCTTGAGTAATTATTTGTCTTTTCTAGGAGCCTGAGGTCCACATCAGCTTGCAAGCATATTGTGAACATATGTAAGCATATTACTCAGATTGTTTAGTGCTCAGAAGAAAGATAGTGTTCCTTTTAATATTATGAAGATATTAATCTCTATTTCTTTATGAGAAAACCCTGTAACTTGTGATTAAATTTGCTTACTTTAATACATGGAACTCTGTAAATTTGTATGTAAAGAATCTAGATCACGAGCACTGTTTTCTTTATTGTCAAACAAAATAAAGATAGAAAAACTAAACAGTTCCCATCAGTTTGAAGATATATGTACTTTGACCTAGGGTCTATGGTTGCTAAAACAATGTGAAACTTTTAACAGACTGTTTAAATTATGGTTACCATATGAGGACATTAAAGTGGAGCTGACCTATTATTAATGTCTGTCCTTTTTGCTGCCTGGTAGTATAGAAATTAAATGTATTGGTGTTCAGCATAAAAAAATTTTAAAGTGCTGTATCAGTTTTCATCATAAAAATTCCAGACTCTGTACCACCCATAAAGATGAATAAACGTTGTAATCATTCTAGGGAAAATACAACAAGTTAAATATAATCTTCTTAAGTATAGATAATATAATTTAAGGAAAAGAAAACTAAATCTTATTAATGACTCACAACTAGTTTTACAAGAGGAAAATCGTCATTGAAATCATCATCATGACACTTGAAATGTCCTGTGAAGAAATTCAGCGTTGTATGTACTAGAATGTTTCTAGTTTGTAGAATGCCGGAAATTTTGATGTTTTCATACAACAGAAGATTTTAAGATGCCTTAGAACAATATATTTGCTATCAATTCTCATTTGTGGGACCGATTTACAATATTTTCTTAATTTGGGGGTATTTTCAGTTATATTACTATCCTAATTAGTTTGTTTTACAGCAGTCTGTCAGCTACCATTTTCTCCTCCCCAACAGACAGACTCAACAGACTCAACCTTGTTTTCAGAATCTCTTCATCCACCTTCCTCCCTGTGCCTCCTGCACTAAATGCAACCCTTCCACTTCTGTCATTGCTCATTCTTCCCTTCCCTCAGTCTCCCCTAAAATCTGGCTCTTTCTTTTCATTCAGTTTCTGTTTTCTGCTACTTTCCACCTAATCTCTCCATACCAAAATCCCTCCCATGCTTCCGACAGAGACTTCTCCAATCCTTTTTGTCCCACAGTTGCCACCTCATTCTTGCCTTTTGTTGTGGTTCCCTCCCACTGATGCTTCTGCTCTATTAGTTTGTTAGGATCCATGATTCATATTCTATAATATTATCTGAGATTTAGCTAGATGAGTAAAAATAAAATCTTGTTCTTATTTCTTGAGAATATTTTCCTCAATGCCATGACTCAGTTTGGTAATGAAACACATTCTTCTCTTATTTATTATCTAACACATGTAATTCTGTTTTTAAAAGTGTTGCATACATACATGTAAGACCAAAACAGCATGCAAAACAAATTTCATACTCAGTGCAGAGAAGCTCAACCAAAACATAATTAATGCAACACAGTGTTTGAGATTTTAAGCCAACAAAAGCCAGACCATTTAGAGCTAAGGTTCCCATAGCAACCTTATTCTGTCTCCTCCTGTGTCTGTGTGATAGGGTCTTTTTTTTACATGACCACATATTGCTAGAGAATGGGCTGTATTATTCCATAAATAGAACATCAGTTTAATAGGTAGGTTAACTGGACAAGGTTTTGTCAAATTCTGTGTCTTCAAAGGAAGTTATATCATTGTGGCTTCTAGAGCTACTGCATATATATATATATATATAAATACTGAAAAAATACTAAAAAAAAGCTGCAACATGTTGTTACAACATCATTAACATAAATCCTGCCTGCAAGTGAATTTTTGGCATGTTTTTAGTTTCCCAGTTATCTATTTGTCTGTGTATAATGGGTGAATAATTATGGGAAGAAAATTGTTGGTGTTTCTTAAAACATAATACAAGGAGAGTCGTCAATTATAAGTAATTATATTTCACGGTAGGCAGCTACATAGAAGCATGTGGGAATTCAAAAGGGCAGACTTCAGGGCCTGAAATCATTGCATTTAACTGTAAGCACTTAAAAAAGGGGGCCAAAGTTATATGTACATCTCACAATTTCTGTACAATTTAAGGAGGTGGAAGTGTTTCCAAACAATGATCTAGTCCTCCTGAGATGAGATGTGCCCTCTGCCTGTCTTACTCTACTGACTATACAGTTGGCCCAGAGAAACCAGTCAAGATTCTTTCCTGGCCTCATTTGTTGCTTCAAGTAGGATAAATCCAAGCTGTGTTGTCCCAACAAAAAGGAGTGAGATTTAAAGAAAATTCTGAGTATCTAATGTGTCTTATG
This sequence comes from Phainopepla nitens, assembly GCA_013400175.1. Taxonomy (NCBI): domain Eukaryota; kingdom Metazoa; phylum Chordata; class Aves; order Passeriformes; family Bombycillidae; genus Phainopepla; species Phainopepla nitens. The sequence goes on from VXBQ01003037.1 coordinate 323,748, forward strand.
GCTTAGATCCAGTAGTCTCCCCAGACTGCACTGATACAAATGTCTAATCAATGATTTCACATTCACTTGACAATACAGATTTGTTCTGGATTAGATAGCACAACACAGACCACCTCTTTTGAGCAGATACAAAACAGTACTTTGATTATTCAGGATTTACACTGACTGCAGAAAGACAAATTATATCTTATTTGACCTAGTATTGAAGTGATGGAGACAATAATTCTTGATTTATATACAAAGACTGTTGGAAGAATTTAACTTCATTTTTGTGTGTCTTTGAACCAGCAGAGACAGTTAACATTGATTCCACTCTTTACATTCTTTAGCTGTGACATTTTTGATACAGGGGTGTCTCAGAAAACATAGAAATATATTTTTACAGGCATTGGATAAAGTTCCTCAGCACTCAGCTCATGACTTTTGATTTCTACTCTGGATGCTGGGTCCAGGCACTGCCACTCAAAGGTAATCAAGCCCTAAGTTTTTGTTGGATCTGCATGAAGGTGAAAAGTTGAGATCCCTGGTAATTTTTCTGCGCCCTCGAAATGTATGCTTGGAATTGGAAGTGTTCTATGTGGCACAGATATAAAACTGTGGCAAACCAGATGGCAATCTGGTAATTTGGAGAGGATTTTAAAACAAGGATAAGACAAAGAAGAAAAACACTACCAACACAAAAGAGAGAAATGGCATCCATTTCCTTAGTTGAGCTGCAAAATACATCTTTCCATATTCAGTTTCTTATTTAAAAAGACCTACAAAGACCTGGTTAATGTTTTGAAGGTTGTTAGAAGTCAAGTGGATGGATACTGCTGGCATTTAACCACTATTAGCTCTGAAGAAATCTGACACTCAACAATTAGATGACTGGCAAATCCCTGAAGTATCTGCTTTCCTGTAATAATATATAGACAACAATGAGACAATGTGTCCAAATAAAAGTGGGTAGCATTCTGAAATATTGAACAGTTCCCCACAGATATAGTAATGAGGAACTATTCAAATAATATCCTCTTTCTCACAGGAATCTTCCAAAGCAGTAAGCCCACTGTGCTCTGCTGGATTAAACTTTGTAGGAACCAGTGCATTTAATTTTAAAATCTTCATTGAAGATGGTAGTGAGAGAAAGTTAAATTTTTTTTCACCCAGACAAAAAAGCTAATGCATGAGATCCTAGGGAACTAAATGCCCAGAATGAGAAGCTTTCATCTACACACAGTTTGGTAAGGCAAAGCGAGGAAATAGCTCAGATGAAAACACAACAAATAGAAACACAATGGGGAAAAAAGCTTGAAAGTTTGAAGTGTACAAGTGTGTGACTGCTGTTAGAAGTCAAGACGTGTCAGAGAGCAGGATGAAATGGTATCTGTTGCTATGAACAGGGTAAGTTACCTAAATCCTCGTATATACTGGGAAGTACAGTCTTGCAAATTCTCTTAGGTAAATGCAGAAGCAACAGGCATATTTGACCTCCTAACCAGTTTGTCCTCCTGGCTGAAGCAGTTCAAAACATTCTGTCTAGTGATAACCTGCATGACAAAGTCCACAGCCCACAGCATATTAGTTCCTCTTCTAAGGCAGGAGTAACTGCAGCTCCTCACTGGGAAGGAGAGCACCCCCATCGGCCTCTGCTGGTGTGTGAGGAATGCCATGCTCGTGAGCTGCCTGTATCCTGGGACAAGAACCTCAGCAGCCCTGAGGGTCCACGGCAAAAAGGCTTGTTTTCTTATGGGGTTTCAGGTTGGTTATATTTTTTAATTTCTTCACACACAGTCACTTGCAGGCTCATAACTGCCTGGAAAAAGTGAATTTTGGAACAGGACAAGGAAACATCTTACAAAAATCACCTGTTTGGAGAGCCTTCTGGTGAGATTTTCTGGAGCAACTCCAGGTCATGTCCACTCCTGGAAGCTGCCCAGTGTCACCTCAACTGCTGCCTTGTTGCTTGCCAGCTCGAGGGGCACGAGAGCCCTGCGTGGGCACAGCACTGGTTTCCTCCCCTCCTGTAAAGGCTGGAAAGTGGGGCCAGCCCTCAAAGAGGGGCTCTGGCATTGCTCTGCTCTGGCTGCTCCTCGTTGGTGGTAAAGGGGGAGGAAAGATGGAAAGATCTCAGACAAGTGCAAAAATGTGTTTGTGACCGTCTAATGAAACCTGGGGTTACTGCTATGGCTAAATATAGACACTGTGTTACTGGTTGCCATGTTACTTGAAGAGAGCAGTTTGCAAATCTAGTGAACATAAGCATTATTTTCAGTTGAAAACTCACAGGCCTTTTGGTGGTTTTTTTTTTGTTGTTGTTTTTTTTTTTTTTTTTAAGACAGCTGGTCAAAGTATTCTTATTTTGCTCAAGCTATTTGTTATGAACTTCATAAGCATCAGTATTTCCCTACCATTATTCATTGTGTAGGATATTTGTAAGCATATTGGTCATAGCACTTAGATTACTATAAATAAATGTATTAGCCTCCCAACACGTAGGTTGAGATATGCATATGAAAGTAGTATTGCAAACAACCAATGCAGTATTTCAATTTCTATAGAACAGTGGTAACCCAGAAACAAAAACATACCAAAGAATATTTTAAATTACCCATAATTTATATATGCCTGTAAGAAGATGTACCAGCAAGGGTAAGTGCAAAGAGATAGTCAGCTTTATTGTCATCATTTGCCTGTCTTAAGCCCTGACAATGTTCTTAATGCTTTTACACTCAGGGTGTACCATCTGCAGGACATTAGCAAGCCATAATGCAATGTAATGGCATTCTGATACAGATCTGTTCGGTTTAAACAATAACCACCACGTCTCCTTAGACGAAGTCAGAAACCGGCAACTTATGTTTCAGAGGTAAAAGTTTGTGGATGCCTTTCTTCAGCAGAGGTTAGGATTAGTTTGCTAGAGATCTACCATCAGTGATTCAGGCATGCCTACTTCTTAATGACCTTCTGGTGCAATAATTACTATTCTGTTTGCAACAATGATGTAACTGTTAAATAAGTTGTTTTCTCATAGATTGAAGCACTATAGATCAGCAATGAGGTTATCAGTGCTGTAAGGTAAATTGACCTGGCACCATGAGATAAATGAACACTTAGAATACTGTTTCTAAGAACCAGCCGTCAGCAGGGGAGAGGAAAATCCAGTTTAACTCTAGCTTAATTTTAAATTGATCACTAGAACCAAATCTTGAAAGAGATTGGTAGAGGTAATTCATTCAAGTTTCAGACAGAAGTAGTTGAATGCAACAACTCTTTCAATAGTGGGAGCAAGGAGTCAATAGATCCCAAACTGGGAGGGGAAAGATAACAAGAATGACAGAGAACCAAGAGATCCAAATAAAGCTTTTAAGTCCTTCATCAAGACCAGTTAGTGAATGTTTTGGAGAACTGGACAATTTATTTGGGCAATTAAAGATGAAGTCAGAAAATTAGCACTTAGTCATACTTTATGTTTTTACGAGACAGCTGCATAATACAGATAATACTGACTGATGTTTGTAAAATGTGTGGATGAAGCTAGGTATTATTAAGGACAAAATATTTCACATGTATGTAATCTCAAAATATTTGTCCTTAGAAGTAAGAATTCTCCTATTAATTCCATTATAGAAATAAGTGTCTGTTATAGCTAGCTGGCCCCTGAGAAGTCAGTCTTTGAACTATTCACAGGTTCTAATGCCTCAAAATTCTCCTAAAAATTAAGAAATACAGTAACCCTCACTTAAAGAAACATAAGCACTGATGGGATTTGTCTTTCATGTTTTTAGATGAATGTGGAACTGTAGTCTACATCTAAGCAGGAGCTCTGTCATTCTTTTATGTTTAATGGAGAGAAATAAGCACCTCTGAGGTATGACTCATTTGAGATATATTTAGCTTTCTACTTTAGAATGAGATGAATTGCTTCCTTAAATTTCCTGTTTCTTTTCATTTACTATAAAGGGTATCTAGATGTCTAGCTCAGATGTAGATTTCTATAGTGTAGGAGTCCCTATTTGAATAGATGAATTGTATCCTGACAGACTTAGCAGAAAATACAGGCTGGCTATCTGAGTTCCTGAACCACATATAAATACCTTCTCTTAAAAAAAGAAATACTGGATAATGTTAAAATTCTGTGTCCTCTGCAGTTGACTCAAGATTAATTTATATTTTTATTCCTTTCCTCACTGATTTTTTTCTGGGCAGCTGTAGGAATGAGGCGTACTGCCATGATATATGCCATGAGATATATGAAGAGATTACTGTGGGCATGGTGGCTCTCTGATGGGTTGATAGGTTATCAGGCTGAGGCCTAATGACCCTTATCACTGCAGTGGAAGAGAAAATGGAAGAGTAACTTGTCACAGATATACTCCTGGGCAAGACCCACAGCATTTATAATCTCTTTTTGTAGCTATTTTACATATAAATAGTCTTCCCCTCCCTTCACATCTATGATGGCAATGACAGAATATTTGACTACAATCTCACCTCCACTTCTGCCAAAAGTGTGAATTAGCATTTGAAATCCTCCATGTCAGAGGATGAAAATACAATCACCTTGCAGAGAAATTGATGGGCTCGCTCCTCTGTCTTCCCCAATGCAGGATGCCTCTTTGTTAAAATCTGAGCCTCTGACTGTGTGGAAGTATACTCCTGAGCACTTGTACAGAGCACGTTACACTTATATTTTGTAGATCTAGTGAATCTGTCACCAGCAATCTTGGTTATAATAATAAATTAAGCTTAGCTACACCCAAACACCTTCAATCTTCCAGGACTAGCTGGAAAGCAAGGGGGGGTATTTTCTGCCATATCTCTGTACTTCTAATGCAACAACAGGTTTTCTGTCCCCTAAGGCTTTTGGACCGTGATTAATGTTCAGAATATGCCTGAATGTCAGGCTGTGATTAGACAGAGTCTTTCTGTGCCAGTGCTGAAAGCTGATTCAACCTCACACTGCAAGTGATCTGAGCCAGCTGAGAGTGCCTGAGTGCAAGGCCTGGCTTGGCCAAATAACTGTGCCACTGAACAGCCAGTTAGCCCTGGCATGGCACGACCTTTACTGCACTCACACGTGTCTTGATCAGCACAGAATATAGGCAGAGCAGGCCCATCCAAAATGACCATGTAGGCAGAGCTGCTGGACTCTTCCATCTGGTTTTTTGCAGAGCAGCTGCACAGTCTGCTGCTCACCTGATTGGGATTATGACTGTGTAATAGGGTAGATCACTGCATGTGAGTGAAATAGAAAAGACAGAATGATGCCTTGGAATTGGTAATTTTTTAAAGCTATTCTTTCTTTCTTCCTTCCATCTGATCGAATACACAACTCTAAAGAAAAGAGTGTCCAGTTTCTAGATAGGAAAAATCAAAATTTGGTGTTACACTGGTGTGAGTAACAAGGAACTAACAAGCTCTTTTTAAACTTGCAATCAGACTAATTAAGATTAGAAAATTTCCTGTAGTAGGCAAAGGATATTATGTACAGTCACTGGTGTATAGTAAAACCGAAATTCTCCACTGAGCTGGCTTTTACTAAAATGATGTGTTAATCTCCTCTGGAATTTTCAAGTGACAGCTACACCTCATGCAGTCTGCATCTTAATCATTGCATCCACAATATCATTCTTCTTTTTTATTAGCTTCACCACTTACTGCGCATACTGCTATATGACATTTCCCCTTAACTGTTATCTCCTGAGAACAGGGAACTTAGACCAAATTCTTTCTTACCCTGCCTCATACAGATACCATTTTACTTGTGGAAGCAGCACCTCTAATCAATTTTTGTTAAGACTGCTCTCTTTTGTCATCTCTGGAATAAAAATTTTTCAACTCATGAAAATGTGTTATTATGGCAGTGTTTTATAATGCTGACCTATGCTTTTGAATATAAATACAAAAGTTTAAGCAAACATAAAAATTTATAGTTTACTTGTCTGTGCTTCAGAGTAAAGTGGAAGACTGTCCTTCCACAAGATGTTTACAAATTAAATTAAAGGATTATGTTCATTTGATTTTTCATTCCCTTGTAAAGTTGAAACTGAAGAATGACCCTTCAAGCTTTTGAGTGCATGTTCTAATTAGTGAGCTGAGGAACAGCTCCTAAATATGTCGGTAGTTAGACAGTCTTGGCTTTCTACACTATATATGTACAATAATAAAAGAGCAAAGCTCCTTAAAAATTACTTTGTCACCTTTTCAAATCGTGCTTTTAAAACTATAGTTTTAGGCACATGAATTCCAGCTGAAAATACTTCTTTTTTATGAAGCTAGTTTTGTCCAGATTGTCCATTAACATAGAACAAAAACCACCCTGTCTTGACAGTCTTTATCTTAAAAATAAGCTAAATCAACCATGAAAGTATGCATGAACATTTCACTCTTCAGAAGAATTTACAAATCTTTTAAAATATCCTCCCATAACAGTAAACTCTGTGACACAAGTGACCACAGTATTAGGATAAATGCCAAATTAGTACAAGGCTTCAGGAGGTATAGCTCTTGTGACTTTCAGCAGTCTGTTTTTAGTCATACTCTATTTCAACAATAGCATGAAGAACTTTGAGATAGCCAGATAACTTTCATCCACTGAACGTTTAACTAGTTTTTTTAGTGGGAGGACTCCAGATTTTATTAATCTAACAATTTCTGCTAGTCTACCACAAGGGGGTAGATTAGTGCTGTTGAACTCCATGACTTCTTTTCCCCCAGCAGTCAGCAGCACCAGTCAGCAGCTACACGAGAATGTTCAGACTCATCACTCGGGAATTCTTAAAATACATTGTTGCCTACAGTTTGATTTCCGTATCAATATTGTCTGATTAGGAGTTTATTTAAATATTTCAGTCACAAAATGAATGCTTGTTCTATGGGTTGTATTTTTAACTTTTTCACCCAAGAAATGAAATTAAACAAGTGTCATGGATTTTCCATTCTACTCACTACTCCCACAGTGTTCAGTCGACCACTGCAAATTATTAGCTAATGCCACTTTTATAACTTTCGTAACTTAAAAAGGCAAATGAGAAAGGTTTAATTAATTAAAACTTGTTTTCAAAACTTAAAATTCACAGTTTCTGGTAATCATGTGTTAACACTTGAAAAATAAAATTTATTTATGAAGATAAATTAAACCAGTAGAAATACAGTTCCATAAATAAATCTCTTTCTTAAAAAAAACCCCATATATTTATCATCTCTTTTAACCTTGTTATGGAATTCAAAGTAACAGCATCCAAAATTATTTATGTTACAATTAGACCTCACTATGTTACATATTACTGGAAAAGGAACAGTGCTCCAGCTTACAGATTTGTCAAGATAAGTCTGTGCTCAAGACCTTAAACACTTAGTACATGCTAGTGTCTAAGTCAAATGAGCTGTTAAACGATCTCCCAAATTTTGGCCTAGAAAATAAACAGCAAAAATTTGCTTTGTGTACCTGAGAAAACCAGTAATAATTCCATGGAATTCCACTTCTAACCACATGTACAGAATGGTTACCATTGAGGCCTGCTGAAAAGAAAACAGACAAGAGATGATGAATCAAAGTACATCTAAATGCACTTCAGGGATGAACTTCACCAAAATACTCTGTCTTCTCTCAGTGTGGAGGTTGCTCTATACAGACAGAATCTTCTATCTGAGAAACTCTTAACAAGCAGGTACAGTTTTAAGCACTTGTCTCTTAAGCATGTGCAAAATGAGATTATTCTGAAGGTTATAGTTTAATAACAAATACATTTCCACAACTGTTATGTATACTTCTTGTATTTTTAAGAGCCCCATGGTAATGGTTAATGAGAGAAACAGAAAATGTATTTATTATGCCAAATATTTATTCCATGCTGCCATTACTCCTACTTGTATATCTGGTGTGTACTGACCTTATTCATTGTGTACAGGACATTATGTAAGGGAAAAATATGCATAATGTTGTTGTGGAAAGTACATCCCACACTTAAACAGAATCAAAGTCCTCTTTAAGACATTTTCTAGAATCTAGCCACAGATACAGACCAGATGGCAAATATTCAGCACACTGTGTTTGCAAATTTCAGTGTGCCCTCTAAAATCTTTCTGGATGTGAATGGACTTTTTACTTCTTATGCACTTTAAAATATCATTCAGAATGTGTATCTGATCTTTTCTCTTTGATTTTACTTTTAGTAACAAAGTAGAATGACCAGAAGCTTTTGGAAAACAGTGACAAAGGTGATGGTAAGGAAGTGTTTTTTTTTAAATTTAGTTTTATATTGTAGTATTTACAGAATTTTAATGTTGTAAAATTAATTTTGAAGCTTAATTCAGTAGAAAAATATAATCTACTTTTTAATACCTTTTCAGATATTGACCTCATATCAAACACAGTATGAAAGAAGACCTGATGTAATTTTTGATGTTGTTAAAGGCTATGTTGTTTGACTTGAATTTTTTGACAATATATGCTTATATATACATATGCATGTATGTAAAGTGCATGATAGTAAGATATTTAGTAAATTTATTACAGTTAGAAAAAGTAATTTCACTTCTGATTTTTAGGAAGGTATTTTTATCACTGCTTCACAGATTTTGTGGCAAAAGATATACATTTCTACAAGAAGGCTGAGAGCACACAACTGAATGGGATTTGAATTGATTTAATTTTTTTTTTCTCTTTCTCAAGAACTATTCATATTTTTAGATATGGTTCCTAATTATGGTTCCCATCCTGGAAACTGTAATGTGAATTTAATGCAAATTTAGCAGTTTAAAGACGGAAGCCCTCTAATACCACTAGATGTCATCCTGTAGTCATTGAGCATGTATAGAAAGGAGCAGACTACTAATAAGCCATACAGGTTACCTGAAAATCGGTACAAAATTGAAAATGGGTGCACCACAACAAATATTTTTGGTTACAATTAGTGATAAAAACATCTCATACACCTTTTTAAGGTATCAGTGAAAGTCCAGGGCATAAGATTTATGTGCATATTGTTTTTGTAACAGCATGCCAGTAACTGCTAGTTAATTAACTCAGACTAAAGTTCATATACACTTAAAATGATCTCTGGGATATTTAATAATATTAAATATGGGGCAAATGACAACGGTATCGTGAGTGCAGTGCAGTCATTCAATCTAAGGTTTCCTCTGCAGTGCCACCATTTGTATCCAATCTTGATTTACTGCTACAGATGGGTTTCACTTAAAACCCTGGAGATTAATAACTCCAAAGTCTGATGATGTTCAATGCTCATTTCTAGTTAGAAATTTTGTAAATGCTCCCTGTGTTTAGAATGAGACCAACTGCTGGGACCAATTACTAATAACTTTTACTGTGCTTGAAATCCAGTCTCAGGCACAAAATTTGCTGCCTTGGTGTATCTCTACCAAGAGTACTGTGGCCCCTGGGACCTTTTTTGACAAAGCCCATTCAGTTTGCTCTTGGCTATGATGGCTTCCTAATGAGGAAAAATATCCATGAGAAGCTACTTTTCCAGTGCTTCAGTTCTGCAGACAATGCCTGTAGCCCAAAGGCTCATCTTATTAGTAATGGCCCTAGCTCTGACCACTTCTCTACAGGTGTAGAGCTTTTGCTGATTCACCTTCATAAATAAAAGCAAATCTAGTTTTTTTAATTTCTCTCATGAATTTTGATAAAAATTGAAATTTCACTTACCTATGAGTCTTGTTTAGATATGTTTTTAGTTAAAGTTCATGGAAAAAATTGTTATTTCTTACTTTCATTATATTTCGTGTTGGTAATGGTGCCAGCAGGGAGTGGAGGGTCTTCAGATTTGGTCATGGTGGAAAGCCTCAATTTGTGGAACCAGTCTCTTCCAGATCCAGGAGGCTGCCAAAATTTGAGGGCAACTTTTTTAGTGAATGCCTGAGTAGTCAAACCTGTAAGTGGATCACTGGAGGAAGAAATTTTCTATCCTGTGTGCTTTTAATATTTGTCATTAGAACATGTGAGCAGAAGATATTAAAAAAAAGTAATTTTGAGCTTAATTATTTTCAGGATTAATCTAATAAATTTTTATTCAAATTAGGTATAATAAATGTAGTTTGTTATTTCAGCAGTCATACTCACTCCCTCTACACTGCATAGTACAACAGAGGAAGTTTAATATATTATATAATGTACTGGGACATATATATGTGTGTATATATAATATACAAGTGTATTTCATATAGCCTTCATAGATAAGTCTGTCTGCTACCAACTTGGGTCTGTCTGAAGTAGTCTGTCTCTCTTTCTTTCTTTCTTTCTTGTGGGTTTGTGGGTTGGTTGGTTGGTTTGGGTTTTTTGGTTTCTTTTTTTGCATACACTGAGTAAGATGTAGCATTCTTAATAAAGATCCAATATAAATAAGGCTTGAATTAGAAATGACTTGAAAGTCATTAAACTTTCCTGAGGTAATAAGGATGCTTTCAAGAGGTTTTGGTATTTTGTGCTATACCCTTTCTTGTTTATACTGGCTTCAGCTGATGTAAGCATGATCACAGAGATAGTTTACATCAGGCTCAAGTTCAAATAGAAAAAAAAGGTTGAAATTTGGATAAAAACATTTTATCAGCTTAGCTAAGTACGTATATCTGTTGATCTAGTCAGTAGGTCTCAGCAGTCTTCACTGTCTGTGGCATGATTTTCTGGCTAGACAGAAAAGCTGAAGAAAAAATGGAAAACATAAGGCCACCTAATGTAATAAAAATGGAGAAAATTAGCTGTTTAAAATAGCTGTTTGAATGAAAGCTTCATATCTGTGAAGCAATCCTAAGGTGACCATAATGTACATGACCTGTGTTATGGGTATCATAATATAATGATGGGGGCTGTCACTTGCAGCTCAAATCAAAGTGTGGGGGAAGGAGCCTCCTTAGCCCTCCTTCCTTTAGAAATTCCTCAAGCTTTGCTTGCAAAACTTTTTAAAACTGATAGGTGTTTGGTACAAAATAAATAAATCAATTAGGGAGGTTTGAGCTGCTTTATTGACATCTCTCTACATACCATATAATCTAAAGTTATCTCGAGCTCATTATGGTTGTGTTTTCCTTCCATTTAATGTAAAGTTCATTGGCTGAAGCCCAAAGTCACAAACAGTCCCAAGAAGTTTTGTTAGACAAGAGTATCTAATCAGATTTCTCACAGACACGCTCCTTGTGTGAAGGGTAATTGTGGGGTTTCTTTTTCTAAACAGTATTAAAATTAAGTATTTCTGTGTAACTACTGTGAGCCTCATGAGGTAGTCTCAGAGCTGTGGGATAAAGTTTAAGCAACATTTTCATATTACAATACACTTAAAAATAGCTATATGAAGTTTGTTAAATTGATGGAACTAGACAAGTAACAAAAATTAACCAAGGAAGTGTCATGTTGTTTTTTAAACAAATAGTGCATTGCTGCTATAATATGAGGTGTACCACAGAAAGAATCAGAAGCTTTAAAAGTTGTGGGCAGTCCAGGGGAATGTGTATCTCTGTGATTCCATTTTTTGCAAAGGTCAGGCAAAGGCTGACCTCAATTTGTTGGTAGCTGGTATCAGAAGACAAACCTATTTACGTTCCACAGGAATTACTGTCATGATTGCAGTGAAGTCAAAGAAGAGGAATTTCGAAGGGTTTTTTCATTAGTGCTCTTTCTGGGGAACATTTCAGTGCTCCTTCTTTTCCTTCTATATGCTTATCTTATCTATTTTTATTGTATTCAAACAGTATAGAAGACAAATTTTTGTCTCTGTTTCTGAAGTTGTTCTTCTTAAATACAGTTTGCTATACTTGTGTTGTTGTTACAAGGAAAAATTGTAATATTTATAAAAATTCTAATTTGTGAAGACAAGGATGTTGAAGAATTTTGAAAAATATGTCAAAATTATTCTGCTGCCTTCTCTTGAACTTATTTATTAATTTAATAAACCTGAGGTGAGATCTGAGACCTCAGAAATTTTACATAGAAGAACAGAGAGATATTGATATTCAGTTCTATAAATGGGTTTGGAGTTTTGACTTTTTTACTAGATATTTTTTGACTAGATTTTGTCATTTGTGGAGTATCTCAAAAGTACAGGTCATAGTATTTGTGGAGTAACCTACTTTTCCATATATTCTTGTCATGCATCCAGGAAAAAAAAGTCTGAGATAAAATAAAAGGACATGCACTAGCTGGGATTAAATGAAAAAAAACCCCAACAAACCACAGAAAAACCAATTAATCAGTGGTAACAAAAATAGAGTGACTAAACAGTCCGATATTATTCTCTAAAGTTCTCCAGCTTCTGTTGATGACCTGAAGACAGTAGTGAAAGAACTTCTTCTCACAGTGCCTCTGTAAATAAATGTTTTACTGGTTTTGATGGAGAAAGTTCTCAAAGTAAGGGTATACTGCTCTTCACTGGGAAATGAATCACTTTTTCTTTAGGATGCAGTGTTTTCCTAGGGGTGACTATGTCATTGCCAGCACAGTGGAGGCTGTCTCTGTGTAACTTCAAACTCTAGCCATCCTTGGACTTCCCTTGCTAGTTTACTACAATCAATTAATGCTGACTCCCTTATATTCAGCAGGAAATATGTGTAGTGAGGAGCTGGTGAGGAGCTGCATCCTTTCCTACCATCCTAATAAAACTTGTAATATGTAAATCTCATTCTACATCTATCTCAGTTCCACCTGTGGCATCCTGATGATTTGAGATCAGTAAACTGATTACCCAGGAGTGCTGCATAGGTTACCAACTACATTCAAGTGCAGTGTTTGTCCAGGTTTGCTTTGCCCCATCAGTTTTAGGTCTTCCCAGGGTGTGAAAGGTCTGTGATGTGCTGCTGTACCCACTTACCACTACTCTGACTCTGTGCTGCTGTCTTGTGCACTCCATTATCCCTAAGACCGACCCCCAAAAATGCTGATAAGCAAATGCAAGATGGTTATTTTCTGTATTTTTTCTCTATTTCTTTTTGTGTACTTCCTGAAGGAATGTAGCGAATATTTCCTTTGTGGTTTGAGCACAGTGATTAGGCTGATCCTATGAGTGGCAAGATATAAAATGGTTATATGTGTGGAATCAGATGGAAGGCAAGCACACTGGGTGCCCTTCACCTTTACTGTGCATGGACATGGGCTGCCCATTCCTTTCTGCTGCTTGCTTCCAAAATGAAAATATCTGTACAGTATTTTGGCCTGTTAGAGGTGAATGGTGCCTTCAGATGTGTTTCATCTTCTCAAAGTCTTTCCCTCAGGCCTGAGGAAACGTAAGGTCTTTATAATAATCAGTGTTCACAGGCAGCTACTTCCTAAAATGTAATGGTTAACTGGCTTCTATTATCAGTACAAGAAGCTAGTTAAAATCCCTTACTAATTTACTTTATCATTTCTCATCATATTTCTCTTCTGACATTACAATAATCCATGCTTTAATGATTGTTGAAGTTTACTTAAATGTCTGAAGGCAAATTGCTTTGCTATGTGTCTTTATATAGATATATGAAAAAAGAACAAATTGTCTTGTTTGCAGCTGAAATTCTATCTTGATGGCCACCTCTTGCTCTGTGTGACACTTCCTATTTTTGTTATGAATGGTAGAAGTAAACCTTAATGTAGGTAAAGTTTTGAAACTCACACTCCTATAAAAAAAGTCTGTTAATCTTGGATTTGAAGAGACTCACATTTGACAGTATGTCAGCTGGCAGTATAAGCCAAACTGATTGCACAAAGCAGTTGTTTATGTCTAGTTAGGTTCTTAGAGTGCTCTCATTACTGAAACTTCTGCACTCCTGCTAAAATATATTTTATGCACTAAAATGCCCTTCATACGTTTTCACTGCTTTATTTTCTTGTTTGCATGAGGACATTTTTCTGTTTTCTTCCTTTTCCTGCTTAGATTAATTATTTGTCTGTATCTGAGGAGCTTTTTTCCTCTTATTTGTCAGCCTATTACTTAATAGAGAAGTTGCAATTTCTACTAATATTAACAGGGAAGGATACAGTACGGAGCCCTTCTGCATAAAATTTTAGTCTTTCTTTGATGAGTAAGCAATTCTGGGCTTTTTTTTTTTTTTTTTTTTGTCCTGTAGGGCACTACAGCAATATATGACAACCCAGCCATATTTTTCAGCTACAGCAGAATTAATATTTTCTTCAGGTGCTCAGGTTTTGCTTCAGTACTTTGTTACTCTCTATTGAGAATTATTTATTTTACTTGTTTTGCAATGTTTTACTGATTTGTCTTGGTTTCAGCTTAAAATGGTCACGGCATTCTATTCCCAACTGCAGGCACACAGTTTGTGGTGATTGGGACTGGGGCTGTGGCCGAGCCCCATCCCCAATAGGCTCCAGCTGTGTATCACAGGGGATTGGTATTGAAGGCTGTGGAACGTGGAGTGCTGAGGTGTGCTGGCCAGTCCCAGAGGGGGAGAGAGGGCGCACAGGTGGAATGCCTGTAAGGTGAATGGTATAAGAGGTTGTACTGAGGAACAATGAAGTGCTGATGCTTGAAGCTACTCATGCTGTCAGTCGTGCATCCTCCTTCATCTAGTGCACCTGAGGTGATCCAGCTAGACGATGGCAGACCTAAGAGCGGTAAGACAGTGGAGCCCAGCCGAACTGAGCCAGGCAGACCGAGAGCCTGAACCCGATGACTTCTAGATAAACACACCACCGGCAAGTGGCTGGGAGTTTGGGAATGGGGGCTCAGATATCGGCAGAAGAAGAGTCCCTCTTGGACCTCCTGCTGCAAATTCTACAGAGGAAAAGTAAAAAGTATGAGGAATAGGGAGCTACCTGTTTTGTTCTTTTGGTGTGGATGAAATGGTGTAGAAATATATGGACTGACTGCCTTCTTTGCTAAAATATGGGAAGAAGCAGGGTATGCGCTGTGGGACGCAGCTATATTTGGGACAAGACAGCTACAGGGTTGCTTACGACGTAGGGTACAGTTTGGGACGCTTTGTTACAAATACAGGCCGATGGAGAAGCGGCAGTCGCTGCGTCGCTCCCTCAGTTCGGGTCGCAGCCGCCGCTCCAGCTGCTGCCACCCCCGCTGCAGCCGTGTCCCCTTGGTCTCCTCCTCCTTATGTGACTGCGCCTTGTGAGAAGGGTCCCGTTCTGCCGACAGCACCCGAGAATGGTCCTCTCCCCCAGACTCTGATGGTGACATTCCCATGTCCCACAGGGAAGCGCTGGCCGGGTTCAGCCCTGGCAGAGCCGCTGTGACCCCAGGGCCCGCGGAGGTTTGGGGTGGTGGCCGGGAGCCTGCCGGGGTGCTGAGAAAGGGCTGATGGCGGCTGCGGCTTCCCCGGGCGAGCAGCCGCCTCTGCTGCCACACGGGGGATGTGCAGCTGACCGGGAGCTGCTTCCGAGCACTGCTGCCAGATGGAGCTGGGGCTGCTGAGCCCCAGGGAGAGTTGGCGGGGCTGTACCATCCACATGGAGCGGCTCCTGCCTGCGCTCTGCAGCCGGCGGGACGCTGGGGCGGGGGCCGCAGACGGGCGGGCACACCCCCGCAGGCAAAAGCCGACGGCGCATCCCGTTCGCAACCAGAGCGTGTATTGATCAATTCCTCGGGACCAGCAGAGTTAAAGGAAGCAAGATTTCCACCAACTTCCCATCCGCTGCAAGAAATACTTGCACCAGAACCACCGGCGGTTCCACTAAGAGGGTCAGATCAAAAAAAATTTTGGGAACAGTTGTAAGAACAAGCACGGGAGAAGGT
>VXBQ01003044.1:0-33009 GCA_013400175.1 Phainopepla nitens
TGTGATCAGTGTCTTCAAGGCATATGGCCAGCTCTGGTCCCAATCCCTCATGGATGCCCTCTTTTACTTCAGTAGGGCTGCAGGTGTTGCAACCCACACTCTCTGCAGGTCATTTATTAGCTAGCTTTGTGCCTTCCAAGTATCAGCCCTATCAGCTTTCATTCTTACCCTTGCTTTTGCATAAGAGGATGAACTGCATAATTTTGTTGCTGTCCTGAAGACCGCCTACATCAGCTTGCAGCTTGTGTACTGTTAATGTTCTGAAGTAAATAAATTCTCTGCTGTTTTGTGGTTTGATAACACAAGGATGATTACATTGAGAGAGAATTCACAGCTGAATCGTGTAAGTTAGTCAGTACTGAACAGTAAATCTCTTTATGGTGTGTTTGTCCTCTTCTTTCCCTTTTCTTTCAGTGGAAATTTAATTTGAAAACAGATGACTTCTGTTCTTTGCAAATAAAATACTGAGGAGTTAATAATTTCCTTAGTAATTTTCCTTTTGTGCATCCTGTGACAATTCTGTAAAAGGAATTTTCTTTTTTATCATTCCTCAAGAAAAAATAGGCCCGGAGAAAAACAACAAACCCATTTTGTCCAGGTGAAATGTAAAAAAACAGGTTAACCTCTCATTGTAGCTCATTATTTTTACATTAGCATGTAAATTTCTTTTTCATTTCTCACTCTTTCTCCTGACTTCAGAGAAATCCATGTCATGCTTTGATATCTTTCCTCGGTTTCTGTAATTTTGAGATAGTTCAGGCTAAGCTGAGAACATACTGCTGTTGATGGGGCAGGCAGGCATTAGACATTTGCCTCTGACACCTTTGCTTAATTTCAAACTGCCTTTGGAAAAGCTTGCCTGATTGGCTGCAACTCTAAGAAACACGCTTAAATCTCTTCATCAGCCTGAAGATTACTCCTTGGTAACCTTTCCTTGTCTTTAGCAAGTGGATTGGTTTGTCTGCTGAGACTTGTTTGAAGCAGTCACATGCATTTCTTCTGCTTTCACTTGTGAGGCAGTTTCGGCAGTTCTCCCCTGTGTAGACTTGGCTGCAGCTAGACACATCTTTGTTGCTGTTAAACTAGAAAATTGCTTTATCCTGGAAAACACTCAGGCACACTTTTGCCAGTACAGGATCAAAGTGGAAGGATGCTGTCAGCTGATGATTCATAAAATCCAGCTGGCTCAGCTGGTGCTCATAAAGAAGCACAAAAGCATAAAAGAAGCTCATGTTATCCCAGGTGATATCCCAGAGACAGGTAGAGAGCCAAATGACTTTAGACCTCTGATGTTTCTGCAGGCACAGGAAATACCATATTGTGGCTTTGTAACATCTATGTTGACTTGACAACTGTGTCATACAGAAGTCCTCTAATTCTTCTGATATGGGAAAAGACATCAACATCCAGATACTGATTTGCTTGCTCAAGTTTCTGAAATACTTAACAATATTGGGGCATCTATTATGTAGATGTATTTTAAACTTTCATCTGTTTACCTAGCCAGGCCTTCAGTGAAATTACGCCTGCACACAAACTTCTTTGTTCTAGCAATTATTAATTTCATCCTGGGTAGAGTACTGTTGGGATATTTTTGCTTTAAAGGAAGACAGAATATACTTGGTCTCCTTTGGCCATACTAAAATGTTAATTTTTCATTTAAACCTTCATCAAACAGTATATTTGTTTGTTTGTTTGTTTGTTTTATTGATTTATTTTTTAGTTAGAAAACCCTGATTTTCTTAGGAAATATAGAAGTGGTTATTTGCAAAATTCTTATCTAATTCACAAGGTGAAAATAACAACAATTTGCATGCAATGTGACCAAAAAATTTGTATATAATTACTTGTTTTAAATGCTGATATGGTCATACCTGATTAATATGGAATCTTGTGGAATTAGTTTTGGTTATAAATCAAGTTAAGTTTTGCTCTCTCAACCATGATTTTGAGCTGAACTTACAAATCCTGACTAATTTTTTTGGAGCAGAAAGGTTAAGAGGACAGATGAAGCAGGCAAGTGGTATCTTCTTACTACTCCTTGGAGATCTCACTACTAAAGATCTCCCACACCTACTGTGTAATGAAATATCTGCCAATGTCCATATAGCCTCTGTGGCATTTAGCACTCTTCATTTTACGTTGCCTGGTTTTGAAACCTTATAAAGTGTAATGTTCTGTAACCTTTCAAAAACATTCATAGGTGTGATGTCAATGTTTCCCAAGTACTCAGCTGTCGTTATTGTAAGCCTGACTTTTGTTTACAAAAGCCCAGGCTTGTAATTCACTGCCTGGTAGGGAAAAAAAAAGGGGGAAATAAAGTAATATTTTGCATCTTACCACTTTCTCTATTTTCTCTTTAAAGTTCCATTCATCTTTGAAAAGTGAAATGACCTTTTTCGATGTACATTTATTTAAAATTCTTTGATGCATCCAAAACCTCTGCTGTTATTTATCTTCACATTTTAACTTGTGCTAGTTTTTTTTTTCCCAATGGCTATCATAGTAAAATGAAAAGAAGAAAATCCTTTCTATGCTTGATTTTTGCTTAATCCAAACCTATCCAAGTAGAAAACTGTGATAGTACAGTTTATATGTTGGCAACTTGCCCATAATTATACTTTATTAATGTTTTTGCTATTCCTTTGTTGTGACATTATTTCTTAGGTAGATGTTTTTATTCTGTAATGTTGTAGTTATTCTTTTTTTGTCCACTTACCCATTTGCAGAATTGAAGGAAAGATTTTTTTTTTTTTAACTTTTCTATGTCATTGGAAATTGTTATTCTTGTTACTCTCTGCTGCAGGTTTTGATGAAATCTGTTTGCATACTGAATAGTGAAGGCAGCTCAGGAACAATTAACAGTTGTACCATCCTCTCCACTCTGCCTTTTGGAAAAACAGAGGCTGTTGAGAAGCAGCAGTAATGTGGTATTCCTAGACAGAAAAGAAATTGCTCTTTCAGTGAAAATGTGGGTTTTTATCTATTGAGTGAGCACCCTGAATCTGCACACAGTGTCTGAAAATTTGTGGAGGTAAAGAGCCTTATTGGTCATAAGGATGACTATTTTTTGGTGGTATGAAATAACTGATGTGCTGTTACTTCACCCACATTCACGAAACATCTTCCTTGAAAAAAAGTATGGACAGCAGCTGTTAATGTGTTAAAAACAATTACTGTGTGCTCATAAACTTACTCTTTTAAATAAAAATAATGGTTAAAATCCTATTGTTTCATTACCAAATTTTGGTCCAGACAAAATGTGTAGCCAAGGCAGTTTCTTCTCACCACTAAATGTTGCCTTCTTTTGGTATGATAAAATACCTTTTTCTGCTTTAGTTTGCTTCTTTATTCCCTAGCTTTCTGATTTTTTTTCTGCTTTTCCACATATGATCTTCTAGCTCCTTTCTTTTCACAGAAAGGATGGTGAATTTTAACCAGATGAACAGAGCAACATTCAGTAGAAGTGCCTAATTTTATTTCATTTGAGGTATGTTGATGGACTGTGTTTTAAAAGGTTGATAGCCCTAAAAACCATAGGGAGATGGGGTTTTTTTTGTTATGATAAAAATCACTGAATTCCAGTGTGATGCTCAAATCTGATAAGCATATGAAAGGCAAATATGTTTCGGTTTTGTGTGTAACTAAACAAAAAAGAAAAAACAAAGTCTGTAGGGATGAATCCTAAATTTACAGGGTCAGTCAAATTTATTCTACTGGAAAACACTTTTTAGTTTTTCCTACCCTGGAGGTTAAAAAAATAAGCTTACTAGCATGAGTGGTTTTACTTCACTGTTTTGAGATCAACTGTTTTAGGGAAAAAGAATATTTACTTGAGTGAATGTCTGATTCCTTTGACAATTGACTTAAATTCTCATAATCTCCAAAAAAATTGAAGTATGATGGATCTAATCCATAGCTTTTTCCACACAAGAATGTATTTGTTATTTAATTTATGATGCTTATTGAAATATAGAAGTTAACTACAGAGTTGCCGTCATAGAGGAAATATTTTTTCTTTTTTTTTGTTGGCTTTGCTTTTTTTTGTTTGTTTGTTTGTTGAAATAAAAGGCTATTGGAAGTAGAATGCCTGAAGTTTCTGAATAAACACCAGATTAACATTTAAACAATATTTTGCCAGTCAGCTCTGTTTGTATCAAGGCTTACTTCAATTAGTTTTAAATTTGACAGGAATTCTAATAAGTGATAAAATAAGCACATAAAAGTTTCTGGAGGAATTGATTAGGATAAATAAAAAAAACCATTGTAATCATTTACTTCTGCTATTTCAATGAATTTAATACCAGGTATGAAACTCCATCTCCTGCTCCTTTCACCAGAACCTTTAAGAACAGGGACATGCAAAAAAACATCCCAGTTTCTTACTAGGATTTTAATACCAAAATTTAGCTGCAGCAGAAGTCCATCCTTTGCTGCATAAGCAAAAAGTCTCTAAAGCTTCTGGCAAAAAACCCCTTCAGGCACTGCAGGAAATGAGTTCAAATGGCTTGCCTATTTTCTTTCATCTGCTGAAAATAAGATGCAACATCAATTGTTTTGGTTGTCTTCACAGTTAAGGAAAAATGTTTCATTTCTAATAAAATTGCCTTTCTTTCATAAAGAGCATGACAGTACCATTCTTATGGATTATAAGCATTGCATTATGAATATCTGAGCTTCTTGTTTTCTTTTACATTACACTTCTAACAGGTGTTTTTTTTAGCATGAAGGCAGATACATGTATATGCATGCCCTTTATCTCTAGATACACATACTATTGACAGAAGTGGGACTTAGAGAAAAAGATAGGGTTATAGAAGAAGTCTTCTTTGAAACTGCAAGAAGAATTGATCACATCACATGGTCTAAGAGTATTCATTTAGGAAATATAAGAATTGCTATTTTAGAGCAGTGAAAATGTCCTCAAAATATATAATTACACGAGGGAAACTGCATTGGGATGGTTTTTCTCCATTGATTTTTGTTTGGTAGATTTTCCAGTGAAGAAACTCTATTTTTACTTCTACAGCTCTTCTACTAGAATTTTGCTGAGTCTCTAACCCAGTCATCTGTATTAAGTACTGTTTTTCTTTCCTAAATTCTGATTTTCTCTTATCATTTAAGGAAACTTAGGTGTTCAGGGAATTAGTCTTTGTACATTTAAAACTGTTGATCCTTGTGAAATTTTTTTTCAATTAAGTACTGTGCAAATCACAGAAGCTGAAAGAAAATGCATGCAACTGTTCTGTAAGACAGTCAAATTATTTGAGAGACAGTTCATTATTCCTTCTCCTTTGTATGACAACAACGAAGGGGCTTTATCAGCAAGCTGTACTTGTAACAGCTACAGCCATTTTGAGATCTTCAAATGCTCAGTTGATTCCCCACCCCAGTATTTACAAAAGAAGAAAAAGCTACTGGTAGCTTTATATAAAAACAGGTGCTTTCCTTTTCTGTCTGTAATTAGTGGAATATAATAATGAACTTTTCACATCTTATGCAGTAGTTTATTTTTGTTTGTTTGCTACACCCAGAACACCTCTTTTGGGCCCAAGTCTTACTTAGTTTTCCTGCTTGCAGAAAAGAATCTTAATATCTCTTGAATCACAGAATGGCTAAGATTGGGAGGGACTACCAATGGCCATCTGGTCTAAGCTGCCTGATTTGACTGTCTGGTTATTGACAGATTGCACAGAGGGCTGCACTTTTAATTCCAGTTACAGCATCTGTTATTGATTTATTGCTGGCCATTTTCCTGATAATGGTCTCATTCTTTCAGCATAGCTGACTTTTTCTAGTTTTACTGGTTGTTCCTTTCTATATTAGTCGTTTTCTAGAAGGCAGTTTTTCATTTTCCACTGTTGCATTTTCCATAATGGGAACTTGCTGTGGAGAAACAGAATTGTGTTTTATGGCCTGCTTGGAAGACTTGCATGCTGAGAAACCCTCTCTTAGTGTAGTCATTTATATGAGGAACCACAAATGAGAGGCATAGATGAAAGAGAAATATCAAAAGCCAGGTTTTGCTTTGCGTTCAGATCTAAAAGTCCCAGACTATTCCTGGGTCCTGTATTTACTGCCTTTGAGTTTGCAAACACACCCTTAAGTTCAGTCCCCTTCATGGCTGACTTTCTCTAGAAACCCCTTTAAGTTCTGTTGCTGTGCTTAACATGTGCCTCTACTGTGAATATAAGACAGAGACTTTTTTATTCAACAATTGTGTCCTTTTTTGGTATTCAGTGACATATCTGCTGACTTCAGTTATAAAAGTAAGATATGCTGCATTTCCTCTACCTAACAAGGCAGAATGAGCACAACTGGGAGAAAGCTGAGTTTGATTCTAACCCCTTTGTACTTCACCAACAATTTTGTCCCATTTGTCAGTTTCTATCAATTATCTGCCTGGAAACTGGACACATTATGAGACACCACAGATAAGAACCCCAACAGCTACTCATCACCTGAAAAGGTAAAAGTTCTTTAAAACTAAGCAATAGCTGACATTGGCTATTCTAAACTGCAAAACTGGGAAAAGAGTCTGGAAATTCAAAAACTTGTCCGAGGGGTTAGAAAAAATCATTATCTGTTGGATGTCCCAGGTTAAATTGACAACATCTATTGGATGCCTTTAAACAGTGGTGTCCTGAACCCTCTTATACTTCCGTTGTTAAAAAGTAACCAGTTTTTTATTCAGAATAGTGCTTATCTCTCTGAGAACCTCTCCTAGTACATGCAGTTTTCCTTCTCTCCAACAGGCTGAGCTCTCTGCATGACCTCTTTTCTGAGATTTGGGACACTTGCTGTGGGTGACTGTCTGACTCCAGACTGTGACTCAGATCATCTTGAAGCGAGACAATTTTATTTATTTGTCCTCCTCTTGGTCCACTTCTGGGGTCAGTTTGATTTGTCCTCACCTTTGAGATGCTTTGGCCCCATCTGGATTCTATTTACTGTGTCTGGTACCATATACATACATAAAAGTATTTTGTTATGAGTATATCTACTCTCATACTATTTATAATATTTTTTTAATGGTGGTAATTTTGTAGTAACCTGCACTGTTATAGGTGCGCTGGTTGATGCTATTACTGAGTGCTGATGTTATTTATTGTTGCTGTTGTACTTTTGTACTATTGTTGCTATTGTTATTTATTGTACTACTGACTACATAAAATAACTTGTAATATCTTGAGAGAGAGATACCCACACACACACACACACACACACACACACACACACACACACACATATACATATATTCACTTTATTAATCACAGGTATGCTGATTAATTGTGATTTTATTAGTATTTGTGGTAATTTCTAATAAAGTAGAGGAACAGGAGCTAAAGCCCAGGTGCTATATAATGCAAAGGACACTGGTCATGATCACTGCCACACTGCAGGCTGAGTGACCCGTTAGGTTATGAAGGTAGGCAGCCTCCTTTGTGTAAGACAGTGGTGCCCGTGCTAGGAAGGACTCAGTTTATCAGTTGATAGGTTGATTTAACACAGCTATTAGCAAATTAAAAATATCTATTCACTTACGATATCACTTATCCATTGTTTTAGTCTTCAATAGCTGACTCCCAACTTTTCTGTGTTAAGCATAAGGTTTGTTTTTCCCTAAAGGATCAAGATCCTATAGATCACATAAATTTATAAACTTGCATTGCTCAGTGCATGTGTATTATTTTTGCTTATACACATTTATGAAAAATGTTCACAGTAAATTGTCCATTTATTAAAAATAATATTCAATTTCTTCTCTAATCTCAAATATAAACTGAATTTCAAAGAAACCACAGATAGGAAAATAAATTGGGTGAAGTTTAGGAAAATAGGCTCTTTTGCCATGAGTATATGAAATCCAAATCTTTGCATAAAACAATAATATTTTGAATCAAAACATCCTCTTTCTATCCCACAAGTTTTGCTATGTAATGAGCAGGCAGACCAATAGGGAAGCAAACCATACACATTTTTAAGACATAATCATTATATCACAGCAGATTCCTGAGGCTACCTTGTGATGCACACCCATGGTTATTTGTGTTTAGTTTACATGTGTTCAAAGGTAAACATTTGGAAAAAACCAAAACACTAGGGCTTTTAAACCTGGCATTTATTGGAAATAGAGAGTCCATCCAGTACAAAACATAAGTAGATTTTCTGATTCTCCATGCTGTTCTCAGAAATGTCATTCACCACACCTCTGGGAAAGATGAATCTCATATTCATTTAGCACTCCTCTGTGGCTAATCAGGTTATGAAATGAAAGGCATCTATTCCTGTTCTGGCCTACATAGTCAATATTTCTGCATGTGAAGTTGATAATGCATGAAGACTTTTTTGTCATTTATTATCTCTTGAAAAATGATGTTTCAGAGTAGCTGAAATGTTGTAGGAATTCAGGCAAATTTCCCAGGTAGTTTGAATGCAAGAAGATGGCCAAATATATTGAACTATTAAGACTAGTTAAAGGAATTTCAAAAACATTTTAGGAGACGTGGAATAAAATTGCTTGCATGTTTCTGTGGAAGGATTTGTGATGGTATATCCACAGCAGACTTAAGACTCTTGTCATTTCTAACTGATTCAGTGCCTAAAAAATGCTGCCAGCAGATTTGTAGATTTCCTTCATAAGGCCTTACTCTCACCCTTTCTAGTATGCCAGAACCCTACAGTCAGAAACTGAACTTCGGGGCAAAATCAATGACAATTACCTCCTGTAGAGTTCAAGCTCTGTCTGCCTTTGAAGATTCTATGTCTCTTGTCTCTCACTGAATCTCAACACCCTAAGTCAGGGCTGGCAACCAAATGGTTTCATGTCTAAATGAATGTCTAAATATTGCTCTGAAAATGTTGATCTACTAAAGCAATTGTTTGTAACAGGTTGACATGTGGTACAGATTTACAAAATGTGGTAAAGTACAATTTTTGCATGCAGGTTAAAGCATTGACCGGATGACCAACAGAAAATAGGAGGCTGAGGTTCTCTGTGCAAGCATAAAAAAAGAGACAGGGGTCTTGTGTGATTTAGTGGTCATCTGAAATGGTTTTGCTCAGTGAAATCATGGTTTAGTCAAATGGGCCTGAGATATAGTGGACTAAAAAGTATAGTGAAATAACTATGGAAAGGTTCTGTAAGATTGCTAAATGTCTTACTATGTAAACCTCCATTGTATGCGGGAAGTTTATATGACATAAAGACAGCATAAATAACTGTAAAGTTTTCTTAATCTTTTCATGCATCTTTGAATGAACAGTGTCATAACTTTAAACTTTTTATATGCCTTTCTGTCATGTATTTGTAAATTATTGACACTCATGAAATCAGAGCAGCTCTTGCATCCAATTGCTGATGTAGATTTAAGCTTTCAGCGTAACTGATGCAAATAAAATGTTGCTCATTTGTTGAACTAAAGATAGTTCATCATCAGTAATCAAAAAACTCAGTATTATGTATTTTCTCAGTACTTGTGTCAAAAGCAATGCAGAGCAATTTACTCTGAGATTTATAGCCTGTGAAATTAAACATTTGTAAATCACTGGTATGTAATTGCTCATGTTTTGGAAAAGGAGAATTTAATTCTACAAAATTACTTTAACTTTCTATTGCATTTCTTGTAATGACCTCTAAAGGCCAGATACTGATGAACTGTGTTAATGCAATAACTCTTTTGCTTTTTTGGCATGTTTCATGTTTTGTCAGGACAATTTGATTTTCTCTGAGAAGATGAAATGTGCTATGAATATATTTAGTTTATTTCCTCTTTAACATTTCACCCACTAGCTCACATTTATGACTGTTTCTTACAGTATATATCATCAAAAGATGACTTTCAAGTGTGAAGTTTTTTTCAGGAAACATTTATAAAACTTTAAGACACCATAACAGATATATTAAAGTGATATGAAAATAAATATTTTGTTAATTTTGCATCATTGTTGGCTGTATTTGTTAGCTTGACCAGCTTGCTTCATGGAGATATTAAGGACAAAAAATATTATAACTGGAAATGTATTTAAAAAGTAGCAGGCTGCTATAGAATTTCAGAACCTTGATAGTTTGACATGTCTGACCTAGTAAGAGAGAAAGGAGGAAGTGCTTATTCAGACTCTTTAAGACTTTCTTTTTTTCATTCATTCTAATTAAAAATTTAAGCAGTTGATGAAAAAAGTTTTCCCTCATTTAAAATTAAAAAGTTTGTTGAAATGAAACTGAAAAATGAAGTTTTGAAGGCTAATACCTTTCAGAAAATTATGTAAAAAAGTAGGTAGTGACTAAATTATACAGATTACACATATAAATATGTGTATCTCTATGTTTTACCTGAAAAAGATAATTCTAGTACTTTCAAAATGAAAAATTTCTGTGTTTTTTATTTTTTTCAAATACTTTTTCCCCCTTGTCCTTGCTTTTAGATTTGAGTTTAAGGTTTATTTTACCACCTGAAATAGAGTAGAATTTATCTTGGTAAGAACATATGTGTTTTGACATTTTTTCTGCTGACAAATCAGCAAAAACATTCAAAACAAAGAAGAAAAAAAACAGGCTACAGAGTGGTCCTTCATTGGATCAGATTGTGAAAGAATGTGATGCAAACTAAAATAATCAGAGAGGTGGGAGTACATTGTAACTTAAGGGAGAGGAAAGACATCTGAATCAGAATGCGGAAAGGTATTTCTTACTTTCTGTGAGACAGGATGTGTTCGTGCAACAAGCTACATAATTTAAAAAAAGCAACAAACAAGTGCAAGATGTATATTTTGGAGGTCATGATTTTAAGAGTAAATAAGATGCTTAAATTTGCTTTTCAACACTGGACTCGGTCAGCTCTGTGGATTTTGGTGTTTTGTGGGCAGCCACTTTGGTGAGCTCACTGAGCAAAGCTTTATTTGAAAACAGATGAAAAGTGATGAAAAGGGGCTCATGAAGATATCAGCTGGAAGATTAGCACCCTGTTTGGGGCTTCAGATTAGGCTGCCTGCTTAAGATATCCTTATAATCACTGGTTATTGGAAAGGAGAATAACAGCTACTTTCCTTCAGAACAATCTTAATGGAAAATGTTGACCAAACGTGCTGATCCACAGGGGTCTAGTATGGTCCCAGTGCTACAAGGGTAAAAGAATCAATTTTCTATTCTGAAACCAGCTAGGGCTTGCTATAGGCAAGATATATGTATCAAGATAGTCTTTGGTTCCATGTTAAATAAAAGATTTGAACAATAAATATGGAGGATGGAGAAAAGATGCTGTCATGTAAGATTAGGTTCATAGAGATCAGTTTTTTTGATAAATGTAAACACTGTAAGAATGATGTTTGTTCTAAAGATAGGCATGTTACTATGGTGACAACTGCATGATTCAGATTTGTAGATGTCCTCTTTCTTGAATAATCCCGGCAGTGAGTAAGCAAGATGCATGTATTTGCCATCATTTCCAAAACCAGTCTCTGCACGACACGAGATTTGTATACTAATCAAGGTTAAGGAATTTCCTGATGATGAATAGGTAATTTAAAAATCATTATTTTGCATTGACCTGTATTTTTGATTTTTTAATTTGTTAGTTTTGTAGAATTTAAAATATGATACTTCTTTCCCTGATGAGTAATTCTCCCACTCTGCTACCTGGACATCTTTTAAGCCATAAATACATATTGGTTTGCTATGTCTGCTGCTGCTAGGATTTGTTAAACAATTTACTAGACTGGGACAATTTGCTTCAGGTAAAGGGAAACCATCTCCATATGAGTGTTCAAATGCCCATATGCAATAAGTCTTAAAAGTAATTTAAATATTGTATTTTAATAGAGAAACTGGTGGAAAATTTTTAACCTCTTTTTTTTTTTGTCGTTCTTATTTTTAATTTTCTTACAATAATGTTATCTCTGTGTGTAGAATTTTGATAAGCTGACGCTAAGATTAAAACTTATTTAGGAGACAGTAGTTTTCATTTAAAACAGGTAATACACTGCACTGCATTCTTAGAAAGTTGAATGTGTCCTGTTGTTTTGTGCCAAAGCCTTCTCAACACTGTGATAATGTAGTCAATGAAGTCAATTTGCCTGCAGCTTTGAGCTGTATAGGATAAGAAATTATTAGAATAATCCAGTAGGTAGTCCAGGGCATAATAATATCCCAGAATTTGTGTCAGCATTTGAAAATATTCTGCTCAGTTTTCTACTTTAAAATACACATTGTCTTTGAGGTGAGGAGGCTCACAAGTGTGCTTCCCTGAGGAGATGGTGTGTGGAAAAGCAGGTAATAATAGTTATTATCCAAAATTTCTATGCTGAGTCATGGAAATACCATGATTATCCTGACAAGTGAAGATGCTATGATAAAAACCAGTACTGGACTGTAGTAACCTTTAAGTAACAACAATCCAGTTGCTCCAAAGGCACCTGAGAAGCAGGTTAGACTCTCAATTTTTTGTTGCATTGAAGAGTATTACACTTGTTTCAAAATATTGATCACTAACTTCAGTCCACTGAATGGGCCTTCAGTAATTTGTTCTATGTTTCCTGTGGCCAAGCCTGCCTACATTACATCAGATATTCATAGATCAGGTATTTATGATGCATCAGATACAGGTATGTTGTCTATTTAGTAGTCTGAATTGACAAAAATTAGTGCTAGTATGAGGAAATGAATTTAAAAGATCCAAGAAATACCAAGTCATTGTTTTTCTCCTGTCACATTTTTGTATGTACAGGGTAGGAAATCTGACAGTCAATCCCATATAGCTGGCATCACACATCTACACCAGAATTTGCTGAAATATTTTGACAAAACATGTGTTTATGCAATATTACTTTTTTTTCTTTATCATTAGTCTTTTGTGTTTTGTATGTTGTCAATTTCCATGCCTAAAAAGCTGTACTATTATCTGATTGGTCGCTGCAAAGCGTGTTCTCATCAAATCTACTGCTGTTTTCTTTTTGTTCATTTGCACAATTTGAAATATGTGGCTATGGGAAACAGAAAATGATTGTATTAGTGAGAATGTTACTATAATTTTGGTGAAGATTACCTGCAACTCTTGGCCTGACACAGGAAGATAAATCTTGGGGCAAGGTTCAGAACTTTTGATATGAAGACTTTTTAGCCAAAATGCTGCCATACTGGAAAAAAAATCCTGTCCAGGGTTGAATTAACTAAGTGTGATTTTTTCTGTCAAGGGATTCTCTAAACAAACATATGACCTCAATAAATACTAGTTTCTATACCAAAATCAGAGAAAAGACTAAGAAACATATTCAAATTTGCTTGACATAGTATCGAGGCACCATTGTGTTTCAGTATGTTTCTTTTAGTGACTTTATGAGACAAACAGACCCTATTGTGTAAAAAATTAGTATGTGTTCTGTTCAGAGGACTTCCCTTTTTTCATTAGTGGAAACCACAATAAATTTCATTGCCTTCTGTCTATTTTTTCTAGCTAACATTGCCAAATCATCTTATCCCCTGGATATTGAAAATATAAGTCTATGATGTAGGAAATAGATCTCATGATTCCTAATGTAACAAAGTTAAGATAATGTGGTATGCCAGTATAAAGTTTATCACATTAAACTGTATGGCTGTAAACCCTTTTGAAGTACTTGAATTAAAAACGTATATAGTTTCCAGGGAGCCAGCCATGAGGAAGTAAATTAAAAGGTCAAAAAGAATTAGTGGTGCTCGTGAACAGCTATTGATACAAACACAAGTTGGATAGAAGTAGTTGACATTCTGCTGCCAGTTCAGAATGCTGTATGCCATGTAGGAACAGGATATGTCACTGCACCTGACTCTTCAGAGACTTGCAAATGTTACAAAAGGTAATGCAATGGTCCACTGAAAGTTTAAAAATGCAATACGCTTAGCAATAGTTTGCTAGTGCACCCCTTGTGGAGGACTGAGCACTTCAAGTAGACCTGATGTGAAGAGATGCTGTAAAGCAAAAAAAAGAAAGGTGTCATTTTAGATCAATTGATGGAATTAGAGGTGAGAGAAGACTAAGTGGATTGAAGTGTAGATTTATTGTTGGTCAGCAGAATGTCAGGCTCTGAGTTGCAGAGCTGAAAATTTTCGCTACTGCAGATACAATAAGTAGAAATATATCGCATTAGTTCAATTAATTAAATTAATTAAAACATTCTAGAAATTTTTTGAAGGGGTAGAATTATAAGTGTGGAGAACCAATTAAATATCTGAAAAACCTCAAATACTGGGCACTGGCATGGATGCCCTAAGAGGTTGTGGGGGTCTCTGTCCTTGGAGTTACTTAAAAAATGTCTATACATGGTTCTGGGCAACGTGCTCTAGGTGATCCTGCTTGAGCAGGCAAGCTGGACCACATGACTTCCAGAGGCCCTTTCCAACCTCAACTATTCTGCAATTTTGGGAATTAAATAAAATTTACTATAAAAATATGAGGCAAAATTACTGAAAATATGGATTGTAGGGTTCTTTTTAATGGATCAAATAGACTTGTAGTCCATTGTAACCTTCACGTCAGCTTTTTATTTGTGGATATCTGACCCAAGAATTATTATTTTTCTTTTTAAATGGTTTTCCTCAGGTACACTGCGTTTTTCTGACACAGGTGGTTCCACAGCAAGCCCACCACAGGATCCAGCCGAGCCCATTAGCCAAATGTGTGGTGCCCCTGTGGAAACACCTTCTAAAAATGGTGATTAAGACCAGGAGACAGGAAGAGCAAGACCAGAGAATATGTCCATGGTAGAGCCTGCAGGCCTACCTGAAGGGGATGCAGCCTGTGGAAGTCTCATGTTGGAGCAGAGGAAACAAGCACAAAGGAAGGATCAGCAGGAAGGAGCAAGCAGCAAGGGGTGGAGAGAGCACGCTGTGCCCTGACCCCAACCTACGGCACTGCCTGGTGCCTCACCGGGCTGAGCATACCCTGCAGGGATAATGTGGCTTGTGGAGGCTGGGAATGGAGGAGAAAGGTGTCTGCAGTGAAGCTGAGACTGGGTAAGATGCCTTCTTCAGGCGCTTAATTGTTTGGTTTTTTGTTTCGCAATCCTCAATTCAGTAATTAATGTTTTATACTAAGTTAAATTCCCAGTGTTGAGTTTGTTTGCCTGTGATGGTAAGATCCATGAGTGTTTTTGCTCTTGTTATTCCTATTTTTGTCCTTTCCTACTTGTGGGGAGTGAGTAAGAGGCTGTGTAGGCAGTGTGGGTACCTAGCTGCTAGCTGGGAGCAACCTACCACAATGTGATAGGTTGGTCCTGAATTTGCAGCCTTTTTTTTTTTTTTGGTCATATGTTGCTAGTGGCTCTGTTTTTATGCAGATACAAAATTAAACTGTTCAACAGAAATTATTAAAAAATACCCTAGAGAAAAGACAATGAAATATTGAGAAATCCTAGGTGTGAGAATAGATTTTCCAGGTATTTTGCAAGACCAGTATGCCATGTTATGCTGATTTATAAAGGGAGAATCTCCTTATGCTTATTGATAAGTTCTTTGAGAGTTATAAAATACAGTGTTGTNTTCTGAATCTATCCACTCTTTAAAAACAGCTAGGTGGATCTTCGCTCCAGTTAATTTACTTTAACTTTCTTCTATTGTCCAAGAAAACAGTGGAGGTAATGTTTTTTTTTTTTAATGCAGGCCTCATCTTTACAATAGCAGTACTGGTTAACGAAAATAAAATTAGAATACAATATATTGCACAGAACTAAAGATGGAAGTTATAAAGTCCCAGGGAGATGTCTTTACCCTCCCCCATTTTCTAATGTAAGGTTTTTCTAGATATTCTTTTTTCACTGTTCTAATAAAAGCTAGCCTGGGCACTAGAAAAATAATGTGCAGTAGTGTTCTTTATTTCACTGCCTCTCTCAAGCTGAACGAGGCTATTTACCTCTCTAGCCTGCCCTATCAGCAGCCCAGAAATGTCTCTACTTAGGAATATCCTGGAGTTGCTGAGGGAATGCTTGGCAATGTTATGGGGGAAAGGGGCTGAGATTTGACAGAACATGTGGATCTCTTTCCTGTCTTCCTCCCCCAGCCAATGACAGTGAAGCAGATCTAAACTGCAGTGGAGGAAGGGGTAGGGAGATGCTGTTGGACCCACAATGAGTACCAACAGATTATCCAGAATACACGCTGAGATGTGAATTCCACAGCATTTTTGCTTTTGAGTGACAACTACAAAACTACACCTTCCTACACATTGTAGTTCCTTTGTAAGTATCCCAGTGAAATGGATATTTAAATTCATAGGCCACAATCAAAATTAAAATGTGGCTTAGCCTCCATTAAATACATAGAAAATTAAATTCTATCAGAATGTCATGATTATGAAGAAGGCACTCTTTATTTTAAAATCTTATTGTCTTAAACATTCTTCTTTATGCTTAATATTGATTCCACATAAATAACAATATCAAAATCAATGTAGTGTGATTAAAAAGGATTTTATTAACTTCAAGTAGGTGCCAGGTTTTATTTTGTTCTTAGATGTTCTGTTTCTTGATTCTCAGTAGAGAAAACCTCTTCTAACAATGAGTGTGCATTCTAGTATTTGAGAATTACAAGAAGTTGATGAAGTTTTGCTTAATTTGCTAGGCAAGTAGAACCTCTAGAAGTTCACTGCACTTGACATTGTCTTCGGAATTATTAGCTTCTGAATGCATTGTAGTTGTCTGAATGGGGAAGTAGATTTGCACGAAGCACAATATGTTTTTGGCAGCTGGTGTGCTCTGTATTGTGGAATGTCACATGATACAAATATGACAAGTAGATATTTGACTCATCCTTAGCTGACTGCCTTGTTGACATGTTTTGCTGAACCTGACTTACTGGTTTTTAGAAGTTATATAAATTTCTTGAAATAGATATTAGAATCATAGAATCATAGAATTATTTGGGTAGGAAGAGACCTTGAAGATCATGTAGTTCCAAACCTCTTGGGAAGGGACATCTCCCACTAGACCAGGCTGCTCAACCTGTCTTTGAGTACTGCCAGGGTTGGGATGTCTGCAGCTTTAATATTTTTCTAAATGGTATGAGAAATTAACTGAATGATGGTTTTTATCTATACCCATTGGTCTTAATGAATCAGACATGAAATTAGGATGCTCTAATTTTTTGCTGGACGTTGTGAATTCTTCCTGCTGTTGTAGCTGTCATAGAAGAAGCACTTTATATTACTATGTGAATTTTTGGCTCACCAACATACAGAGATTGAAGAAAGGAGCTCTGCAGAGAGCCCTAGAACTTGCCAACCCACTAAAATCCTGGCAGAACCTAGCTTTTATTGTTTTATTGTAGCAAAACTGCATCAGTTCCAAGTTACACATATGGAGAAACATGCCAGCTAAACCTTTTATCAATTACGTCAATGTACTTGTGTCAAAAAAATTGATTTCTCTGTAGTGAAGACATGAGACAGAGAAAGAAAACTTTTATTTTTGTTTATGTAACATTGTTTTCATTTAGCATGGTCCAGATGTTCATGCATTTTAAAGGCAACTTTTACACTAATTTGGGCTTCTTATTAGAAAACTCAGTGGATTATGTTCTGGAAACTCTTTTCTCCGTTTTGAAATTGGGATTGAATTAACTGGCTTTGCTCATGACATTGCATACTGAAGGACTTCTTTGTTCACACGTATTTAGTTTAATATTATAAATTCTACTATTAGACACATGCAAAGTACACCTTGCATAATACATTTATGACTTGTAATGGAAGTGGTATTCTTATTTTTAAAGGATAAATGTTATGGGTCTCATTCTTCTGTGGTTGTCAGGAGTTCATCTCTTGGAGTAAAGCCTTTAGAATTTCAACTGCAATGAATGGTGAATCTGGATGTTCCTCATTATCATTTCAATCAAAATCTTCATGTTTTTAGGGAATAATTTTCTCTGCTGACTAGGTTTTCACTAGAGACCTTTCACCAGAGCAGCAGAGTGCCAAATTAACCAAATTCTTTGTCTATGAATGCATTAGGTTAGTTTTTGATTTTTTTCTCCTAAGCAAAATTTTTTAGGTATGTATTGTTGCAGCATATTTCCGTTTCAGGGTAGGTACACTCTCTAAAACACTGTTTTTTCATCAATGTAAATTTTATTATCATGGGTGGTTTTTTATTTTGGCATTTTCAACCCAAGTGTCAAACCAAGTTCACAGCCATTGCTGAACTTAACGAGGCATTCCTAACCCAGAGAAGAGTCACACAAGACATTTGTAAAATTTGCGGTAGGATAAGTCTTCAAATTTCCTATCTTTGTTGTTCATTGTGAGGAAATCAAGTATTGAGTGTTGGTCTTTCAAGCTCTATTTAAGCACATTTATGTTTATTGAGCACCAAGATCATATCTAAACTAAGCAGCCAGCAGCTCTTGGTGGTTTTTTTATTAATGCTGGCACTTTTATGGCAGTATTATGCAGTTTGATATTGAAGATAATGGTGTCGAGGTACTAGAATGATTCTTTTGTCAAGGTGTCACACAGCAATTTTTCATATACAGTGACTCTGAAGTCAGACAGTTCTTTTGTTATGAATTTCATGCCAGTTATGAAGTAAAACCATGTTTTAATTGACAGCTTGAGTGGAAGGAGTTGTAGAGATGTTCCCTTATGAGTTGATTGCCTTGAATTTTGTTATGTCACTAGAAGTCTCCAGTGAAATGTCAGCTTTTTCACCTGGAACATTGCTGATCATTGCAAAGCTGCACTAATTGCTCTGGCAGTATGAAAGATGCAAATGCAAAGCTAGAAGTTCCTTTAACAGATATCTTCTGGGATGGAAATTATCAGCAGCCTCTGATAACTTTGTGATAAGAAAGAATTTATAGCCATGTACTGCACTAGAAAATGCCTGTTCTGGGAAAAACCATGAGTTTTCTATTACAATCAGGCATCAGTTTTGTGTGAATCCTGTATGTATGCATTTTTTTCAGAAAGATACAAAGAAAATGTGATGCATTTTCTCTGCATGCAAATAAATTGAATAAAATGATCCCATTTCTCTGCATGCAAATAATTCTAGATACTACAAATAATTATTATTAATATTCTTTAAGTAATGTTTTATCAGTTGGTGTCCCAGTTTGATATTTTTGGCAGTATGCTAAGCCAGAAATTGTGCTTGCCTCTAATGACCTGTAAGGATAGATATTGCTCCTGTATTAAGGGGATAAGTGGTCAGATTTTGTATTTTAGTGATAAAGAAACACACCCTCCTTTTTTTTCCCCTGTTTTTCCTGTTTTTTGGAAGCAAAATCTTTAAAAATGAGCTGGAAAATATCCTTTGTCTCAAGGTGGAAATGAAACAACCAATCACTAATTTTAGCCAAGGTGATGCACTGTTTACCTTGTAATGATAATGTATGTAATGAGATACATATTTTTGTCACTTTGCATTATTTAAAGTTATTCTGATCAAATCTCTGCTATTGCATTATTTATGGTTTTATCTTTGCTGGAAAATTAATAATAAGCCTAGATCTGGTATTGCATGAAATAGAGCTATGCACATGTGTACGTGCCAACATTAAATTTTAGTCAGGAGCAAGATTACTTTAAAAAAAATATAATCATCCTACCTCTGCAGACTTTAGTAGCTGAGAAAGGTAAAAACATTGCTAGAATAAAGAATAGAAGTTAATTTTTTTCTGTGTGCTGGGTATGTCCTCAGAATTGGTAAAGGGAGAAGAACAACTAGATCACTGCTTGCAAATCGGGTACACTGAAATCAGGCACTCAAACATGTCAATGGAATAAACGATCAGTATATCTGTACTAGCACCAGAACTTTTTATGTTTAAAAATTTAAATAGCAGAGGAATCAACATAATCTTCTCTTCTGTTGCAATTCATAACGTCCTATTTAGAGGAAGATAAAGCATAGATGGCTTTTATCACTGGGTATACAGCAGAGGTTAGTGATTTTTCACCTTTGGAACATGAAAATCCTTCTTTAACCTTTTTTTTTTTTTGCTCAGTGCTATTAAGAGATAGGACTCCATATAGGTACCCTGTAGATAGGTACCCTATATAGATAACACAATATATACTTGTGCCAGGCCTGGCTATAAGTTTCACAAAAGGGACCAAACCAGTTAAGTTCCACAGATTCAGTGGAGTTTCACCAGTTTAAATTAATATAATTTCTGCCCATTATGTGCATATGTGGGGAAATATATGTGGATGCCAACAATATTGCTGTAGATGTAAAGCGGCAGATTGCTCCAGTATTCTCAGAATTATTAGTCAGTTTTTTCTGACCCATCTACTTATTAAACACTGAACTAAAGGAGAATGAATTAACAAGACTGTGAAGTGCTATAAAAGCCTGCATTTAAAAAAAGTTGTCAAACAGTAGCAGAAAGGCTGGGCCATTAATATCTCTCCTTGGGTTAACTCTTTTTGGCCTTGTCTAAAATCTGGACTTTCAGTTTCAGGGGCTGAATTTTTGCACAATTTCTTTCCTCTTCAGCTGGTGTGCCTGTGTACTATTCTACAAATCAGATTAGCAGAGATCATATATTATTTTCTTCTTGGTTTTAGCAGATTTCTTCTTGAATTTCCTTTACTCATTGTAAAATGAACACCTTCCCAATTCATTCTTGGCAGTTGAACCTGAGCCAGTAACATAACTCAGAGCAGTATCTTCATTTTTCCTCCACAAGTAGAGGGTGCAGAGATTTACTGTTCTGTTTTGTTCTGGTCATGCAGCCACAGCATGAAAGATCAGGTCTGCACTGGGGAAGGAGTCAGTTGCAAAGCTGACAAAGTGAAAAAAAGGGAGATATTTCATCAAAGCTAATTCTTTACTCCTTAAATTAAAGCAACAGTCTAAACTGATATCCACAGTGCTTCTTTTGGCTAGGACTCCCTCAAATATTGTTTGCTCCTCCCCAAATTTAGAAGCTATGGGACAAGACAAGGCAATCTTCAAAATTATGTATTAGAACAAGAGAGTCTTATTAGTTGTGTATAATAAATGTGTAATATCAGCAGACCCTGAAAAATCAGGGTTGGATGACAAGAAGAAAAATAGGTCGCCAACTCTTGTACGCAGCTTTTCTGCATAAAATAGAATAGACTTTTCAAAATTTGGTACAGATCCAAAGAATCAGATGTCAATAGTAAAGGCCAGTCACTCCAGCCAAGTGTCCATCATCTTCTCCTTGGGTTTTTTGTGCTGCCTGGTGTGGTGTAATTATCACTACACTGTGATAATCTGTGCCTGCTGCCAGTACTCTCTCACTTATATGCCTATGAACAAGTTGATGATGCACTTCTGGTGTTCATTAGCCATTATACAACCTTAGTAGCTACATCACTCCAAAAATCTGTTATAATTTTTCAGACTGACATATTTAAGTATGCTGTATTTCTGAAGTTGCCACAACTCCCCCTAGATTCCCCCAGAAATGCCTTCTTTTCCACTGTCGTATTTCTGAGCAGTCTTGTAGTCAGATGGAGCGTTAGGAACAGTTTACCCTTATCCATCACATACATCTACATGTGATGCCAAGTGCAGTGACCAACCTGGCAGCATTACACTGGTAGACTGTGAGTGTGGGCAGGAGCACTCATTGCAGCATGCTGACTGGGAGCCCAGGGGGGAGGGATTGACGTGGTGCCAAACATGTGGCCGAGCTACCCTGTGCTGTGCAGCATTGGTGGTTCAGGTTGCTGGCAGCACATGCTATTTTTATCTTGGTGAGCTGATACTCCGCAGTTCCAGTTCCTCTTTGGCAGGGCAGTGTGGCCGTGTGCACAGTGGCCGTGCTGCCCATGGCCCCTGCAGTGGCCTGGCTGGCGTGCAGAGTTCTGCTGCACTCGCTGCACATGTAACTGCAGCAGCCATGCCTCCAGCTGATTCATGTTTTAGCCATTCCCCTTACAGTAATCCAATTTCAAGTCCTAGCCCGCAGGTATTTACTACGTATTTCACAATGCTTGTTAATATTTACTGGTTTTTTTCCGTTTGTGTATTATATTTGGTGGTTCTCTTGCTTTAGGCATCTAACAACCACATCATGTGCTAAATGATCAGTAGCTGCTGTCAGTCAGCTGTTTCCAATTTTAACAACGTTTCCAGTTTTAACAACTATGCTTATTAGGTTACCAGCGCTAGAATGTGATGTAGCACTGCACAATTTTTTTGCCTTTGAAAACAATATTATCTGCAAATATTTTGTGTTCTCACTTGGAAAAGGCTCAGCTGTGTATGATGCAGGTGATGAAATAGTGATTTGAAAGACCAGACCCAAAAGAATTGTGATTCTGCATTTATACCCGCAATTAAATCTGACAACTACAACTTACGGAGAATATCACTAACTACGATGGATGACGTAGACCTGGAAAATTTTAGTCAGTATTTATAAATTTAAAAAGCAAGAAAAAGCAGATTGTGAAGCAATTTGTTCAGTGTTTTCCTGCTCCTAAAGTTAAGAACAGTGGGCTAGAATTCCCAGACTTGGGTGGAGTTCTGATCTCAATGAATTTGCTCTGGGTGAAGTTTTGGACACAGGGCTCACACAATTTTAGTTCTGATGTTTATTACAATTTGTACCTGATATCAGCATCAGGTCTGAGAGATACTACCCCATTTCAATCAATTTTAAAATGTAAGATAATTGCTGACCACATCTGACAAGCACAAACAGTATGGCAATACCACAACACACTTGCACAGTACAGTGCAAGTATAGAGACCATTTAATTAAATGTTTTCTACATTTTTTGTAGTTTGTATCTCACTGCTGTGAGATACAAATAATTATTTAATGTAAATACGTAGAAAGATGGAACTACTGTTTTACCTGCACATTTCATCTTATCATTACTTTCTGAGAGTTTATGCCATCTCTCTGACAATTCAACTCATACAGATAATAGAAATGAAATTATCACCTGTATAACTGTGCCTTTCTGGAAAAATCCAGTTTCAGAAACCAATAATTAATCAGAAGCAAACCCATTTTTACCAGCTTGGGAAAAGTTGGTAGCTAAGTAACAAACAGTCCACAGCTTCAAAGCATACAAACACAAAAAATTGAAATCAACATTCTCAATGCTTCTGTGACTAATTACATCATGTAGCCACCATTAAAACATATCACAAAGGAAGAGTATTTTAGTTATTCTGTGGAATAATTTCGAATGTCAACACATAAATTAATGTATCTTTCTAATATTAAAGAATAACTGTATAACATTTGCTAAGTAGAAAATTAGCTGACTAGGAAGCTGATAACTATTTCTCTGTGTGTGGCTTTCTGATCCAAATTACTTTTGGTCATATAAATATGATATTTATAGTGTTTGTGTTTTTTTCTATGTCATAAATTATCACTACTGATCTGTGCATTAATTAATTTTGTAAAATATACCCTCATTGTTGTCTGCATTTAAAATTTAGAATTTAGTTGCCCAGCATAAACAGTTTTGGTAAATTGTCTCTTATTTGGAGATCTAATGTCTAAAAATCAGAAATAGCAGCAAATGCTGTTTCAAGGTAGGTTTTTCTGCACAAATTTCTCCACTGGCTGCTTTTCTAAAGTGAAGTATGCTTTTATATACTTCATGTTTGAGATCCATGAAGTAATCTGGATAATTCTGAGACACTGTGAATGTAATACTGGAATCTCAAGGAACATGGTGTCAATTCAACTATTAATTTTACTTCATTAAACTTAAGTTGGAGTAGGCAGCTGTGAATGAAATAATTTCACTGCGTTCTGGGTTTAGAAAACTTCTTTATAGTCTTTTCTTTTGTGTAAGCTGATGTACCTGAGGGTTCCACTTTTAATGATTGCGTTTTATTTTTCTTCTCTACCTCATTTCCATGCAAAACCACCAACAAAGTGTGTGACCAGACTTAAAAAATGTATCATGATAACAGAATAGTTAAGCTATTAATCTTCCTGTATTTCTGAAGGTTTGAAATGCAAATTCTCCAGTAATAAGGTTCATTGTTTAGTCCCAGCGTTTAAAAATCAGTCCCAATGATTTTGTGTGCTAGATTTCCTCAGATCACCATTTGACACAGATTAATACCATCTCCCATGCCCTATAGTTACCTAAGACCAATGCAGGCGTGAGGGAGCACAAAAGGGCTCAAAAGGGATGTAGAGCTTTATACACATAGGAACAGGTAAAGTAAGTGTTCTCCTTGGTGCGCCTAAGGCTTCTATGTTAGCTCTCCCAAATCAAAAAAATTCCTTGTAGTGTCCTCAAGCAGTCTGGGAGAAAAAAATCCTTGATAATAGAAAAGAACAGTTTATGCTGCAAATAAAACTCCAAGAGCATGTGAAAATACACATATTCAAAGATGTGGTGACAGTACCTCAAGACTCAATATTTGCTGATAGCACAAAGTCATGTCTAGGTTCTTTTAGTTTTACACTATCTGAAATAAGAACTCTCTGCAGCTAAGTCACTTACTACCGTGTGGTATTTGTAAGTAATGGCAAGGTCTGTTTATTTAAGATATATTTTTTCACAGTAGCAGATGGGGCTTTGTCAATGCATGTGCTGGTTGGGGTGCTCTGTGCAGGGTTTACTGACCAAGTTTAATGGCACTGCTATTGTACTTTCCTGTTTTAAGTTCCAGCTTTTGCTCCTGTTTTAAGTTCCAGCTCTTGCTCCCCTGTGTTTGACCAAATTCCACTAGTGCTTGCTCTTTCTGGTAATAGCTGTAGATTTAAGACCACAGATGGATTAGAAGTAGAAAATTAGCATAACTCAATGAAACTCAGAAATCCTACTATGACTTCATCTATGAAGTTCTGCATCTAAATTCTTTTCAGGCCTTCACAGAAACCTAGATTTAGCAGCTAAAGGTAGTGAACTTCTAACTGCAAATATTATTTGGCATTTCAGTGTATGTAATGGCTCCCTTCCAAGGCTTTTAAATACTTCTTGGGTATTGAATTTTCCATCTTCTCATGCCAGTGAAAAAGTATGGTGTTCAAATACAGCATACACGCTTAGTTTGTCTTGCAACAACTCTGGATTTTGAAACACCTGGAAATAGTAATCTTTGCATGCGGAAGTTTCATGCAGCTTAATAATATGTTTGACAAGGTAGTGTTTTTTATTCTATCTATCAGTTTTCTCTTCCCCTGAGGGATTTCACATTGCAAAGTAATAACAGTAAGAAATTATCCAGAGTAACATGGATTAACAATTTTTTGATTTTATGAGTAGCTTTGCTTTCCACATTGAATTCAGTGAATGTGAAACTAATGATACTGAGTGAAAATAGTGAGAGGATAATTATCATTTGATGCTTTCTGTGCAGCTAAACCGTACCTATCTTTTGTGTTAAAACATACTGTAATATGGTAAGTGCAAAATACTGCTGGGAAAAAAAGAATATGTGAACAGTATGTGGATAATATTAGTAGAGTTTTTAGGGGAATCTTTGTGAGATGCTTAAAAAATTACTGTTTGGTCTATTCAGCCTCATTTAGAAATGAAATATTCTTACTTCTACTGTTTGGAAGTAGTTTTAACAGTTATTACATAGATTTGGAGTAATATTTGTATTTCTTAAAGAGAGACTTTAAAAGCCTCATTTGATGCAAATTGGAGTGTTTTTTCTTAGTTAGGGATAAAAGGAAGTACGTAATTTCAGCTTTAAAGTGTATTATTGGCCAAGTATCTACTCTGTTGCTGGACTGTGACCAGGAGCAACCTTAAGGTAGAAGTGCTTGAGGCTGTTCATTGACTGTTTCCAGTGTTTTCTCATGTGCTTTGTTACAGGTGTTCTCAAAGCATTCATATCCCCTAAAAGAATACTAAATCAAATTCTTCAGTGTTATTGGCAGCAGAGGGACACAGTTTCACTGTGGCATTTATGAATTATCATGACCAAGTCTTATCAGAAATAACATGATTTTTGTGTTGTATAATATATTTTCAGTTTCAGATTTAACTATGTGAATTTGCAATAAAGTAGTAGCACACATGAACTGTGGTATGATTGTTGTACTCTGAATAGAAACTGGTATTTAAAAGTAAAATGAATTGAAAAAATGGATAAAGGCTGAAACTGTAAAACTATGAAGACACGCTGCTTTTGAAATTGTTACAGTTAAGATGCTTACAGAAGACGATGGAGAACTAGATCGAATTCCCTCCTCAGTCTGACATTGGTTTCACTCTTTTAGCTCTTAGGATAGTTTCAACTGGCATTGGGAAGAAATAATTAAATCCATTGCTGAAGCAGTTCCTTTTTAATTTTTTTAATAAAAAATTAGTGTATTAAAATACTAGTTGACTTTTAGAGTTTGAGAATAATAAAAAGGTTGAGTAGGGTGCTTACCTTGTACTTGAATTTCAATGCCTATATTTTCAACATGAAATGGAGCAATTTCTATATGAATATTTTGAGCCCCCATTTAAACCAGTATATTCTTGTTGCCTTGGAGATGTCTAAAATTATCGGTTTATCTGGAAAATAAATAATAAACGACTCTCCCTACTCAATCTTCAGAATCTTAGGTACAGGAAATGCTTTCCATAATAAAATGGACTTTAATTTGTAAAAAAGAATTTGACTGTGAGGGCTAGAAGCTGAAGTCAAACACACATGGGCATGGATGTCTGGGAAAAAAAAATACTCTATGCTAGTAGTCTAAAATCTGTTTATTGAGAACTTCCATTACTTCCACTATTAATACTGAATGTTGATAATCTCTGAAAAATCTATTTATTTAACCAGTCTGAGCTTCACACCAGAACTTGTATTCATTAATCATTCAGTAGTTTAAATCTTTCTGCTTCAGGCAAAGCCTTGTTTTATTTTGCAGGTCTCATTTGATGCTGGATTTCAGTTTCCAGCTTGTACTGTCAGGCATGTGCAAGGTATTTGAATTGGTGAAAGCGAACAAACAAAAAGGTAAGCATATTGAATGCAAATAGTTACAAAACTGTATTAACAAATGTCATACAGTCTTTATTTATTTACCTTGCAGCATTCTCAGACTCTTTATTTAGGTCTCCTTCAATAAAATGATGATTTCTTGTTATGTAACTTTTAGCATTATATTTTATATATGCTATGATATTTATTATATTGCTTTACTGTTGATGTTTATCAGACTATTATTCTTCTAACTGCAAAAGCTTAAAATTATGTCTTTTATTAAATGACTGATAATCTAACACTCAGTGCAGTGTGAATAGTATCTGTCAAACTATTTAAATTTTTTTTGCATACACAATCAATGCAAACAAACATGGTTTTTGTTTCATTATTCATCCACAAAGACAATCTGACAATATCTAAAGCACTAATTGCTTGGATTGAAACATTCTGGCACATGTTATGTTCTAATATTTAACAAGTGTTTAGTTTTAAAACCCTCTCCTCCAGCTGCGGTTGTGCTTTATAATGGATTTCCCTGACATTTGGTTGAGCCACTCTAACATGGCCTCACTGTCTGCCTGTGTATTGAACACCCATCACAAAACACATGAGACCAAGGCCTTGCCTTTTTCTGGGAAGGAAAAATATTTGATCAAAACACACGACTTGGGAAGGTAAGTGTGCCTCTCTCTCATTTGCTGCTGGGGGAGCAGAGGGGAGACCCCTGAGTGGTCTGCAGGAGGACTCACCCCACAGGGCAGAAGCACCAACAGGAGCCTCTTGCCTGGTGCATATCTGCATGTAAACACATGTGCACATAAATACCTCTCTTCCCTGGAAACAACCATATGGATTCAGAAGGCCACGATGACACAAATGAATGGGGTAGCTAAAGGTGCCTAGAATTTGGTAAGAACATATTTTAAAGGCATTTCACCTGTGCTATTTCTGAAAAATCCTGAGTTGTATTACAAGCAGTGCAGTGCCTTTGTGAGTCTGGTATCAGATGATCCCACAGGACCAGAGATAGTTTATTTTTATAATGTCTTCCCTTCACACGTTATTTTCTGTTTCTTATTCCCTTGTTATCTTCCTTGCTGAGCAAATACTATCACTGAGTGTAAGACTCCATGACAATGCCTCTTCTCTGCTTTCTTTTTGTGATTAAAACTTCTCATTCCCAGCATATATTTTGTGAGCAGTAATTACTGAAAAATTACCTGATATTTTTACACATTTATTCAGAATAATTTTATGAGTTGTAGCCGTAGTTATTATCTCCTACTTACACGTATCTCAGCTTACTTTACTTCTTAGTTTATTGTTCTGTAATTTATACTTCTCTGTGTCTAGTTTGGACCATTCATTCATAACAGGAGTTACTACAGTCTCTGAGGGTGGGCTAGCAATGTATTATAGTTATTGCTATTATTCTCTGTTTTACCTGGAAACCACAGCATCTCCAAATCTGGGGCAGAAAGCTGACTCTTGTCACAAAGGTATTATCACGGAAGTAAGAAAGAGTATATACAGCTGCATGAAGCATCCACTGAATCAATCAACTGGTTTGTTGTCAAGTGCTTTCTGTGTCTGCATTTTCTTAGGTTTAGTAGGCATAATGACAAAGAACTTGAAAGGGAAGCTAAATGTTCAGAGTTGTTGCTGCAGCTCTTATCAAGCACAGGAGTCAGTTGCTGTTAGTTAATTACTTTAGGCAGACTCATAGAAACTGTTAGAGACCACCAGAATTAGACACCAAACAGGGACAAACAAGGACTCCTAGATATTTTTATATCAATTTTTTCTGCATATTCTTCCTAATTTTTCACTTAATCAGCTGCAATTTGAAAAAAGGTAGGGATATCCAGGATTTTGAAATGGCTCACTAAATCAGAGAAGAAGAAGTTAATCAGCCTCCATATGATGAATGAGAAAAGACGTCAGCAAAAAAGATAAGTAAATACTTTTTTTCTTTCAAAGGTAGTTGTAGATTTGTCTGTACTACAAAACCTAACATTTCACTTCTAAAAGTTAGCAAACAAATATTTTCGCATTCCTTACATTAAACATTACTGTTTTACAGCTGGATGCAGTGCTCTGCAGAGTAACAGTTTTTTATTTAACGTATTGGCAGAAATTCTGATTACAAGAGAGAATACATGGTGGCATAGTAACTTTTTTTGTTAAAAGTGGCAATGGCTTCCCAAAGGGAATACTTTTCTGAGGTGATATATAGAAATAGTAATAGGTAATAGGTGCTTATAGATTTAATAGAGAAAAATACTTACAATTGCATTGGCAAGCTTAGTTTAGCTAGGCAGAGAGCCCTAAGGAAGCCACATCTCCCTTGCATTATAGACGTTCTGTCAATTTCA
Organism: Phainopepla nitens; assembly: GCA_013400175.1. Lineage (NCBI taxonomy): Eukaryota > Metazoa > Chordata > Aves > Passeriformes > Bombycillidae > Phainopepla > Phainopepla nitens. The sequence goes on from VXBQ01003044.1 coordinate 29,238, forward strand.
GTGTGATATATTCTGCCATTTTTATACAGATGCAACTTCTAGTCTTTAACAGACTAAAGAATTTATGTTTTGGCAGCTTTATGAAAGACTCTGTCATTTTACATTAGCAGAAATATGACAGACTTGGAAACTAAATCTTCATGCCCAGCCTACTCCCAAACAAACAAAAAGATAGATGTTAAATTTCTCTAATAACACCAGCTAGACTGTATTTATTAATGTTCTAACATTTATATTCTTCCAGAGTAAAATTATGTAAGAATGAAATTAAACAGATTAAATAATATTAAAGAGTGTTCAGCCTACAAATATAATGAATAATACTAGAGAACTTTTGAAATCTTCAAGGAAATGGAAAGGGAGCTTGCTATTAAAAGACTGTTCTGTGCTTACATTTTATATAACCAAGTTAGAGGGGGTATAACTTCCTTTACATGTCATAAATATACTACTTAGGAGAAGCCAAAGAATCTGAGCTCATATTTTTGTTTGTTTTTATTGAGATTGCTTTCATGGAATCCCCTGGAACTCATGCATAGTCTTTAATTTGTAATGCTGTATACAAGAGGGAATGAAACCCCCTAATGCCTTGGGCCATTTACCAGGGAAAAAGTCAGAGTGAAGGCAGCAGACTCTTACATCTGACATCTTGTCGCATCTTGGGGAGGGAAGAAAGCATCAAGAGAGAAGAAACTACGAGGAATAAAAAATGAGACGGCTGCACACAGATAAGAAAGGGAGAGGTTGATCTTCCAGAAGCTGATCAAGAAAGAGAAAATTACTATCAAAACAGGAAAGGTCCAGAAGCCAAGAAAGGAAAGAAGAAAATTAAAAGTAGAGAAATGGAGAAGGTCAAAAGAAACAGCAAAACCAGCAAACATCTACAAATATTCTGGGCAACAGTGTGGAAAAACTGTTATATAAGATTGTGATGTATTTGCCTTAATAATGGGGTTGGATTTGATAAGCTCAGACAGCATGACCAGTATTTTGCTCTCAGGGTGTTCAGCAAAAAAGGCAAAAGATTTCAGTGAATGTATCTTTTTTAAGATGTTAGAAAAAGAATAAGAATGCATCAGTGATATATTTCCAGCCTTCTAGTAACCTGTAAGTCACTGCTAGTAACCTAAAAGTCTTTCAACAGTGTGCACTTTGCATCTACATCAACCAAATTTTTATTTCACCAAGACTAATTTGCAAGACATTCCAAAAGAGCCACTTGGCCCGTTTTCACTGAATTTTGAAATAGTTGAAACATGTATCTTTCTAGAATGAGCATTAATAGTATCAAAACAAGGAGAATTATGCAGATGAAAATATGCTGCTTAACATATTATTCCTGAACACAGTCACCAAAACATAAAGGTGAAATTCTATCCAGAGATAAATTTGAAAAAAAAAATTACGTATCTTTAATATAGATAAATAAAACTTACGTGTTACTGCTCTTTGTAAACACATCAATAGCAACGTGGCCAGCAGGTCAAAGGGGGTGATTCTCCTTCTCCAGTTTGCTCTGCTGAGACCCCACCTGCAGGGCTGTGTCCAGCTCTGGATCCCCAACATGAGGAGGACGTGGAACTGTTGGAGCAAGTGCAGGGGAGGGACGTGACATCGATAAAGGGACTGGGGCACGTCCCCTACAAAGCCAGGCTGAGAGAGCTGGGGCTGCTCAGCCTGGAGAAGGGAAGGTTGGGTGGAGACCTCATGGCAACCTTGCAGGATCTGAAGGGGCCTGCAGGGAAGCTGGAGAGGCACTCTTCATCAGGAGCTGTAGTGACAGGACAAGGAGCAATGACTACAAACTTAGAGAGGGGAAATTTAGATGAGATATTAAGAAGCAATTCTTTACTGTGAGGGTGGCAAGACACTGGAACAGTTGCCCAGGGAAGCTGTGGATGCTCCATCCCTGAAAGTGTTTAAGGCCAGGTTGGATAAGGCCTGGAACAACCTGGTCTAGTGGGAGGGGTCCCTGTCTATGGCAGTAGGGGCTGCGACTGGATGATGTTTGCTGTCCTTTCCAACTCTTACCATTCCATAATTCTGTGATCTCTAAATCTTTTCTGCAGAGGTATGACACATTTAGGCTTTCCCTCAAAAACAAGGGCAAGGACAGCAGTATTTTCCTCTGTTTCCAAAGCAGAGGGACATAACTGGAGAAACAAACACAGTGCACATGAAGTGCTTGGCCTGATCCCAGTGAGTGTTGATGCCACGTGGTTTTACCAGTTCTTGGGGGCTGTGGTAAAGACAAGGCATAGGGAAAGGCCTGTTCCATGCTGCCAGGCTAGTTCTGGGGCAGAGTGATGACTCTGCAAAATGCTTATACAGGTGCATACTTACCGACATGCAGTGTCTTAGATGCTGATAAATGCAGCAACTTATAACATCAGTTAGTTAATCAAAATAATACAGCTGGAAAATGACATTCTCATTTAATACACACTGAATTCCCTAGGCTTTTTCACTGAGAAATCAAGCTTCATGAAATTAATGAAGATAACTTTTGTCTTATCTGCAAAACATAACAGAACATATACAGAGTTATATAAAGATATAAAAAAAGATATAAGTAGAACTTGACTGGAATTTGTGGTTTGTTTATTGCTCCCTTTCTCGTAAAAAAACCCCAGCTTCTTAAGAGGCAATGAACCTCACAGTATGTAGCTTCCTTTGTTATTTTATTTACATCTTGTTAATTAATTCCCCAAATCATTTCAGATTACTGTATGATTAAATAAATAGAAATACCATTTGAGGGACAAAGTACCCCTTAAAGGGAATATATTCTAAGAGAGATGGGTTGATAATGATGATGAGTTTAGCCTGTGAAATGCTAATCTGAAAGATAAGAGAGAGCTTCCATGGTTCCTTAACGGAGGGGAAGGAGCTCTGTGCCCATAGAGTCCCTGAGATGGCCTCAGATTGTTCCAGGGTGAAAATGTGGTATGGACAGAAGATGCAGACTCTGCAGGAGAGCTTTGGCAAGGCCAGGGTGCAGAGCGGCCTAGGCTGTGTGGCCCTGCAGGGACACTGGGGAGGCCCTGGGGAGGCAGAGGAGTGACAGGGCCACCGTCTGGCACAGCGCTGCTCCCAGGCATTTGTCTTGGATTTGGAAATATTGCTCTGACAGCTGCCTAACATGGAGGAAACTTGAAGAGATATACCAAATCTTCACTTATATCCAGACAAAGGACCTAAGGGAAGGAGAGGGTTGTTTCCTTGTCCTTCTGGCCCTGCATAAATCAATGCTTTCATTAATCCTTAGATCCTGGCTTTTTCATAGAATAGATGTGCTTCACAGTATACTGAAAACTTGAAATCAGGTGTTTCAGCTCTATATCTGCGTTAGCAAGAAAATCTAGTCTAAACAAGTGCTGAAACAGAAGAACCTTAACATATTAAAGTATTATTTTGAGATCCCACTTAAGAAACTTCAGCCTAATCCCTTTTGCAGTGCTTTGAAGTGGGTGTTGAATTTTGAGTTCTATTAACTTGACTGCAATTTGACTCCTCTTGATGTTTCACATAGCTGTTTTTTTCCTTTTTTTCCTTACCGTATCTGGGGTAAAACTGAGAAACTCAGAAAAGTTCTGTAAAAACGAAGCTGAGAAGAGGGAGTATTTTGCACTGTTTATGCCTTGTCAGGGTCTTCACTTCAAGCTGCAGGGGAATCTCTGCTTCAGCGCCTGGAGCTCCTCCCTCCCTCACTTGTCACCAGTCTTGCTGTCTGCAAGGGTGTTTCTCTCACTTAGTCTAATTCTCTCGTCTC
>VXBQ01003044.1:33014-49364 GCA_013400175.1 Phainopepla nitens
ACCATAACAGTCATAATATGTAATTGAAGAGAAAGCTCCTATAAGCACATTTGTACATATACTCATAAACATGGTTGTATACATTTATATATGTGTGTGACATAGTTAAGTCTAGATATATCTAGAACTCATGACAAAACATGTTAACAAAAATGTAGAACTAAATATAAAAGCTGTACACTAATTAAATTTACAATAACAGGCCTTAACAAAATTATGTGGTTGATTTACTTTCTTTTTTTCACTAGCACAGAAGTGACTTCCTTTTTCTTATAACTTTGCAACTTCCTTTTTTGTTTTCATAGGCAGTTTGCATTTTTAATGAAGCAGAAAAGATTTTTTAAAAAGAGAGATGTAGAAGTCAAATTTTAATTAGCTTGCATGGTAATGGGAAAGCAGCAGAAGTATGACCCTAAATTGCAAAAAATCAAATATAACTATAAACAAATTTTAATTTATAGCTTTACATCAGTTCTTATATTTTGTCAATTTTATTTTTTTTAAATTATTATTACAATAAATTTGAAATATTCTTCTTGGAAACCGGATTACAAGGAATTTATGAATACTTTCCTCTACCTTTGCATATGTATTCCAATTATTAGATTTAACAAAAAGGTACTTGGGCAGAAGCAAAGCGGTATGGATATACACCAACATGTGCATATCAGTAGAAAAAAATCAAAATCCCAGAATTCTCAGCAATGATTTCCTGAAAATAGGCAGGGATCTAAGACAATGATCAGCCGCTCCAAAGAACAGAGAATCCACTGGGTGAAATATTCACTCCAGCTTTTAGTGTACATAAGGGTCCCAGTGTTGCAAAGCAACCTGTACAGGACTCCTGGCAAGGCAGCCATCCCCAGGCAGGAAAGACAAGTGGGTAAAAATATTCAGCCTCTTTGGGATATCAGCTGTGTGATTTCTACTACAGCAGATACAAAAATTAAGGTGGATTTGTAACTCAAATTGGCCTTTAGTGAACTCAAAGCATCAACCTGACTTTTAATCAATTGTGCTGTGTAGGTGTTTACGCCATTGCATAACTGCTTGCTTTGTAACAGAGGGAAATGAGACTGGGCCTCTGGAGGAACTCCAAATGACATCAGAACTGTCTTTGCACAGAGGAACAGATCCCACAGTTCCCAGTCTCCACAGCAGTAAAGATTATGGACCTGCACAACAACTTGCTCCAAGAACTTCTTTAAGGCAGTCCCTGTGTCTTACCTAAATTCACACCAGGAGTAACACAGATGATCAGATTATGGAGGACAGTGTCATTTTCAAACTCAGCACCACAGACACCAAATAATCTAAGAGTCACAAAAGTCTTCAGAGCAAGAACACAGACATTGAAACCCTACTCATGGCAATCTCAAGAGCTGGCCATTCATATAGTCATCTTTTTATCTATACTAAAGTTTTCAGATGTTAATTTCTGCTTCTTTTTTGAAGACTGGTAAACAAGACTTGAAAAACAATTTTTTTCTTTTTTTTCTGCAGGACCTATGAGCAATATGGAGCTGCAATTTTTTCTAAGCTACAAGAAGTCTCAAAGAAGAATCAAATATTTCAAATTATCTTTTTAGCAATATTTTCCCAATCACAGTCAATTCATAGATGATTCAGCACAACCATATTGACACAAAGCACAAGTAACAGCAGAGTATATTTTGGAAAGATTTAAACCCCACATATTTAACTGAAAGTATAATTAAAATCTTAAAATTTTATGGCTCTATATATTATATGTGTGCGTGGTACCCTAATAGGTTAGGAAAGTCAATTAATATTTGAATTTTTGCTTGATACTCCTTCATATTTTATCAATATTACTTAGTTACAATGTCTGAGCACCAAACAGCTTCTATGTGAATTATACATGGTAGGATATGAGCTACAAGTATTTTATTTTCACCTAGGCTCTTCAAATGGTTTATGTCCTTCACTGTAACTTTGCGCTCCTATCCGTTCATCAGGAAAACTCCTCTGACATTACTTTCTGTATTGACTTTATGTCTTGGCTCTCCAACTCCCTATACCAGTTGCATGTATTTTTTCTGATTCCTGTAGTCTCTGATACCCTCTTTTTCTCTGAGCTTATCACCCATTTATCACTGTATGGAGACTTATGGCAATAATTCAAGAGGTATCAGAATGTTATTTACATAGTTCCTATAACAGAGTGTACATGATTCCATCCTCTACCTTCCTTCTCCTACCATTTCTATCTTGATAACAGGAACAAAAACAGTGGAGAAAAATGAGAATTCATTTATATTTGTTCCCGAAAGTTAACTTTGCTGTTGTTTTCAAATCAACCATTACTTTATTATGCAGTATCTGCACATTTACAGTACAAATTTGTTTCCTTACCATTGTCTTCTGGTTTGGAGGAAACTCTGCTTCTTTTCCCCCAGTTTTCCTGTGCAATCTGATAAAACCGGGTAGGTATAGTAAGGGATTTAGACAGCATTAGAACAACTCCAGGTAACATCATTTCCCACTCTGTTCCCAGTGGTTTTCTGTTCCCTCTGAGATAACTCAGCTCTTTTGTGACAACATCTTTACACAAGCATTGCCAGAAAACGCCTATTATGTTCCAGCTCTATGAGGAAGACACCTTTGTTTACAAAACTTTCATTGAATTGCCTATTTTAATCACTATTCCATATTAAAACCTCGATGAGTGATTTTTGCTGTCTGGAAAGAGACATGGTCAGTAATTACTTCAGTAGGAATGAAAAGTTTTGATATCCATGATGAAATAAAATACACCAAAACTAGTTTGGACTATATCAAAATGTTCCATTTCTTTGAGGTTAAATAAGGGCATCAGTATTGTGTTCTGATATAATTTCATTTTGAATTGAGTATGCCATAGTGAAAGGTAAATATTCCAGTAACTATTCATTGCATTTTTGGATGAAACCTGTTTTCCTGCAAAATGCTTTAACTCTGTAGAAACAGCATTCTTTGATGGAAACTATCTCATGGGGGAATTTCTAAACCCATTATGAAATATGGAGCTGCAGTAATTAATTTCCTTGTTTTCCCCCTAATTTGGCCTTTAGATGTAGGAATTCAAAGCTAATTCAGCTATCACCTTCTTGGTGGCTCCAGTGAATGCAGCTGTTGATGGTTTGGACAGTTGTGGAGGTGTCTACTGGCTGAATGATGATCTTCTATATGAGCTGGTAAAATATGCTTATCATTTCACCACAACCTTGCTGCCTTAATTGGAACACATTTATATTTATGTATATGCTCAATAGAGTTATCAAATTACAGACTGTAGCAATGCACTGGTTTTAATCTCTGTAGACTGCTTTATTGTTATTTGTTTTTATTTGCAGCTGCTCACATATTTTATTTTTTGAGAAGCTTTTTGGCCTAAGCTACTTAAAGAAAATGCTAATTTATTGTGGCCCTAATCCTGGTTTTGATGGAACCTCATTTAAACAGCTTTATTTATACTTCTGTGTTGCATATTGCTTTCTGGTTTTTGTGGAATTTTGTCATAGTCTTTCACATTTCCTCACTATTAAGGTTTCTGATTATAAGCCTACTTTTACATTTGTCTCTTTTTGAAGGACTCTGAATATATACCTTTCAGTTGTTGTGTTTGGTATCAGAATTTTCTCAGAGAGGAAATTCGTAGTAATTTCCACAACTGAATTATGCTGTTATTTATTGATTGTATATTTTACCAGCTTAACAATCATTTTTGATAATCAATTGCATTCACCAAAGCTCTATTTCAAACCAGTGTTTAAGTAGCACTCATTAACTGTATTTAACAATGTTCACTTTTTACTGTGCAATCTTATCTTTACTCGCTTATTTCTATTTCAAATACATTTATTAGGCAGGACCAGAGTGGCCTAGGGAAGTGGACAAGCAATGTGTTAAATCTGACAGTAGGGCTGGCTGTGCCATGTCTAGCCTGAGGAAGACAGATGTGGCAGCCAGAAAGCTGGAAAATATCAGGAAATAAAGCAAAATGCTGCAGGCTGATTGTGTTGGTTGTGGATCACCAAGGAAGTTTTATTAGAGGAGGAAACATTAGAAGAAGTGTGATGTAGGGGAAAACTCTGTAATTGAACATTGGACATTGTATCATCAGTAGAGGAAAAGTAGAATAGGCTTGAATTGAGCTGGATAATGATAAATCTGTTGTGAGGATCCCGAGAAGGGAAGGGTGAAATGCAGAGTTGCTAAACCAATAATGCAGAGACACACAGAGAAGACAGTAGAAGGCTTTGCACTAGGCCGTTGTACTAAAGGATTTTTGTGTGCAAATGTTGGGATAAGAACTCAATGAAATGGGTATTCTTATTATAAATAACGAATACCGAGGAAGACAGATGAATACACTAGAATTTTTCATGCTAGTGCCCCAAGACTTTTTTCTTTTTTGATAAAAGACAATTTCTCTATTAAAATTTAGTTTAATTTAATCTACAGTTTTGGTTTCATAAAGCAATGTCTCTTAGGGGGTCCTATGACCTGCCCCTGAAGTAAAGGGTAACTCAGGTTCTTTTTAATAGAACCCTGGGGACAGATTAGAGTGAAAGTGCACTGAACAGCCAATTTTTATACGTGTCTATATGTATACATACATGCATACATATATATATATGTAGGGTTTACTTTACGATAATTTGGCTGCAATGGATAGGAAGTATGTAGCCATTTTGATTATTGTTATCTATAGTAATATAGCAATATAAACATAAAGAAGTAGAGATATTTTGATTATGACCTGTAGAAGTATAGTGATCTCAAAATATAAAGATACCACTTCAGAAAATACATAAGGAAAGAAAAAAAGAAAGAGAAAGAAAGGATAAAAGTAGATAGTAGAGAAGAAAGCTATCACCACCCACAGATCTAGTAATGAAACTTGGTAGTTGCAATTTCACTGTTCATTGGTTGAAGTGATGGCTGCAGTCCTGATCTGCCAGAGATGTGGGAAACCCCCAAAACATAGATTCCAGTGGGTTAATATGCATTAAGGTGGGAATGCCCAGGTTCTTCCCCTGGGCAGGGGGAGAGTTTTACACTGTTTCTTGCAACACTGTGGATCATGTGCAGTCTGGTACAAGGTCCCAGAAATGAGTCTGGGGGTGCTTGAGGCGGGGCTTTTAAGACACGGCAGCTGCCTCGCAGGTCAGGGAGGCTGAGCCAGTTATACCCTATCAGAAGGGATGAAAACCCTNTGAAACTTGGTAGTTGCAATTTCACTGTTCATTGGTTGAAGTGATGGCTGCAGTCCTGATCTGCCAGAGATGTGGGAAACCCCCAAAACATAGATTCCAGTGGGTTAATATGCATTAAGGTGGGAATGCCCAGGTTCTTCCCCTGGGCAGGGGGAGAGTTTTACACTGTTTCTTGCAACACTGTGGATCATGTGCAGTCTGGTACAAGGTCCCAGAAATGAGTCTGGGGGTGCTTGAGGCGGGGCTTTTAAGACACGGCAGCTGCCTCGCAGGTCAGGGAGGCTGAGCCAGTTATACCCTATCAGAAGGGATGAAAACCCTCAGGCNTTACATGACAAAAAGTATTATCCCACCTTCACAGGATCTGCATCTTATCAACCTTCTCCCTTATCTGGCTCAAACCCAGCTTGCAGCCTGCAGTGGTAGGTGCTTATCCTCTCTGCCTGAGGGCAGTTACTTTGCAAACTCAGAAGAAAGTCTCAGAACAGAACCTGCTGCTTTTGCAAATGGTCAGTTTCGAGGGGTTAAGCACTAACATCTCAGTCTCTGTCAGGGGACGATGGAAATTTGTCAGGCAAACTTTTCTAGAGAAGGAAAAGATTCAGAAGAGGCTTCTTATATTAGGATTTTCTCTTGTGTTTTCAAATCAGAATACATTTCTAATCAGCAGCTTGCAGATCCAAATGTGCTGGGTTTCGTGGATGTTTGCTGCTCTCCTACAAAAGACTGCACAGGGAGAAAGAAGCAATGTTCCACAGCCAGAATCTTGCCAGATGCCCCCAAAATGCTGGAGGAATTACAAGTAGTCCAGAACTCTGGGAAGAGTGCAGTTATCTGCCTTACGATTTGAATGCCACAATAAAAGCAGATCCTGGTACTGGAAATGCAGAATGGATGGATCAGCTGTTGGCAAGTAGCAATAAGTGGTAGTTTAACGTATGGATCTATATCGCCATGGGAATATGAGATTTCAGTCTGCTGTTAACTGCAATTCAAATACTGTGGCACAATATGTCACACTGTGTAACATTACCATAAAAAATATATCTATGTATATATATATAATTTTATTGTGCAGTTAATAAAGAAGTATTTTGTAAAACACATTTTTGGAAAATATATTGATTTGTAATACAATATTTAACTCTATCAGATCTTTGTATCTTTTCCTGCTGTAATTGAAGGTAGAACAGGTGCCAGGTTGAACAAGTATAAACATTATCCATTAAAATCTGAGTTCAAACCATAATTTATTCTAACAACAGACTAAAATTTAGTTCTATGCATGTCATGTTTGAATACTACCTGTGCAGATCATTTTCTATTCATCTAGTTGCCATCTGTGCTTTTAAGCACTATTTTAGAATGTTTATAGGTTTCACAACTACATGAGTTTAACAACAGAAGTAGCAAAATAGAAATCCAGTTAATTTTATTTCAGAGTCTGGATATACTCATTTACTCGTGACTTTCTTGTTACAGTAAAAATATATTTTGCAAATTTCTTTTGTACAAATTATGTTATTATGACGAGTCTTGAATTCTTTTGAGTCTTTTTTTTGGCTTTTGCATACTGGAAAATTCATGATAAAAAAAGAAAGCAATAAGCATTCAAAGTCTAAACTTGAAAAATCATGCAGATAAAGAACATTTATGTTACCAGTGTTAAGTGCACATTCTGAGTAATCTGCCATATAAGTAATATCCACTCAGCTTACAGCAAACCTGGTACTGAGGTGATCTCTGTTTCTTAGCCTGCTAGTATCCTACAAAATGCTGCTCATTAAGTGCTCCAACGTGATGAGAAGAAGTTGATGTCAAAGAGAGAGCCAGCAGTGCAATGCACACAGCCTATTAGCTTACTTTTTGCTCAGTTTATATTATACAGACATGTGAGAGTAGAGAGCCATTGTTGAATGAAGAATTTCAGTCTGAGGTGTTGATATTCCACAGAAATATTTCCAGAAGACTGTTCCCTGGGATGAGAATATTTTTCATCATTTAGTTCATGACAAACTGCCAGTATTCAGCTGTTCCTGCATGCAGATGCCAAATGTGTCGTTATGAAAAAAGTTGGTGGAGTTTATCAAGGTCGCACAGGGTATGTGTACACATCCTAAAAAAGCCATGGATTGTTTTAGTTGGATCTTGGAAAGACAGGTTTGACAAGAAACAAACTCAGAAGTTATGGTAGCTCAACAGTTTCCCTCTCTCAACCTTGGGTTGAAAGTCATAAATCTATTAGTAGGCATAAATCTATTAGTAGAAAATAAAAGGCTTTGTGTATCTTTTATAGCAAGACAGAGATTCCAGTAGTCTTGTTTCAATACTATTCATGAGCATTAAAATTCCTGTAAGCTCCAAAAAGTGAAATCATGCAGCTTTATGTACAACATTTTCAGTATTACATCACACTAATAAATGAGAAACAGTATGCACAAAGCCACCTCTTATTTGCCTGTGGAGCTTATTAACATGAGTAGAATTCACAAATGTAAACATGAATGACTACTCCAGTCACATGAATCCAATCAGCATTTGCAAACTGATATCTGTCAATTTAGATTATAGGGTTAAAGTTGGCTGTGATTATTTTAAGTTCTGCCATTGGAATTCATTGATTCAGCTCACAGTACTTTAAGCTGTTTGTTGAGATTCATCTACGCAGAACTGACACATGCAGAGAGCAAAAAACAGCTGAAAAGGTCTACAGCTGCTTGAACAATTGTTTCCTTACAGACACTTGAAATATCTGGAAACAAAAACACGTTACTGTGAACTATGGTCTTATGGGAAAGAAAGGTACTTGGAACATAAAGGGATTTATGAGTTGCAGCAGCATATCAATACCTAATCTGAGGTACATTTCCAGGTAGTAAAACTCACAGACTCCAGGTTTTTCTGCTAGAACTAAACATTAAAATCCATTTATTTGAAATAGAAAGTAAATTGTGTTTCCTTTTTAAAGGATATTCAGTTTTTCTTAGTGGTGCACTTGGGACACCTCAGTGCATGAACCAAACACTCAGCTGCAGGTGTCATGTGTTGGTTAGACCATGTCCCTCACAGTGTTAGGATGTATTTATGCAGCCCAGTGGAAGCTGGAACACAAAACTCTCACCTAAGCTCTTTTACAAAGTAGTTGTAACTTTTGCTTGGAATATATGAAACAATATTAAACTAGTCAGGAATTCTATGTCAGCTCAATAAGCAGACTTACATGGCAGAAAAGAAAGATGATTTTCAGCTCCAGCATTTTGTCCAGGTGCAGAAGTGTGAGATTGCCATTTGAGATCTCAGTATCATAGGTTCAAAGCAAGTGCTTGAAAGCATCTCTCAGTCAGGATGAGGCTGTATTATGTTGAAATAAAATAAATTACAACTGTAATAATTTGAAAAGGTAAGATAGATTACATGTTAAATTTGGGATTTTTTTTCATCTTTTGATTGAAATTAAAAGGACATGTAATTTTAAATTCAGTATGTTCTTGTTATGTAAAAAAATTAAGTAGGCTTGAAATGCTTTGTGACATTTTCTGTTCAGCTTCCGCTTATTTTCTCTACTTATCTCTACTTATATGTTTCGTGGTTGTGGTTTTTTTAAAATTTTATTTGGTTTGGTTATTTTTTTAAGTTTTGTTTTCTTGACTAGTGAAACAAGGGCAGAACACTCTTGTGGAATTTTTTGTTGGATTTGTTTTTGCCTATCTCCTGTTTGGTCCTAGAAGCATCCTAAAAATGAGAGTTGTTAGGAAGACTTTTACTTCTGAGTTCCAGTTTACCCTCTTCATTCAGATATTAGAAGAAAATCATTGTAGAGACCCAGGTTTGCCTTCCAGAAGCATGGAAGTATGAATGGAAGGAAGGCAAATGTGGTCATTATATTGTGCTTGGTGACATCACATACCACATGAAAGAGGGATATACTCATAACTCTTGCTATATTTTCAAACTGGAAATTAAGATAAATTACAAAGATCAAGCAGGAGTATAATCAGTAATGGTATAACATTTCATGAGAATTAACCAACCTCTGCTCTTATTATTATTGTTATTTTTTGCAGAGGTTTGAGAGACGAAGTAATCCAAGACACTTTTCAAATTTAGCTTATGACCCCTGTGTGAGCATAGCATAACGAGCACTGTCAGCATAATCACACTTCTCACTTATGTTCCATTTATTTTTTGAAAAATATTTTCTTGATCTCAAGAGCTGGTGTTTCACACTCCACAGACTGAGAATGGTTGTCTAAGCACTTAAAGCACTAACACATTACTTGGAAGACCCGCATTTAGTTCACAGCTCAAGTGTGGCCACTGGAAATGGTTTAGTGTCTCTCTTTCATTTGCAATTTTGTAATAGGAGAGAATAGCACTCCACAACCATAGCCCACTTAGGAAAGAAACCAGTTTTGTTAAAACAGTATGCTAGATAAGGTTTCTACTAAAAAAAATTGATGCAAGAAGACACACGCACGTTTTCTTTTGATCTGTAAATGCACGTGCTTTCAGTTTATTTATAAAGCTTAACCTAAAAATCTTATTACATGGATAATTATGTAGGATTAATATACTGTCTGTGGATGAAGATGTGGTTCAGTATTCTTTAGGAGAAAATATTTGTTTTCCTTTCTGCAGAACTCCAATTAGAAATATGATTATTGTTACAGGACTATTTTCAAATAGCTGTGGTTGTATCAGTGTCCGAGGCAACTTAATTTTCCAGGTTTTTTTCTTCCTATTTATGGTAGAATACACAATATGCAACTCAATAGTTGAGTTACTGTTTTGGAATGTGAGTGTTAGCAATCTTGAGCTGATTATATTTTGTTTGGTATTTGAAGTATTGCAGTATTATAAAAGGTTATATTGTACACTGGCAAAAACTCTGTGTGTTCTGACATTTGTGATCTTTAGCTTTGAGTAGGACAATGTCTTGCTGTTCTGTCCAGGTACATTTTAAAGTCCAAACAACAACAGCAACAAAGTGTGCCTGTAGGGTATATATGTCAGAAGTATTTTGCTTCAGACATACCTGCAAGCTCTACCAATTTTTGTATTTTATATTCGCAAGTTTTATATTGTGCAAATGCATTAAGTTTCCTTCAGCTGAAAGTGGGAGGCTGAAAACATAAGTGAAATACCAAGCTTTTAAGACAAATATTTCAGTGCTAGTGTCTTAACAAGAAAATACATAACTTCTAATGTTAACCACATCTGATGTAACAAAGATAGATACTGAAAATTTTGATCTGAAAATATTTAAATATTCTAAAGCCTTCCTAATTTGCACTTTCTTAATTCAGATATCTAGTAATTTGTGCAAAAAAAGTCAACAGCCTCTCCACATTTCTGCAAAGATTAAAAAGAAGAGAGCTATATTTTAAGGTTATTATACATCTATTGTATGTTACATTTACTGTAATCAGTAAATTCTTACAGAACATTTGTTAACGTAGTTTGAAGTTTTATTATAACAAAAAACCCTGAAACTTACACGATCCTTGCAGATGATGCAGGTAAGACACACTATTGCTCTGCGTCTTATTGCATTATTTCTTCCAGAAAATGAAGCAATTTTCAGTAGTTTTCCCAGTCTCAACAGTAATGAGTGAGAATAGAGGCAGAGTCTCACTGGTGCTGTGCTCACTGATGGAGAAAGAAGACTCATTAGGGACGCAGTTTTGGCAAATTTAGGAGGCATTTAGAGCAGACAGAATACTCCTGGTGACAAATCAAAACTACAGTCTGAATCTGCTCTGCAGGGGTAAAACTTCAGTTTAACAGCACCCCCAGTACATGCTTTGGCATTAGCAAATTATTTTGATAACATACTATTTGCAAACCCTTATTTGGTTCCACTTGCCCATTTCAGTTTCTTTGACACTCATTGTTCTGAAAAGCTAATACTTTTTTCTACTTATGATCAGAAATAAAAAACCCAAACACCAACCAACCAACCAACCAAAAACCAAGCCTACTTTCTCCTTATCTACAGGTGGTGTTTACATGGGAATCGATGGGATCTGATTACAAATGATTTTTTCTCAAAGGGAATTCCTATAGCAGAAGGCAGATATTTAGCATTGGATGATGAGGTGCAAAGAAGAGCAGGTGAAAGGAAATACCATGCTAAAAGCTTTCCTGAACTGGACTGGAGTGTGCCTAATTTCTGGAATGTAGGTCCTGAGCTCATTCTGAATGTCTGGATATGACTTCTGTTGTTTCATGGGTGGGAGTTTTTGATATTATCAATCTTTGAAGATGTAGAACATGATGTTAGTACTATTTGTTATTGAGCTTGTCAAGCCAATGATTGCAGTGATGGAAAAAAAAAATTATATGGGTGCTCTCTTTCATGTATACTTTGACCAATGTTTTTAAACTGAATTTTAAAAAATGGATTTGCTTATACAGAATTTGAACAAGGGATTACTG
The DNA here is from genome assembly GCA_013400175.1 of Phainopepla nitens. Classification (NCBI taxonomy): domain Eukaryota; kingdom Metazoa; phylum Chordata; class Aves; order Passeriformes; family Bombycillidae; genus Phainopepla; species Phainopepla nitens. The sequence continues at coordinate 44,675 of VXBQ01003044.1, forward strand.
TTCAACATTTTATTTCACTTCTGTCACTGAAATATATAATTTTGTTTTCCAGACATGGACATCTAAACCCACTATAGTTGAAGAGCACAATTTATGTAGCCTAAGAGTTGTATTTTCTATAAGGTTAAGTATGACTCATTGGAAACATCTAAATCCTGGGTGGTGATTCACCACAGGAGTGAATTACTGCTTTTGGGTACAGGGTGACCAAGGTAGGTCATCAAAGATAAGCACAAAAGGGAGAACAAACAGATGACTCATAGCATTGAGAGCAAAACACAAGAATCATTCAGAATTTCGTGATCAGTTTAACAATGTTTCTCACGAGAAAACAAAATAGATCTCTCATGTCAGCTGCTTTTTCCTTCCTTTTGCTGTAGTGATGTCTAAAGACTTAAATAAAGTTGTAGTCCTAGCCAAAACTTCTACTTCAAGGAACATATATTTAATTTTAAATAAGTTGTGGCAAATGGGTGAAATGGATATTGTGAGAGGATGAGCGGAGCATCAAGACAGTAAAATTATGTAAGAAACTTTACGCACCAAGACAAACCAAAAAGAAGCATTTTTCATACATCTAAATGAAAATTAGCTTGTCCTAGCTACCTCCACAAGTGGCAATGGATTTTTGCGCACATCACAGCAGAATATGGTTTCATGTCAGCACAGGAAGGAGGAAGTATTAGCCTGGGACATCAGTTTTCAGAAATGTTCTTGTGTTGTGAGGGTGCCATAAGGCTGAGAAGTGCTTTTGAGTGCTTTTCTATCCCAGTAATAGAATGTTAAAGCTGGTGTTACTGGGGCAGCATAAGGGAGGCTGCCTGATTTGATACCGCTTTAAAATTAAATATCCTGGATCCAGCAGAGCTAGAGGTGCCACACAGGAGGGAAAAGAAATCGAGAGTAATCTGTGAGAAAGGGAAGCTGATGAGATAGAGGGATGGGTGAAAAACCAAAAGAAAGTGTGTAATCTTGGAAATTACAAAGTTGCTATCAACAAAATCCTTGCAAGGATAGTTTCTGTACGTGATATGTATTCTTCTGCTGATGGAGTTTACAGTGGACTAGTAATAACTTTGATACACTCTTCTCGAACAAAAACACTTATGTGGAACTCTTTTCATTCCAGTGTAATATTGTTTGAGGTAAGCTATGAATTGCTTCCTGCGCTAGAATTGTTATACAGTTACCTTATGTTCCCCAAAACCACCTATATTTTAAAAAAAAAGTTTGGGCTGATGAAACTGTTGTTACAAGTCAGGCTTGTCTCCAGAGGTTAAGGTGAAAGATGATTATCTTAGCATTGCAAATATACAAAAATATTAACCACGCTCTAAGACTGAAGACAGGTCTTATTCTCTGTCTGTAAATACCTAAGTTACTATAGAACAGTGAATCAATGTCTGCGTAATAGTTCTTGGCCTCTAAAATTGTCTTTGCAGTTTCCTGTCTGAGAACTTATATCTGGCATAGTTGTTTGCTCCTCTGGAAAAATTAGATCAACAGAAGTGCCTGAATGTGGATGCAGATAAAGAATTTGTGGATGGTCCAAAGACAAGAGGTTTAGTACTCTATATAATGTAAAAAGGACCCATGAAGGTTATTCTAGTAAGGTAGATGTTAATAAGGTAAGTAGGTATGGATATGCTCTTCCTCACTAACTCAGAGTCAAGATATTAGTGAATTTCGTCACTCTACCTTTATTCATTATTGTTTCAGTAACTTCTGATGCCTGAAAAACATTTGCCAATACTAAAAACTGATTTTCCGAAGAGCTTGTTCTTCCACAACCCTCTTGTGAGTCTGACTGCTTTGACTGCTAAAGGATAAAGAAGCATAGATACAAGGTAGCAAAAAAAAAAGAGCAAAAACATGAAGCAAAAAAGCAAAATGTGAATTCAATCACGGTGCCAGTGATTGCTGAGTCAGCCCAATGAATGAAAAGGTTATGTTTTGCTGATTCAAAAACCTCAGCCAAAATGAAAATTTGTATAGAGTTAATCAACATAGATCAGCCTTGTGTTCATATATGAAATGGGAATCAGTTTCCCCCTAATAATTAACACTGTTGGTAGAGAGCTTAATTATATGAATCAATAAATCACACAAAGCCTCAGGTAAAAATACTATTCCTGTCTTATAAATCTATCCTGACAGTCTTTGTGGGGTTAAGATAATGTCCACTGTGAACATGAAGAAAGGATCAAATCAGAGTGGGAAGCTGGCTCAATCAGTCTTTGTAGTGGTGAAGCTAAGAGTCACAAATCTGATGTCAGCAACATTGTTTCTGATTGCCAAATCAGTTATGATTATTGGTTGGTGCAATCTACATATTTTTTACCATAAAACATTTTAATATATGTTTCTGACTATAAACACATGGGGCATTATTTTAAGAAAATTAACTTCAAAACAACACTAAATAACATGTTTTATTTAAAGGTTCTGTTTAATTAAATTTAAGAATGCTGGGATTCTTAGTGCTTATGACAGAAAATGGTTATGATATAAAAGGCTTGCAATTGCCAGTGATCTAAGTGAAATTTTCTGACCGTTCAGATACAGAAAGAAGGGAGAATTTTTATTGGATTTTAAAATTCATCAAGATTTCCTTTCCTTAGTGAATTAAAAATGTGCATTTTTATTTTTTTCTGCAGTGAATTTTTTTCATGAAGATAGTCTGAATGATTTCAAAATAAGGTTAACCTGACAGAGTAGACAGGACAAAGACAAAATGTAACAGGAAATTTGAGGTATCAGTACGGTTTTTGTGTGGTCAGGTTTTTGACAAGTCCAAATTGGCATGGAATTTTTTGTTTAGAACTGAGTGCTCTAGCTGAGGGTGCTTTGTGGCCACAGAAGCATGAGCCCTTGCCAGTTGTGCTGGAGCACGCAGCTGGTAAGGATCAGAGTTACTGCCTCCTACCTCCTACACAGATTTTGCTCTAGTTTCTTTATTTTAAGGATGACTTGTTATGACTTGGCATTTACTGTGGGAAGCTCTTTGCTAATGTCACTTATTTGAGGTACTTGACTCTTTGATTTCTTTTTCTTTTTTTCTTTTTGAAGATTTTATGTTCCTTTGGAGGTATATTAAAACACAGTAGTAGAACTTCAATCATTTCTTCACAAGCCCAACTTATGATCTTCACGAGAATTGAAGGTAAAAAAATATTGTTTGTAGGATTCTCTGTTCCTTCAGAAATTGAAATTATTTTATTTTTAAAAGTTTAAAGCAAAATTATTTGTAATTGTACAAAACAGCTTTAATCCAGGTTTTTATTAAATATGATACAAATTTATTTTACAATCATCTTAGTATGTTATAACTTGCATTAAATAAATCACATAGGGATCCTTAGAGACTGTAGTAAAGACCAAAAGGATTATCAACATGTTTATTTGAAGCTTGCTTTTTGCAAAATGAATCATGGAACAGCTAATAAAAATATAAAAATTTTGGAAGTAGTGAAGCTGTAATACAACTTGCCCTCTGTTTATACTGTGTTGCTAAACATGGTAATGGGCAGAGGGAGGCAATCAGTGCTGTGTGGTTGTACAGGGGTCAACCATCAGGGTTACCCTGGCAGCCAGAGGATGAGGGCCTGCTCCTCACTGCTGGCTGGGAGGACTGTGCTGCTCTGTGTGAGGACTGTGATGCTGCTGGTCCCAGGGCAAAACAAACACTTTGACTCTGGGGCTCTAGCCTAACACTCTTCTGAATGTCAAATGGGTTTGCTAGAGACATGGAAATAGAAATTACTCTGTGTTAAATTGCTCATACGTGAAAGTGAATGTTTTATGTTTTGATTTTTGAAGCCAGGAGCAGCTCCTTTTCCAGTGGCTCAGCCATTGCAAAATATTTCTGTAATACCCTGAAGTTATCATATGTGGAAATGGGTTGAGGCCAGATACTTTCCCTGAATACTTGATGTAGGTTAGGTAGCTATGAGGACTTCTGCTGTCTGAAGTTGTCCTTCATGTAGCCTAGTCCACAAGAAGTCCCCTCCCTGAGAGTACCTTTGTATTGTGTTTCTACACAGAAATATTTACACTTCAGCACACATACATGGAAAGAGAAAAACATATTTATATGCATATATTGAAGAGCATATGTGCACAATCAACCAGCTCAGTTGTGTGTGAGGTATGTACTCAGAGATTTGGTTTGTTTGGAATGCTGTTTGCACTAGAACACATGCAGAAAACGGGTCTCAACTAAGAGGTTTGTGAAGTTGCAAAGAAATGTCAGAGTAAAAGCTGGCCAGTCACTTTGGAGTGATAAAGAATCAGAGCAGATTGTCATTTATGTGCAGGGAAAAATAAAAGGAGCAAGGGGTGCATCTCACTGGATAAATACTTAATTTAAAAAATAGTCTCTCTGTTACACTTCTAAGTGAGATGAACATTAGGCACAGTATGCTCCAGAGGCCAGCTTTAACTAAAAGCCAATTTGTAAAGACCTTTCATGTTTTATAACTGCCAAGAAGTTCTTATCATCTTGTAATCTTTTAAGATTGCCATCCTTAAGTAAAGTGAGCGTGACTTTTCTTCCTTCAAGTCATTTGTGATAAAGAGGAGTCTGATTTTCCATTAGTAGAGTAGTAATTTGAGCATTAGCACAACTCTCTGGAAATGATGTCATGAAAGCATGACAGAGAATAGAATCTATACAACTTCAGACAAAAAT
>VXBQ01003044.1:49405-56905 GCA_013400175.1 Phainopepla nitens
AGAATTGAGAGTGTTTCTACCTCTCACTTTCTTCCCTGCACTATTTGTATAAAGAATGTGTAGGGTTGGGCAATTTATGACTGTGGATTTTGATGAAAGCTCATTTCCAAGATCCAGTTTGAGATTTAGATTTTGATGTTTTATAATATGAAAAATAATTAGAAATAATTTTGAAATTATGAAATTATGAAATTAGAAATAATTCAAAATTATCTTGGGTGATGTTGAAAAGTGACCAAGTATTGAGGTTCTTTAAAAAATCTTTGCATCATGTTTTCTTTCTCTTTATATTTCCAGAGTAATTGGTTGAACAGGAAAGCAAATCAAGCTTGCAAAGAATTTCTGAACACCAATCTCTTTCTTGTGTTTTTAGCATTAAACGTTCTGCAAACTACCCAGGCATATTTGTTCTCTTTGCTGGCATTGTTCCTCTGGATGTAGGGCTGGAAATATCTCTGGAAATGGACAGTTTTAAATTGTGCTAGTGTTGAATGCTATGCATATTTCGAAATCTATTAAGTGTGACCTTTTACAACACTGACCTTAACTATGCTGTTTTGCGATCAGAAGTTGTGCAGAAACATTTTGCCTCAAGTCGAATAGGGATGCACATAAATAAAGGCTGCCAGAGCTCCCAGGCAGAGGTAAGTGGCCTAATGCTTCCAGTTTTTGTGAGATGCATTCAAGTACTGCTGTCATCTAGCTCTCTATTGCCCATTTTAGGACATTTTGCATAGTAGTTTCGCACTTTAGGTATGCAGGAAGTAGGATCTCTCTTCCCCCCCACCTCCCTTCCCGCAAGAAGGTGCCTCTGGGCTGTGCCAGACCTCGGTGTCTCTTTGCAAATATGTCACTGTCTGTATGACAGACTATAGCATGTCAGTGCAGAGCTGATTTTAAACACGGACATTTTTCCTGCAAGATCTTTCTTGCTGAGCCAACCTTCCCTTGCTCTTGCCAGTTCAAACCTTAGGGGAATTTAGAGCTGAAGCTGATTAGGACTGATGAACACTGGTTACACAACAGGCCCAAAGGTTATTAGTATCTTTCAAATGATGGGTACAAAATGTCACATGATTTCCTTCCTGCAATCTTTTATTGTTTTGCAGATACATGTGAAAAGGGCAGTTTTCACTGACATGATTAATTCTGACCGATATTGAATGAAACCAAATTTTTTGAATGTGTGCCAACTGCTTATTGATCAGCTTTCATTAAGACAGATTAAAGATTAAATTACTTTTAAAGAAAGTTGTTGTTGATACTTATGCAGTGGTCTTCTCTGAGGTTTCAGGTGGGTAACAAAAAGGAAAAACACCATAATTTAATGCTGCTCTTTGTAAAAAATAACTCCTGAAACAAGGCTTTTAAGGTACTAATTCTTTGTATGTGTTCCTAGGGTGCCTGAGACAGTTTCTTTTATCCCAAAGGGTAAAAATTTGAGTTTGTTTACTCACTGGATTGCTGTAGAACAAAACTTGTTTCCCCCCACTTCACATAAAAGAGTTTGCTAAAATTTTTAATACAGGCAGTACAAAGGAGTAATAGGACCATGACCAAACTGTCAGAGACCATAATTTTCTTCTGTGCTTGAAGCCATTACTGAGGAGAGGGGAGTTGCAAACTGATAAGATGTTATAGTCATGGGCTAGAACTGTGACTGTGTAGTTGAGGCTGCTAATAAAGGCATGAAGAGCAGGAAGATGACTTGCATTGGGGCACTACTTAATGCCCAGTAACACATTTTTCTTCTTTTTCTTCTTAACTCCTACAATGTAAGGATTTGTTTGGAAATTAATTAAGCTCTGATAGGCACTAGTGGTTAAAGTAATTTCAGAGAATGAAAATGATATATTTCTCTAAGGAAAAAGGAAAGCAATTAATATGAAAGTAATTTTGTAATGAACTATTTTTCAGTTGGAGAGAGCAACTACAGTTGCTAGATTTCAATTGACTCAATGCTGGCAGAATTCTATTGGAGCAGTTATTTTAAAAAGCAATTGTATCATTGTAGGATATTAGCTTAGATGGAACCGTGTTTTCTTACATGAGAAGAAATGATTTATTTTTACATTTTGTGGTTCATAACTACCAGGTTTATTATCTCTAATCCGGGTATGGCCATACCATGCTGGTTTCTTATTGTCTGTGCTTTGTTTTACTGATTCTTAGTAAGACCAAGCATACCTTAGTCCTGAACACATTCTGGCCCCTGAGAATTTTAGTTTTAATGCTGTCACACGGGGAAATATCATTTTGCTTGTGTCATTATTAACCTAAATTGTACATCATAAAGTTAAGCTAGCAATAACTGGTAAGTGAAACCTATCAATAACAAATACCTATACTTTAGGGTAGATTGGAAAAGAAATAATGAATCTTTCAACTTTCTTAGCTCTGCACCACTTGTCATTACTTGTAAGGAAAAAACCAAACCTGTGAACTGCAAAAGGAAAGGACAAAATAAGGAAAAGAGAGTTTTGTATTCCTTCTGTACTTCAAAGAAGAGATATATCCTTACTAGCTTTTAAAACTCTTAGCTTAGAGAACTTTTTTGCAGATGAAAATAAATTTAAAAATATATATAATTGTAGGAATTGAAGGAATCTAAAAATTATTCCTGCTGCATATCAGTGGGTAGTATGCTGGCAGAAGACCTAAAAGATTCAGAGAGAGAAAGTTCTATTTAACTAGATACAATGGCAAATATAATTAGCAGTGGGGAAAAAAAAATCCTAATATAAATACCTTCTTTTAATTTCCTCTAGTGCGAGGGGCCCTTATATTTGACAAAAGACCAAAAAGCACCATCAGCTTTGCAGCAGTCCTATATTCTTGGAGGAGTTATACACAACAGTTATGCAGTTCTACACAGTTCCTCACATCTGCCACTATGCAAACATAAAACTGCATGCTGCTATGTGGCTTTATCAATATCCTGTGCTGTCTAGAGTTTCAGCCTTCTAGTACATTAAGCTCTGTACTATCAAGATTTTCTCCCACATTTGGGATCTTGACTATATCAGAAAAGTGCTTTGTAAAAAATTGGTTTTTTCAGCTATTTGATATAACACATCTGGGAATGCTCTTTCATATTAGTATAGCTGCTAGATGTTGCACTGAGTTGTGAAAAACCAAGAGAACCAAAATATTTGCAGTGTGAATAATTAATCCATGTAGTATGCTTTACAGGGAAAAATATTGTGAAAATGTTAACTATAATTTTCATTGTTGGACAGTATGTTTAGTTGTTCATCCATTACATAAGCAAAATTCACATTGATGCTATTAATATTTTGTTTGCATAATGAATTATTACAAAGCACAATATTTGGCCTTTTTTAATGTCTGTTTGATGGGGCTTTTAATTAACATTTTTGTAAGTTGATTTGATGTGCTTTTCTATTTTTGTGCTATAAATCTCTCCAAAGTATTTGGATTAAAGGCAATATAAACCAAAATGATGGTCACAATAAATTTCCAAATACTTCAGTCTAATGTAGCAGAATGTTGGATACCAAAGAAGACATGAAAACCTGATACTGAACCTTTGCTATTCTTTGTGCCACTTTTATGTTTGCTGTTACACAGCTTCAGAAATGTGATTCCCCTTCTAGGTGAATTATTTCTTAATATTCTTCAAAATGTGCAATGACCAAAACATCTCTTTTAATGATGTCAAGGAGTACTTTGATGCACTGGTCACACTAGATCAAGGCTGCTTTCCATGGGCTCAAGTTGTATATTTCTATTTATTTCTTATTTTGGAGGTGGAATTGATGTGAAAAAACAAATTCACAGTCATGCCTTCATTATCAGTTGTAGTGAGGCTGACATGTCCCAGAAAGTGGAAGAGAAAACAACTGAAGTAGACAGCTGTAGAGTGCTTGAGAGAGAAGGATGTGAAGATTGATACGGGAGGACTCAGCTCATTGCTGCCAAGCTCCATAGGTCCATGAAGGTCCCATGAAGGTCCCTCACCTAGAACCCCAGGGAAGGGAGCACCAGAGGAGTGGTGGCTCTGGGCTGCCCTGTTGTTCAAAACTTCTTGCAGGTCCCTGCTGCAGAGGACATGCTTCTGCAGTGTTCTGCTCTGCAGCACTTTGTCTCAGGTTCTTCCTCCTCTACACTGCCTTTGCCAGAAGAAATAAATTATTTCCTCAGCTGCTTGAGTTTCAGCATTTCCCCCAATGAACTCTTAACTCTTGTCTTTTTTGGCTCCTCTCTGTTTTTGTTCTTCCTCTTCAGACCCTTTAATTTCCCACCTATGAGTGTTTTTCCCCTTTTTTCAGATAATTTCACATGAAATGTCTTCCAGACTTGTAATCCTTTAAATATTTCTATATCCAGTCCTGTTCCTCCCTCCCTCTCTTCTCCTTCTTTTTTTTTTTTTTTTTTTTTTTTTTTTTCTGGACTGTATAGTTGAGGTGTTTGCTGTCCCCACTGCTTGACCCAGCACTTCTGAATCTCTTTTTTCACTTCTGCTTCTCAATGAAAATTTCTTGCATTGAACTCTGACCTCCTAACAGATCCTGTCTGTCTATAAAACAGTTTGGGGGTGGGAGTCCCTTATTTTCTTCTTTGATCTTTTCTCTTTTGGCAGTTTTTGGTATCACTGAACAACAGCAGCAACACGGCTTGTCATGGGAATGTAACTTTCCTGCATACTCTGCAGTGTTTGAAAAATTCATCACATGAACAGCTGCAGAAGTCACATTAGTACTCACTAATATAAAATAGAAGGCAAAGTACATAGCTCTTCAAAGAGGCTGCAATTATCAGCTAGAGTAAACAATTTACATAACTTCCCCATAATTATAACAAACTCAGCTCAGTTTGTGTTCTGAAAGTCCCAGCATTGTTCACATATCATTAAGCATACTAGGATTAAAATGGCCTTTCATGTCTTTTGCGGCCAGCTTAACACCTTTTTTTTTTCCCTCTGTCTTATTATATGAACAGGGAAGTGCAATGTTTAATTATTGAAATTCTTAATACTTTCTGCCTGCTGCCATTGTTTTTTATCTCTATTAATTTATTCTTCCTCTACCTAAATTGTGGTATTTGTTACTGAACCTGTTTCTCTGCATTTCCAGGGAGGTATACTTGATTATCTAAATCATGCCCTAGTGTCTGTCTGAAAAATGCCAGGTGCTGTTAGGGGTAGTTAAAGAAGTGGTTAATTATGTGCTGGGTGGCACTTAACATGCTAAATGATGGAAGAGCATGTAAACCCTTATCACCTAGCACTAAAACTATGCTTCTAGTCTACAGAAGTTGGTAATTCCTTAGGAAGGGGGCTGAAAAAGTATACTTTCAAGAAAAACAGTCAAAACTTGAGAATGTGACATTCAGGTAGTCAAACCTTCCTTATAATTTATAATATGTAATAAGAACTGAGATGGGAATGTCACTTTGTAGAGAGTTCCTATTTACTGTCTTTGTCTTTTGTAGTGTGTCAGTGTGTATTAAGTAGGCATTCAGTCTTATGCTTATTATAATGAATTTCTTTTTCACAGATATTTTATTAGATATAATGCTCTGATTTTTCTGCATTATTAAAATTGATGAATTGACAGGAAATTGCAAAACGTGACACAACAGTGGAGTTTCACCTTTCCGTTGTATTATATTGAATAGTTTGAATATTTCATATTACTTTGATTTATAATGCTTACAGAATACTACATTAAGATCCAAATGAACTCAGTGTTTTTCTGCCTAAGCAAATGTGATAATTCTCTTGGGATCAAAATGAAATCTAATTATTGGCATTATTGTTTAATTACATGGAATAGTGCTTCTATAAGATCATTCCATTTTGTTTGACATGTTGTTAAATCAAGTTCTGAAATATCAACTGTTGCTGGAAAAGAAACTTTAGGTATGGAATAGAAATCTTGTAATTTGGGAATGCTATTTCTATGTAATCTTCAGACACCATGTGGAATGACTTGAATACAATTATAATATCTTTTAATAATATATAATATCAATATATAATATCAATTATAGTATCTTTTAATAATGTTCAGGGATAATAACCATGTCTGATTAGGATGGAGGTTCACTATGTGTACCATGTAGATCCCTGCATGAACAAATGAAAGCAGGAGGAGAAAAAAACCCATGGAAAAGTCTCTATATTCTTCTGAACTGATTTTTACAGCAGGTACAAATGTTAGAATTCAAGATTATATTTGGAACAGCTCTTTAATGAAATGGTTCTTTAAGGCATCAGACACAATGCAAACCACAGGAAGTTCCATATGAATATGAAGTACAACTCAGAGAGTGACAAAGTGCTGTAACAGGCTACCCAGAGAAGTTGTAGAGTCTCCTTCTCTGGAGATATTCAAACCCAGCCTGGACATGATCCTGTGCAATATGCTCTGGGTGAACTGGTTTTATCAAGGAGGTTGGACTAGATGGCCTCCAGAGCTCTCTTCCAACTCCCTCCACTCAGTAATTCTGTGATTCAGTGAAAGTTTCAAAGAGACACTATGAAGGGACATGTTTTATATCAAAAAGGTCAGGATGGTAAAACTGCAGCCAAAAGTTCACCAGCGTGAGCCAGACCTGTCTCAAAGAAAATAAAAAGGCTTGTAAATCTGTGACATGGCTAGTTACTCACCTGATGAAAGGCGTAGAATCATGCTAGAACAAATATGAATGTTTGAGGCCTCAGCCATTAGAGGACTCCACAGAAATGATACAGGAGGTGTTTGACTGCCCTGTAGGAGCCCATGATGGAATGATGAGCAGGAGCCCACCTGCTCATGAGAGTGGATGCACATTGGAGAAGTTCACAGAGCACTGTCTCCCTTGGGATGGACCCCATGGCCTCACAGGGGAAGGACTCCTCTCCCAGAGCAGCAGAAGAAAATCTTGGTGATGAACCCACACTCCCTGTCTCCCTGTGCTGTCTGTGGTAAGGAGGGAGGAGCTGGGGTAAAAGGATGTTTTTAAGGTCTTATTTTACTTCCTATTGTCCTCCTCTGACTCTGTTAGTAATAAATTCACTTCTTTCCTTTAAGTTGAGCTTGTTTTGCCCTTTAAGTGTTTTCTCCTGGTCCTTATCCCAACTCATGAACCTTTTGTTAATTTTTTTCTCTCCTCTGCCCAGCTCTGGCTGGGGAGAGTGAGTGAGTGGCTTTCATGGGTGCCTGGGATTTGACCAGTTTCAAACCATGACAAGGGTAAGGTAAGGTACTTACCTTGTAAGATGATTGATGATTGTAAGATTTTATCATATTAGTCTGAATATGAAATTAGTGTAATAAGACAACTGTCAAAGCTGAAACTTACTTAGAATGATTTAGAAGCGAATTTGAATTAATAAACTCATGTTTTCACAGCTGTCTAAACCTTTACTCCCTAAAGCTAAAATTTGTAAGAGAAGAGGTTATTCCATTAAGTTATTTTGTCATCAAAAGTGGGATCTCATATTTAAAATTACTGTTCTTTCCTTTCTTCCTCTGTGTGTCCTGCTACAATTCT
>VXBQ01003044.1:61905-64530 GCA_013400175.1 Phainopepla nitens
TTGAACTGATCTGCACCTCCCCCACACTGTTCCTGCTGCTGACTCACACAATGCATACTGTTCATACTTTATTCACTCTGCTCCTGTGGCAAATTCTCAAGAGACTCCATAATTTTAATTTCAGTTCAGGGAAGACTTACTTCTTTCTCTTGGCCTGGCTAGGGTATATTTGATGCTTGCGTCACACTTTTTGCAATTAGCAGGTTCTACACTCAATTAATTATCTCATTTGTTTCCCCAACCTCACACAAAAGACAAATTTTTAACAAACTGCATCCTTTATGCTGTCTTAGGTATGTACAGAATTAGCAGCATGTTAATGAATTGCTGATTTAATTTTAAAATAGATGTTGAAAAGGGCTTAAAGTTTATTTTTCCATTTAGATGTTTTTTTTTCTTCTGCTATCATGTCCTTTTCCAGTCACTTTCACTCTCTGCAAATAAAAAAAATATTATACTTTATACAACTGAGTTAAGCAAATGGCAGATTGCAATCTGAAATTGTGTACAGTCTGCAAATTTAATACAATTTATTAGGTAATTTATTGCATTTTAAAAGAATTAAAAAGAATTTAGATGACCTATTCATTCTTAAATTTGAGAATATAGTTGTTATGAAAGTGTGGCTATTTCCATGACTTCTGCTGACTTACAGCATTACAAATGCCATGTATTCACAGAATCACAGAACAGTTGAAGTAGTTAGGTGTTATGTCTAGTCTGCTTGGCAGGTTCAGGGGAAAGTGGTTTGATTTACTTTGGGTGGAGTGCAGAAGAAACAACAAAATTCTCAGGAGATTCAATAACATAATTTTACTTGCAAACTTCATATCATTTAGGTAGTATAAGATACTTGGCAAATTTTAATACGTACCCATTTTGGTTAGAAATAACACTTAGGAAAATCTATAAGAGAAAAGAAAGAAAGGAAAAGAAAGGGTAAAAGTAACAAGGTACACCATCACCTTCTGTGGATCCCATGACGAGGGTTGATTCTTGCAATGTCGGTGTCTATCGGCTGAAGTGATGGTCTCAGATTCTGATCCACGAAACACCACGACCATCCTGTGGGGTAAGATATACCCCGGGACTCAGTGGGAATGCCTAGGTACTTCCCCCAGGGCAGGGAGCTTGGTGCTGTAATACTGTGCATCACAGGACACTTTGGGAGCCTTTGACGGGCTGTGACACCTTCTAAAACATTACAGCTGCCTCCTCGCCATTCTCCAATTCCTTCACATCTATGGCTCTTCACAGGACTCTGTGCAGAACGTCCATATCTCTCTTATACTGAAAAGCCCAGAACTGGATGCAGTAGTCCAAGTTTGCTGGACTTGGACTTGGACCTGTCCAAGCTGGTGCGTGGGGCTGTTCCTCCCCAGTCATAAGACTTTGCACTTCAACTTGTTGAACTTCATGAAGCTCCTGCAAGCCCGTTTCTTCTTCCTTTCGAGATCACTCTGATTGTGACAGCTCTGTGGTCTATTCCTCTCAGTTTTGCACCTTCTGCAAACTTGCTGAGGGTGCACATTGTCCTGTCATCCAACTCATTAACGAAAATGTTGAACAGGATCAGACACAGCACTGACCCCTGGGCTGCAGTGGTAATTACTGGGGTGGTGCTTCATAGTGGAACACTGTGGTGCACCATGTGTTTCCACTGGCTATAAACATGACTTGCCTTATTTCCATGATGTATAGCTGTCTTCATAGCATAAATGAGTACTACTGAACAAAATAGCAGTTTGTCAGGGGCTAAAGCTTTTGAAAGCTATGTTTTACAGTGTTGATGATGACTGCTGTTTACACACATAAATCTCTTTAGACTTACAAACAAACTTCGTTAAATTAAATCTAATTTTGTTACTCCTGAGCTCCTTTCACTTGAAATAAACTTTAAATTAAATGGCATTCCTTATTCTTCCATCCATATAATAGTGACCTTCTAATTCATGCTTTTCATAAAGACAAAATGAATGGACATATAAGCACACACTGTTTCATCTTGAATTGAAATCTGACAGAGCATCTTCAATTCATGCTAAGGTCTTGTTCCATCTTGAAGTATATGGAGTGATCTTGAAACAATGATATATCAGGACTATTAGTCAAACCTGTATCAACCTACATCTGCTTTGTATTTATAACAGATGCCCCAAGAAAAAAGATTTGTTGTCCTATGTCTGCGTAACCAAAAAACATAATCCATCTGGTTAAAAAAACCCCAGCAGAATACCATACAATGTATTTCTTGGCTGAACATATGTCGTTCAACTTTTAAGAAGAGCTAAAGATCAAGGAATTAGCATGTATGAATTCTAAATTAAATCATGACTGAAGATTTTGCAAATTTCTCCCCTCTGAAGTTTACAAAATGATGTAAATCTATGTATCCATAGCTAATATATTTGAAAATGCATCTTTCATACTAATATTTTAAAAATATACGACTATTATTAAATTATTAGAATATTTTACCTTAAAATGGTACAAATATTAGATATTCCTGATTTTTATTTCTATATAAATTATATATAAAAATAGATATATAAAATTTATTAGCTCAATATAGATTGAATTGCAAAAAAACTATGTATAAAGTTTTAGCTGTAATTTCTGAGAAAT
>VXBQ01003044.1:64566-95262 GCA_013400175.1 Phainopepla nitens
AATCTTTCTATATGAGTTATATTGTGGTTAAAAATAGAGGGAATTGCTAATAAAGCAAACCTAGTTTTGGCTACCTTTTAAACTTAAAAACTCTTGAGGTGTTCCCTTGACTAATTAGCTCTTATTCTGTCTCCAGGCTTGCTACTGTCGTTTTGCATTCTGCTGAAATTGCAGGGGATGTTTTGTTCTCTGCTCCTCTGCAGAGAAGAGCTCTGAAAGAGCTGTGACATAGCAGATGTCTGAAAGAGGGATTCCATATGGGTAATCATCTATCTTTGAATAATTGAAAATTAATTCAATTAACCTCTCCAAGACATTTTATTTCAGGTGGTGTGTATCAAAAATTTGTTCAGTTGAACTGTATAATAAAACACAGGGAGGGAGAAACCTAAGATTCTGGGTATCAGTTATTATCTAACTCTCAGGGATAATGCAATTTTTAAACTGCCTGCTGTGATTCAAATTATTTCCCTGGAATACTTGTTCCAAGAAGACTCTCTAAGAAAGTTAACATTTGCACAGATGACAATTTCCCAAAGCCCAACATAGTCAAGGAGATTTTTTATAAAACTTTAATAATGATTAGAAGTGTATGGTGTAATGATTAGATGTGTGTGTGTTTAACAGTCAACACCAGCTAACAAACTTTTGCTTCAAAGCATATATATTGCCTTCTCTAGCTACTAATCTTCAAGAAATATAAAATATCCCGGTTTTAGTTATTGCTTCAATAAAATTTTGGTATCAAGGAGCAGCGATATGTTGTTATGAAGCCTATGTGTTACAAAAAAGTACTAGAAAATGGTATAAATTTACAAAACTCTTGAAGGAAAGGAGTACATCTCAAGTGATAAATCATCTAAAATATAAAAGATAACTGAAAAAGAGTAATTTAGTGAAGAAAAATATGGTGAATTCTACATTCAAAATAAAAGATATTACTAATCTATTACCATTTACTAGATGTGAAAAAGTAGTAATGAAATTAAAGATATATGTATGGATGGAACCACTGAAAGAATCTTAGTTTTACATATAGGAGCAGATCTCTGAGGAGGATGGCAATTTACAAGTCTTGTAGATCTGCGACATCAGAATATGTTATGAATTTTTTAAACTCCAACTACAAATTTTCCTTGGTTCCAGCCCCAATTAAAAAATACTTACCTAAATTTATGAGCACTGCAAAATTATTGAAGACATTTTAAACCAGATGCTTAAAAATGTTCTGTTCCCAGGATCTTTCATGTTGTGGATTTATTTTATTTTTTTTGAAATCACAAGAGAATTGGTTTTCTACTTTTCAGAATATGCCTATACCTGATTGCAATCAGATGAATTTAATATTTTAATTCCATACTTTATTTTGGTTGTCATTTAAAGCCATTGTTTACTGCTAAACAAATATTTATTGAAGAAAGCAATAAAGTTATAATTTCTGTTGGTGAACATCCCAGCATGCAACACCTTTCACCATTCCAAGGTATTCTGAAGTGTTGCTGTATTTTTTAAAGCTCTATTTAGTTTCTTCTGGTTGCTTAGAGATTACAGGCTCTACATTGTAGCCAATTCAGCTTCTTGAAGGCAGATTGTGTGTTTATTCTGCTTTTGATGATATTAAATACATAAAAATTTGCAATTAATTCAATGGCTCTGTCATTTAGCTTAACAGTTCATTGCAGATCAGCATTAAGAATTATAACATCTGTATGCAGTAATAGCATTGACTTTTAAAATATTTAATGGGATAAAACTATCTTACCTGAAAGCCTCTTGCCATCGTATATTGATGTAGCTAAGATCTGCAGTGCCACTCAGACTAGGAATTTTCTTATCCCCGTCCTCTTATCCAGTATTCTCTTTGAGAAGTTATTTGCCATGGGATATTTCTGCAGATCCCAGATCCACAGTAAAACCTGCTGCATTCAGGGAGTGCTGCAAGGCTCATAGTCAGAGAGCTGAAATGATGTTCAGTCTGGAGGTCTCCAGTGCAGTGCTTCCCTTGCTCTCCTTCACCTCTCCCCTTGCTCTCCCCTTCAACTCCTGCTCTGATTACAGCCAAGTTTTAAGCACATGAACACTAAGAGAGGTAAGCAAGCCACATTTGTGGCTTTCCCACAGCACTACCAGTAGATTTTGGGCATTTATTCTGGCCAGGTGTATGGGAATTTAACTTATATTTCACCTAGCTATGCTGAATGGTGAGTTGGGAGCATTCGAGTGAACACAGCACTCTGCCATCCCATTAGCAAATTTAACTTAGGTTTTCTGGAGAAAAATATTATGAATAATCAAACTGTATTATTTCATAATAAAGATATTCACTTGGCAATAGTTAGCTGTAGTTTTCCATTTGCTCATAGTATTAATATAGTGCTGGAATTTTTTACAGTGTTCAGATTAGTACATCTCTGTTCTCTTTTGAACTGAAATGGAAATAAATGACACAAAAGTTATGGGAAAAGAGCTCAAACAGCATTCTTGTTTCTACATAGCATCACCAAAGATCTAACCATGGCTTTTCCTTAAGACATCTGAGGTTTTTATTTAGAGCGTTTTTTAACTATTGCACTTATATGATCAAATACACAGCATAAGACATTAAGTTTTCATTAAGGTAGACCTAGGTACTTTATTAAGGTACTTTATTAAAATTCTAAATTTTAAAATTCTAAATAATTCTATTTTTTAAATAACATTTACATCTCTCATTACATCTCTCTCTCATAATATTTACATCTCTCTTGCATAAAAAGGTCAGCACTGAGTAATGAACAATCCATCCTGGTGAAATTCTCATGCACCTTACCTGGACAAATTTAGACACTTCATGGTATCTGCCTTTTATTTCAGACGTTAAGAGTTCTGTATTCACTAGTATTTACATATGCTAATGAAATGTGATTCTCTGTATTCAAAGAACTATCTCAAATAATGCCATCATAAAGCAAAAAGGTAACACCTCTTAAGTAGAATTTCTTGCTAGTGTTAAGAGTTGATTTTGCTTTTTAAAGTTCTTTCATATAACTCAAAGAAAATAAAGCTATACCTTTTTTAGTTCTTTTTTGTTGTTTCTCCCTGAAGACCTGTTGCCCTTTACACCCCTAAACACACACTTTTCTTCCATAGTTCATGCTCTTTATCTAACCCTCTGTTCTGCTCTCTGAAATCTGTTTCCCTGTATGTCATGTCATAACACTCAAAGCAGGAAGAAATTTTTTGCACAGTTGGGCAAAAAGGGGAAAGAATGGTGTTTGGGTGGCATTTTCCACATACTTGCAAAGACTCTTGTGGCAGTTTACTGCATACTATCTGAAATTCATTGTACTTCTTCCTTCTTTTCTTGCGTGTGAAAGCAGCAAAGAAATTTGGAGTATTTTAAGTCAGTTGAAGTTCACTAATTTAAGAAATTTGAGGGTTGCTTGTAAATATTCCTGTTACACTGCAACATCTTGTGATTACAGGCTTCCTTCAAGTAGTTGTAGCTGTCTGTTGGGCATCATGTTACCACTGAAGAAGGAAAGACATTAAGACTCAGTATTCCTGCGCTATTGATTTCCTCTTTCTCTAGGGCTACCTTCCCCTTCTGCTGGCACCTGATAGGGAAACAGCATCTTGTATATCAGAAATTGGCATCTGCCTCCAGGATAGAGAGCAATCCCCTTGCTTCTATGCATGGCTATTTTGGGGACAGGGATGGGAGGAACGAATATATACATACTCTGTTTGATTCCCGGGTCAAGACTAATATCTTCTCTAGGTCTAGTTAGCTGTTGATTAAATTTGATGCTGGACTGACAAAATCATGACAGACCATTCTCAAGTTCTTGGTGATCTGGAAGCTCTCCAGTGGCCTTTTGGCTCTCCTGGACATGACACCTAATTCAGCTTTAACTGAGGAAGCCAAAACTTTAGCAAAAATGTAAGCCTCAGCTGGAAACTTGGCAAAAGAGTTCAGAACTGCTTCTTAAGCTAAGGCCTGAAGTGATTGCTTAATGCACGGTAGCCTTACAGACATTTTTTCATTACTTTTTATCTTACAGAGACTGGCAGAAAGACTGCAGAAAAAGGATAACCCAGGCAGTTGAACTCAAAGCCATTTTGGAGGCTAAAAAATGTTGATACATATATGGAATGCATATATGCCCGTGTATATTTATATAAGCATCTTGATACTTAGCATTTAAAAATATTTTTTGAAGAGGGGGGTTATGACATAGAACCTTTTAATAGAATGTGTTTGATCACAAAGTTTTAGAGCTCTTCTGTATGGGTTACATTTCCAGAGAGACTTTAAGTGGACACCACCATATGAGTCTCCAAATTTTACGGGACGAAACGGCCAAATGCTGCAGGTGCACTTTGGGTGCCGGCATATCTAAACACTGCCTGCAGAAACAGATGTGTCCTCATTTTTCTCAATTGCCTTTAATCATACCATCTGATCCTGTTCCCTACTGTGTAAGGTGTTGGGCTGGTCTCCCACTATAGTGTATGACCCTGTTTTCAGGAGTTCTGGTCAAACACCATCCAGAGCTCCTCTTTGGAATTGACCTGTGGGGAATCCTCTCACTTAATTGGCACGGCCTGCACATGGTTTTTGAGCAGTAGTTTTATTTTGGCAGAGAATAATCATTTAGGCCTTCCTTTACACAAAATGTTGGCAGGAGAGAGGCACCCAGTGTGGGCTGTCATCTGGAAAGAATCTGAGCCCAAGCCAATGAATTCTGGTAATGTATTAGAAAGTTTGAGTTTTCCTATGAAATTAAGCTCGAGTTTTCTTCTGAAATTCTTTTCTGTTGTTTAATATTTCTTTCTTGTGCATGTTGTAGTGCTGCTCTGAATTAAAGTGCTGTTAAAAAAAACAGCCTGATTTTTTTGTTCTTGGCTTGCTTGAAGAGAGCTCATCTTGGAAATGTAGTTTGACAGACAGTTCTGTGAGTAAAACCACATTCATGAAAAAAAGTTGATCTCTTTTGGACAAGTATTCATTTGATCTATCAACAATTTTCTCTGGTTATTAAACCTAAAACTGCATACTATCTGAATTCCAATTTGGACATTAGTAAGAATTGCCAATATTTTTTTCTCAGACTTCTGCCTTATTTTCATATGCATGTTTTTGTTAAGAAAAAAATCAAAGCTCACTAAACAAACAAGCGAACAAAAAACCAGAAATGAAAAAAAGATGAATGCGTGTAAATAATTATAGTTTTATCCAAATAAGCATGAGAAGACATCCAAAGGATGAAGTGAAGACACTATATTTTTATTTACTGAACAACTTTTTTTGAATCTGAAAAGCTTTCAACCCGATAAATTGTTTCTGTGCTTGTTATTGGTGCATTGTATTATAAATAAGTTTTTTAATCCTTATCCTCTCTGTAATGTATTTAATTGATACAGTGTGGGACAGGAAAGTACTCTCACAGAGCAAGAAAAAAATACTCTTCATTTCTTGCTCTGACTTTTTTCTGACAGTTTAGATTTTAGAATGTTTTAAAACTTTTCCTTGCATACTACTCAAGAGAAGAAAAATTTGAAATGGTGCCAAGAAACCTGTTGCAAAAACATGTCTTGCTTTTGGTCTTTTCTTGTTCATTTGGATTTGGTTCACAGAGAGCTGAGACAGTTAATGAAGAAATTTCAGACACCTTCTTGTGAAAAATTTGCATTCAATTTTACCACTTTAAGTGGAATTGGACGTTTAGCTTCATTACTTCAGAAAAAATGGTTTGCATAAAAATAGTTTGTGAGTTTGTGTAATCTTGATAATTGTGTAGCTATGCATTTTTATGTAATCCTTCTTCCAGTCAGTTAAGTTCATTTTCACTGGAGTTCTGTTGAGGTTCTGGCAGCTTCCTCTTTTTGGTTGTCTAGATTACTGCCTGTATGTTTTTCCAAGACTGCTTTTTATGCACTCAACACCATGATACCAGGACTATATCCTAAACACTCCCTTTTGCCGGCTACTGTCAAAGATTAGACAAGCATGTGGAGAGCTTTGAGCTTTCAGGCAGTGATATGAAATATTTTGATGTATTGCTGATCAAAAGATAGAAAAAAATGTTTCTATTTACACAAGATAGTCTACAAACAGGTTATATTTATGCAGGTAAAGCTACTGGTGAGAAACCATTAGCAGGATATTATCTGCTTGAAATGAATAGCAAGATATTTGCAGCCTTGTCCAGCCTCTCAGTGCGAGATTTGCTGAAGCAAATGAGAACATTTCTCAAAGAGGCGCAGTATACTCCCAATCAAAAGAGTCAAAATGTTAGGTATTAGGCTTAGGAAAGGGGGCAACCTAGCTGTTTTGCCCCTTGTACAAGGTTTGCTATGAAAATTTCCTGTAATTTAATTCTCTTTGCCTGTTCCCCCACAGCCTATTGCCATCAATTCAAATCAGTGAGGTCCACACTGTGCTGATGAGGGTGTCCTTCTGTCAGCAGAAGTTTCAGTTACCAGCACTGCTTCCATATCTTACCATGCCCTTGTAAAATATAACCATCCCAGAGAACAGAGGAAAAGATGCCAAGACATGACAGTCATCATGTTTGAATTAAAACAGTGCGAGTACTTTAGTGTCTGAAAAAATTCCTGTGTTCATCTGGCAGGTTCTGTGTTTATCAAACTCTTTGCAACATAAGTTAAATGTACACCTGCAATGGTAAGTTGCAGAGTCTGGCAAAATATTAAAGAAAAAAGAAATGAAAGAAGGCAGGGAAAGAAATAATGTAGTAAA
This sequence comes from Phainopepla nitens, assembly GCA_013400175.1. Classification (NCBI taxonomy): domain Eukaryota; kingdom Metazoa; phylum Chordata; class Aves; order Passeriformes; family Bombycillidae; genus Phainopepla; species Phainopepla nitens. Next base: position 71,312 of record VXBQ01003044.1, read on the forward strand.
TGTCCATGATTTGGATAATGATATGTCTGTTCTGCATATGGCAGTTTAAAAAACTTTCATTTCTAGCAATTCAGAAAGCATTCTGGCGAAGTGGTCTGCTCCTTTCTGCATGTTCATGTAAATAGGTATCTAGTTTCTGTAGACTAGCTCATCTTTCTCGTTCTAATAACAATTAAATATTTATATATCAGAGTGTAGTAACTGAATTCATTTTGTAAGATATTGGTGAACATATTGCAGATCTCTTCACTTTTCTTTTAATTGAAAAGTTGATTAAAGTCCTTTGTGAAAACATAAACAGATATTTTTTTTCTTTGTGTGCATTTTCAGTCAAGCTCTATGTTTCCTGTGAGCATTAGTTTGTCAATTCTTGGTGGGACTGTTATTTGCCGTGTTCAAGCACTTTGTTGCCAAGAAGAGAAACACTGCTTTTCATGTATGTTTCTATTTAGGGCTGTATACAACTCTATGGAGCTAAATGTTGTACAGTACATTGAAGCCAATGCTGAATATGCTCAAAAGAATTATATTCTCTGTTCCAGACAATCTCTTTTACTCTCAAATGTTTTATTTTCATTCTTTGTTTTTCACCGCTCATTGCCTGTTTGTTCTTTTTTTTTTTTAACATTTCATTGTATTATTTATATACAAATGCAAAATATAAACACACATATAAACAAAATTTAGGTGTGAATTGTGTATGTAAGCTATAGACAATAACTTACATAGACAAAAAAATATTTCCTTTTTTTTGATATTTGATAGTTTAATTGAGTAATGCTCCCCCAAACTATTCATGCATTTTCTCCAAAGGGAATAGGTTTCCTCAAGGGGCAAAATCATGATGTGGCTTTTGCTGTGTATGTTGTGGTAATTATTACATACACTGGTATGCTAGTACCCTGAATTCAGCTGTCTTCTCTTGGGCTGTAAGCCAAAGTCTCCTACTACCTGGGGAAATTCAAACAGGGAGTTGCTTTGTGTTCTGTCACTTTCTTTTCTTAACTTGGTCCTACCTACTCTTACTATACTTACTTATTGGAGCTGGGACTGCAGCTGGGACTCCCAGACAATACTGTAACGATCATGCTTTGGAATAATTCTCTCTTTTCCTCACCTACTCAATGACTGATATTTTTGAAATTTTATATCCTAACAGATATTTGCTTTTATCTGCTTGTTTGTTGAAAGACTGATATTTCCAAAATTGTCTTTGGCTCTGGTTTTAGTTCTGTGCAACTGAAAGCTGCTATGATTCAAAATATTTCTCTATCTTATAAAGTGTAGAAAATAATTTGGACTATGCATCAAATTAAAAACAATGAAAATTATCCTTCAAGATTTTAAAGGATAACAAGTTGTCTCTACAGTGTCTTTTATCCTGGAGATTTTCTCTAGCATCTGGCTGTTATTGGGCAAAGAGGAGTTTTTCTGGTTTGATGTGTATGAGCTGCACAACACAAAATGCTTCTTGCTTTTTTTAATTAAAGCACTGATTTTGTCTTTCTGAAACAGGTTTCTGAGGGGAAAAATAAAGGAAGGAAAAAATGAAAGGCACAGAGAAATGTAAATATTTATACTTTCATGTGTAATGAAAATCTAAGAAAATTTAATCTATGTAAAGAGATCCATACATTTTAAGTGAAGAAGAGAGGTAATAACCACTCCACAGATTCTGTCTGTGAAACTATTTGATGAGATATTTCAGGCTTTTATATCTTTTCCAATATCTTGTTTGCAAGTTCCTTTCAAATATTTTTATCTTTGGAATGAAGCAAATTATTTTTTAATTGTGCAAAAAGCAATTTTTGGAAGCATGGATTTTAGAGTCAGGTGACCAAGACAAGATGTAACCTTACAAAAAATATGTACACAAATCAGCAAAAAGACATGAGCATTTTACTTTCACAGTATATGCTGATGAAAATTTTATTTCTTTCCTAGCCTGCTATTAAATCTTAACTATGTAATAAAACAATTATCACTAAGACCCTGTACTTTTTCTACTTTCTTGATTTGAAGTTTTGTTGGCAAGACATGAACCAAATAAAACTTCTAAAACTTTACAGGAAGAAAAGTACCGTCTTTCTGATTTATTTTTGTAAGAGCATTCCTCTTCACCTACTATAAGAATTATCCCTGCAGCACTTGAGGGAAATATAAAGTCTTGCTTGCAGATAGAGTGGCATTCATTTTTTGCTCTATCTGGTATTTTCTTTATGCAGAAATCAATAAAAAATTATTTCGGCCAAATTATATGTTTATATTATATTAATAAATATAAAACAATATTAATGATAGAAAGCCAGTTAAATCTATTCCTTATGGTTCACTAATCTATACAATACATGAAGATTTTATATCTTGAAAAGATTTTATCTTTTGCCATGAGGTATCAACCCATCTTTCTGTGCCGGAAACTGAGTGAAGCAACAAAGAAATTTGCAGCTTCTGATGGTGGATGTTGCATGTAGACCATAGGACATAACTCAGTCTAAATAGTCAAAGGCTGTTGTGGCAGTCTCAATGCATTGTCTCAATGCTTTCGACTTCCTTTTCAGAAAAAATAAGTAGAAAAACCCAAAATTCTTCATATCCCAAAATGGATGGAATTTTGTCTTTTTACCAGTAGGCCCAGCTGTCAGAAACTTAATTGGACATTAAAAAATGACTGTTAAGAACATTCATGAAAGTTTATGAGGGCAGTTAATATTTTAATGTGAAGAAAACAAGCCCACAAACTATACTTTATATTACCTTGTTAAAAAGGGAGAAATAAGGATTTACTTTAACCGTTAAAAAAAACAATCTTACTGATAGAATTGAAATTACTAATAAAACCATATTACACAGTTGTTGATAGAATGATAAGAAAAGCTTAAGTCACTTCTCCCAGTGTGTTGTCTTTCCCCAAGAATAATTCAGTTATATCTAGTTTCTGAGCTACATGGTACCCTTTAAGGACCACAGANCATAAGAAACATAGCAATTTTTCTTGCTGGTTCTGTTCTCTTACAAAGCTCAGAAAACTTAGAATGGAAGAAAGGGAACTTTCCTTCCATGTGGAAGGAATGGGATAGGTTTAGTTTTAAATAGAGAAACAACTTTCCTACCATGAAAGAATTATTTATCTAGTTCATCTATTGCTTGTTAAGATAAGAAAAAATTAAACTTTCTTGATTGTAAACATGAATATCCTACTCTATCATGTAAAATCTTATAAAGCACATGAGAAATTATTTAGTGATGCTCTAATTGGCACAACAAAAACCAGGGACTGCTAAAACACTGGTAAGAAAATTGCGCTCTAGTACTTGGAATTGCCTGTGGATTTTGTTTAACTTGCTATGCCCTAGGTTACAATGTAAATATGTGCCCAAAGCTATGTATTCCATCACCATCTCCATAAACTGTTGAAAACAGGAGGCACAGTGTTTTCTTGTCTCCTCCCTCGGACTATCTCCTGTTAATGGGCCATCAATGCCTTGCCCCATGAGTCACAGATAACTCCCTCCGGGAGCTATTTCTGTTTAATGGGCAATCAAGGACCCACCACATGACTGATAAAACGACATCATCCCATTGTGAGATGCTCTGCCAAGGGGGAGGAGCCAAGCATTCCCACCTGGATATAATCTGGGATTTCAAACAGAGCAGCAGTGCTTATCCACTGGTTTCCAGAGGACAAGGACTGCTAGACCTTTTCTACAGGATCACCACTTCAGCAAGATCACTTCATCTGGACTACTACCACCACCATAATGAGCAGGGTGTCAGGTTGTATTCTGACTTTGTCAGAGGTTTTCCTTTCGTATTGTTGCATGTACTTTAACTTGTTTTCTATTGTATTATTGCATGTACTTTTACCTTTTTCTATTAAATTGCATTTCTGACTTGGAGTTTCACTGGTTTTTGCTTTCAAACTAGCACATGCTACTATAGGCTTAATACTAGTTTTTTTCTCCACCAAATCTTAATAGGGGAAGCCTCTATTCAGATGACTCATGCCACTGAATTATTGAGAGGTGAAAACAGAGAGGTTAAAATGAAGGAGAAAAATATTCACAAAGGAAAGGTAAATATTACACCTATTTGAAATTCTACTAAGACGCTAAATGAAGTCACCCAATGCAAAACACACATTTATAGAATCTTTGAATCATTAGGATTAAAAGGCTGTGTTTTCAACTCCTCTGGTGAGGGCAGGAACACTGTGCATTAGAATAGGTTGCTCAAAGCCCAATCCAACCGGAATCCACGAACAAGATTTTATCAGGAAACAATAAAGACAGAGGAAACTACGTTGGGTTGAAGCACTTGAAAAGCACTACTCTGTGTAGTCTTCCAAAGCTTGCTTCATATGTAGAAAGAAAAATGAAATTGGAAATACTTCAGTAAAGAATTCTACACATAAACTATCCAAAATCTGTCTATTCTTGACTATGTTTTTTTTTTCCTCCTTGATGCAAAATTGTCCCTTCATTGTAAATGGTATTTGTAATGGGTGAGTGTTAAGCCGTGCTGCCTGAAATCTGTGAAATTCAAATGGTTTCTTGGGAGTTGGACAGGAAAAGATTTCATACAAAGATGAAGACTTTAGAAATTCAGAAGAAATAAATGTTCATCAGAGTCCAGTAACTAAGGAGAAGATGTTTAGAAATCAACATGGACTAATTATGCCACTTGAGTAGGGAAGAAGCTGACCACTACCTTGTGACTGGCAAGCATTGCAGCTAATTTATTGCAGTCATGATCCTGGACTTGAAATGTGATGGAAATAGTCAGTAAGTAGATAGGAAAAAACCTCTAAAAACAACACCGCAACACAGCTTTTCTATCTTCTTTTTTTCTTTTGTTTTTCTTTTTTCTTCTTTTTTTTTCCTTCTTTTTCCTTTTTTTTTTCCTTTTTCTTTTTCTTCTTTCTCTTAATATAGAATGGGGAAAAGTAGTATTAAAACCAGTGAAACAGGTTTCATCTTTTGTTAAAGCAATTGAAAGATCAGCATGTTGTTTTGATTGCTGTAAATTAATCTGTCACAAAAGACACTACTGATTATGGCACCAAATTTTAACTTTTTGTCAAGTACTACTAATAATGGTTTTGTCTTCCTTATGAATAAACGCTTCCTAAAAATTCTCGATTGCAAAGAGGGCTAATATTTGTTCTGAGTGTGGCATGGTGTAGTCTTTTTATCACTTCAGGAACATTGGAGAAAGAAATTGTATGTAGTATTACATAGTTGTGTTGTGCATTTTTAGAGAGGCAGTACTGAAGGGTGATTTGGAACAACAAACAGAACATCACAAAGCCCACAGTTCTTTACACTTGCATGAGACAGTGAAAACTGATTAAACCAAAGCAAAAACCAAACTACAACAGTTAATGAAACAGACCAAAATTTGCATTAAATTCTGGCTTTTGAACACATTGCCGGTACTATCATGCACATGGCAGACATTTGCAAGATTATTGTGCATATGATGGAGCACATACATACCTTCTTCAATCCAAATTTCTGTTCAAAAGGAGGAGAAATCTTCTAATGACTCAGAAAGTGGATACACTCTCTGGTGCATAGTGTGGATATTTAACTTGGAATTTTGACCCAGGCTACTACCAGGAACCTCAGGGACACAAAGCAGAATCTGTGCCCAGTTTTATTTATTAAAACCTCAGGGATAGCCCAATGTCCCAGTAAATACAGAAAGTGGGCATTTTGTTATTCTTAGAATTTGGTTGTTAACTTGCTTTAATATTTTTTTTAAAAAAAATCTGCATTTCCACATTATATTTCTAAAGAGGCAGAGTTTTGCTTTATAAACATTTGGAGACAAGCATCATTAGGTCTGGTTTAATTTTATATAATTTTGATTTATGCTTCAATAATCTTGCTATCCAGAGCTTCATGGTTTTTGAGAAAATCCGTTATCTTTCCCTCTGACTGCTATTAATCTATACAGAACAGTTTATTTAAAACCATTCTGTACTTGAATGTACGACGATCCCTCAGAAATTCAGGACTATAGAAATCCTTGTAAGAGAGGATCTGCCTGGCATGTATCCTGCTCCTTTCAAGGTTAGGTTTACTAACTGGTTACACCTGATTCTGTCTTCCATGGCTAACCATGTAACCCCATTTACATTCTGAGTTGTCTCTGATTTTGAAGTACTGTGTAGAGGGCACAGTCTCAGTTTTGTACAGTTACCCAAGAGCTAAAGACTGTTTATGATTTTTGTATAAGTAGCTCTACTATTATAATCAGGAGGCTGTAAATCAGCTACAACGATCTCAGGTTTCATAGGGAAAAAAAAGATGAATCCCTTGGAAAATGATATTGATGTCTTCCAATTGGTTATTTTCTTCTCAAGAACACTTCTGAATTGGGCAAGTGCATCTAACCAAACACTGAAGTGAAAAGTATAAGAAATTAAGACAAAACTAGTCACCTTCCTGAGACTCCATATGGTCTAGTCAGCATCCCGTGTAAGGTTCAGTTCTCCTTTTTTCCTGTCCTTTGTGGGTATCTTACTTTGTTAATAAACAGTTTTACTTCTTTTCACTTTCATCCCCTGCTATACATTTCTTTGGCAGAAGAAAAGGGAGTTATTGAAGCCCTTTCTCCTTAGAGGAAATGCTCATTCCAGGGCATTTTTCTCCTGGAATTTGTCTACAAATCCAATGGAGTTTCCCTGCACAGGGAAAGAAGAGAACGAGTCTCCTTTTTTCTCAAGTACTACTAATCCCACCTCTGAGTATCCTCCATATGTCTACTTTAGTCTCTACATGCCTAAATAACTGCAAATTCAGCAGGATTTCTGTTCTTTGCAGCAGGAGAATCTTTTCACCACCGTTGGTGTCCTACAAGCCTTTTTACATGTGTTTTCTAGTTTGTATTGGAATAATTTCCTTGGTAAAAATGAGTTTATTTGTTTACTGAGACTCAAAAAATTTCTCCACTCATCCCCTAGAGGAAAGTTGTACATAGCTTTGTGTTTGTAAGCGTATTTTTTATAAACAGCTCAGGTCATGGCCAACTGCTTGCCCTTTTGTTATTCACTGCCAGTGTTTGAACTATGTGATTTGTTCTATTACCAATTGCTTTCAGATACTTTTTTTAGAGCCCTGATTTTGCTATACAGTCACTTCATGAACCTTCCTTTTGAGAGTAACGGTGTTTAGAAAGCAGTTTCTAATTTGTTCCTGCTGCTCTCCCCTTTTAAACCTGCAGGGTGCACGAGCAGCATCACTCTGCAGTGTGGCTGAGAGGAATTGTCTTCACCCACATACACTAAAGCAAATCTCCATGTGTTTAAATCTTTGGAAGATCAGTACTAAATAAAGAAAATGCCCCTAATATCATGTCATTATCTGCAATATATTATCAACCTTGAAGAGTTATCAGTTTCTCTATTCCTTTACAGGTACTGTACAGAAAGAGGTAAAAGTGGGTACTGTGGAAAGATGCCAGTGCACATGGTAGAGGATCATTAAGGAAGTCTGTTTGGTACAGAGAAGGGTGTGAAATAACTGTTATATATGAAATGCATCTGATTTTTAAGGAAAAGTCCTTAAATACCACATTATTAAATTCACTGTCATTTCGAGCCATTGGCTGCTAATTAATCCGCATTTCTTCAACTTTTGCACAACAATTTTACACTGAATAATGCCTTCTTAGAAAAGGTCTGCTAACTGGCCCCGAAAGAGGGAGAAAGCTTTTGACATTTTAGTAAAGCCCTGGTCCTTAGTGATTACAGGAACTAAAAAAAACTGTCTGGAAAATAAAAAGATGTATTCCATAGTAGCTATATTCCATGGTAGTTATCTTTAATCACAGGGAAAGGATATGTTGTTGCACCATGCTCTTGATATTTTTGCAGCCCTGAACTTGGGCCCAGTTGGCTTCCTGCTTGTGCTGTGCATTCCTTGGTGCTCTCCAGGTGCTGAGGCTGTGAATCACTTATTTCCACTCTGAGCTTAGGTGATCTGAGGAATATAGTGCAGTTTGACAAAGCAAGCTGTCCTTTCCCTTGAACTTAACAATGCTGTGGGTTTTCAACACTGCAGATGTAGGTTTGGGCTGCTCCTAACCTACTTATCTGGTTTGGCAGTGTTGTGAAATCTAAATGAGGATTATTTTATAGATCTGAGGATTATTGTAAAGATTTGATATACAATTTTAATTCCACTATAAAGATTAAGCCTGCTGAATAGTTGTTGTTAGTGGTGGTGGGGTTTTATTGTTGTTTTTGTTTTTGTTTTTTTTCCCTTATAGATCTTTATTGCATTGAGCAAAAGGTATGAGTGTCATAATCCCTGTTACAGAGATCAGTCGGAGCAATGTTTATTACATATACCAATTTCTTTTGTCTGGCCTAATTTCCTAAATTATTAAGTATACAAAATGCTAAACAAAATTGCAAACTTTTAATGAGACTACTTATTCTTTTGAGCTATACTCAATAGATTAGTTTTCACTTTATAGAGATTTGCTCTCGGTAAGGAATGTTTGTCACCTGTGTCTATTAATTTTATGAATTTATGTTTTCAATTTATTCTTGGTTAATAAGTTTTATACTAAATATTTTCACTTTAAAAAATCAAAGAAATTTTTTTTACTTGGCAGCAACAAGCCCTAAATGCTTCGTGAAATTATATGCTTCTCATTCATGCATTTTCATCCAGCTCAGTGATCTGGAAAATATTTAAGGAACAAAAGTTGCCTTTTTTTGGTATAACTTGTTGTACTGGTATTATTTGATGGATTACAGAAAGAACAGGATTTAGCTCTCAGAAACTGTAATCTTTATTAGTCTAATCATAGTGTACAGAGCTACATCTAACCTTAACTGTCCCAGTTTATGACTGGTACTGACCATAAAGTTAGACTGGTACAAAGTGATATGAAAATCAAGGTAACTGATTTCTTGATTGTCAGCTCCCAGCACAATTCTGGAATGAAAACAGTGTAGTTAAATAGATCTAAGCAGTGATCATAAAACTGTGAAGTCAGCAAACACATATTGTGTATTTAAGAGCCACCTGCATTATGGAATGAAATGAGAACATAAATTCCCACTTTATTTGGAACTAGGATGAAAACCTAAAGAGTAAAGAGTGCACTAGCATAAGTTTAATATGTTTTAAAGGAGTCTCTTTCCTAATTTTATGATTCTTGAAATATTACTAAAAATATTGAAAATTTTTTTTTAAAAAAATGCCTCATTTGGGACCAAGACAAAATTTTTAATTTTCTCTTGTTAAGGCTTGTCTCTAGGAAAAGAGACCTGAACAGCATATTGCTACTCTCAGCACCAATGGCCCATCAGGGGAGCGCACTTTCTGGGATCCAGGTGGAATTTTTGTCTTTGTTGCAAATTTTTTTGTCTGCTGTGGTTCTTACCAGTCCAAATCATGCAAAATACCACAGTGCTGGTATCACTACATATTTTACTGAAATTTTTTACTTTGCAAGATGATTAAGTTGCCCAAGGTGAGCTGAAATAGAAGTAGCAACCTCATTTTTAAATTAAGACTTCAAAGATGTAGATATACATTAGATCTGTTTTCCTGTGATTTCCTTAGAATCCAGTTTATATTTTGTTTATACAGCTGAATCTGTATTAAAGCTGTGTGCTGAAACATCTGACTGTGCGCAAACTGTAATAGATTTTATGTGATTCTATGTGCCTTTGTGGAACTTTGTACAGTTTGGATGACAGTTGAAGTGTTACTATGCTAATAAGTTTTTCATAATGATTTCCATACATTTTGTTTACTTTTACCAGGAAAACATGTCATTGTTTTTGACAACATATATTTCATAAATATATCACCATGAGCCTCATGTAAAAATACCAAAAATTATTTCTACTTCTTTCCATGTATTAAGGAGAGCTTTGCTGTCTAGGAAATGTTATCTTCATTAGCCTCCTAAAGTCAATAAAAAATATTTGGGGGTTGACAAATCATTGATTGTAGGAGCAACCAAAACTTTACACTGTTATAATTTGTTTTTAACAAAATAAACTAAAAATAGGGCTTCTGTGTCCTTGATTTTATGTTATTATTTGGTCACTTGTGCATGCATACACTTTTGAGCTCTTAATTCTTCTCCTGTTTATAGAAATGCCCATTTACCAGAGAAGAAAATTGTATGTTGTGAATATGTGCAGAAAGAACATCAGGTTCTTTTTAATCTATTGTCAGCTGCTCGTGGAGAAGCATTCAAAAGGCAATTCTTGCTTTCATGTACTTAGCATATTACTTTCATTCATGGAGATACTTTATTTTTGGAAAAAAATGGGTACTTGCATTCAAAGGCACATAGTGAGTCATCCAGCAGTTAAGTGATGAGCTTGTAAACTTAAAACAGGGAAAACTGATGTATGTGCGACTATGGTTGAAGATTAACATCAGAGTTACAACTGAGTGAATATATATTCAAGACAAATCCTGCCGCTTGGGCAGGATCTGGCTGAATTACAGGTGTGGTTTTCTCATTTTTCAATGATTTTGACTTTTAATTAGAGAACTTGAAACTCTTTTTATACTGCTGAAACAACAACCAAAAACCAATTTGTTTTTATTAAGGTTCAGACCGTCAGTTGGTTAGAACCTGTGGCTAGGAAAATAGTGCTGTACTCATAATTTGTAGGATTTTTGTGGTATCACTTGCTTCATGAAATTTCAACACATCTTTCACTAAAAACAATAACCAAAGTGATAAGGAAAGGAGTACATCTGTTTAGACTCGCTAAATCTCTATCAATTGAAATATGGTGTATTCAATATCACCTTATATCACATGAAAAAGAAAAGTAGAGATCGTTTCAAACTGTTCTCACTCACACACAAATTTATACCAATACTCCTCAGTGATTGCCACACTGTAGTTTTGGGTGAAATGGCTCTGCTTCATGCTCAACCTAAACATAAGAGTATTTTTTATTTATTTCCCAGTGGAAATGTCCAATTGGAAGACAAAAGGCCTAGTGTATAGGTAGCGATTAACACTTACTGTTCGCTGAGAGTTTCTGGATGCCAAAACTATTATCATATTTCAGTTATAAAACTCAACAATAAGTAATGAATGTACCATTTTCCTACGCCTGATGAATTGTTTTTTTTTTTTTTTTATTGTTATTATGGATGCTGTAGTTTATCATATTGCCACAGTACCTCAGCTATAATTCCTGAGTCCATATTCCTGAGTAATAGACGTGCATCTTAAGCATGAAAAACAGATTGCTCCAAAACCTCAGGTCTCTTCAGTGAACACAGGTGGGTATAACCTAAGAACAGTTGAAACCAGACTTTTAGCTTTGTGAGCAGGCATAGCTCAAAATAAGCACAAGCACTTTTCCCATTTAAGTCACACATACACAGACCAGCCTGTTAAATGGAAGCATTCTAAGGTGAAGCTTATGTTGTAATATTTTTTCCTTTTTATAAATCAGTGTTTCAATCACAATTTGAAATCTCTCTGGAGGGAAGTAAGAGGCAGAATCTAGTGATAAGAAAAGTGCCTTTTGCATAGCTTTTGAGATGATTAAAAGCTGCTGAAAGCTTTTGTAGTCAATTACAATGCTCAAATTTATGAGGAATCAGGGCTTGTTTCTGAACTGAGTTTAAGATTGGCCCCTGCAGAGTATTACAACAGAACAGTAAACTCAGTCAAGGTGAAAATCTGGCAAAAGGCAAACAAATTTGCCAGGAAAGAAAAAATACATATATATTTAAAAAAAAATTGTATAAAATAAATATAGGAATATGAAGCCTAGACAGTTTTACAGCACAGAATTCCTTTTCTCTCCTTGCATAAGATTATTTTTACTCAAACAGATGAAGCATTTTGATTCTCTGAGTCTCTTGGAGTCCCTACATATTTTATGAAATTACACACACAGGCAGAATGGAGGTTTTGTATTTGCCCATTCCATAAGAAAAAATGCAGTAGCACTAGTGATCTTGTTAAATTCACATGAGAGCAAAACATTATAAAGTTGAAGCACAAGCTACAATCTCATAGAGAGTTTTCTTTAACAATTAGAAATTATATTAAATCTCCTAGGCTCACAGATTCACCTAATTCCTTTCTCAGTTTTACAGTTTTCACATCCAGGTGATACCTTTTATCCCATATACCCCCTGTGTTTACTAGCTACATCAGTAAGAAGGGAGTCTGCTGTCAATACTTAAATTTGCATAATTTGCAGTTAAAAAAAATTATTTCATTACATCTTGTAAGAACTCTCAGACTCTAGAAACAAGGACATAGACTTTTAAAAAATTCTGGTGCTGAGAAAAGCCTTATTCCAGAGTTGGACCCATTTTCTCAGTGTCACTGAAACATCTCTCTGTTCCTGTTCTTCAATAGAAATTTTGTTATGCTGGTTGTGAAGCACGTTAGATATCATTTTAGGACTGTACCAGTGAAATTTCCCTTATGCCCAGCCATATAATCTGTTCTGACCATATGATATTATCTCCGAGACTTCTCTTACTCAAAGTCTATATTGCTGCATTTCCTTGACACTACTTCTCACTTTCTCTCTCAGACTGAAGTTACAGTAAAAGGTTTTCTTTCCAAATAAGTTTTCTTTGGAGGTTAAAAAATAAAGTGGAACAGTTCTGGATAGCCTCTATAATCTTCTAATTACTCCAAAACACTTAATGGTTTTTTGTTGTTGCTGTTGACCTCACTTTTTGCAGGATGGCGGGGGGAGGTTGTGCAAGTATCATGTTTTGTTTCTTTGGTGGTTTGTTTTCATTTGGTTTTTGTTTGTTTGTTTGTTTTTGTTGTTGTTTGTTTCCTTACAGTTTGTCTTGGGGTTTTTTTTGTGTGTGTTTTTTTGGTGGGGGGGAGTGGTTTTGGCTGGGGGAAGATGGTTGCTGTTTTTGCTTGGTTTTGGTTTGGTTTGGTTGTCTTCTGTTTTCTTTTGTTTAATAACATCATCTATAATATGACTTGAAGCTTCCATCTTGGGGTAATGGGAGAATAGATTGAACAAGATCTGCACTTATATTACATTGGGCATTGGAAAGATTAATTCCCCTTAACATCTTGCAATACTATTTATAATTTAAAAAACTTGATATACAACTATATACGCTTTTGCAGTTTCTTTTGTAAGTTTCAACTTCAGTATTTATTTTTGCAATCAAAAGACATTTGGAACTTTTCCTTCCTGGTACTCTTGGCAAAGATGAAGAATTAAGCAAAACAACCCATAAAAGTGCATTTGCTACTCACCACCCCCCCAAAACCAACCAACCGAAAACCCCAGAGAGATTAAAAAAAGCAAGCTTTAAAAGAGTGATGGTATGTGTGGATTTGATTAAACAGATGGTGTGTGGCCTCTGAGTAACCTCTTAGCCTGCTAAATCCCCTGCCATGCACACAATTTCCTTATGAGGAGAGTCAAACTGTGTGGGAGTGAAGGGGATTAATTTCATTTGTAGTGGCCAACTTATTTTGAGTATCATGGAGTATCTAAGCAGTAATACCAAGAGGATGCAGTTAGATTTCAGTGAGAAATAGTTCTCAGAAGTATTCCTTTTGCTTTTTATCATATTTATATCAATATTTTTAAAGGATAACCACCTTTTAAATCTCAGATATTGGAAGAAGTCTAGCAAATAGCCACACAAAATCCTTGAGTTAAATATGAATCTCCTCATTTCCAATCCTTAATTTCCATGCTGTGCTGTGAAATTTTACTTTTATTTCAAATAGCAGTTTAATTTTCTAAAGTAGAGGTCGACAACAAAATTCTAATTTGGGTTTCTAGCACAGAACACCTTTTCATCAGAACTAAGGCAGCAATTTCTGGGTGAAGTAAGATCAAAAATACTGTGAGAACACTTCTGCATTCACTTATGAAACTCTCACTTGCTCTGTCTGTGTATTTTAACGCAGATAACAAGAAGCCATGTGAGACTGAAAGTTTTATCTCTGTAAAATTATCTGTGTACAAAAATTCTCTTCCTTAAAGGAAGTTGCAGTTGAAGATCCTGAATTTCTTCCAAGCGAAGAAATCTTCCCAACAGCTAATAGGTCATGTGGTTTTCAGACCAGATTTTACAAGTAGTTTTCCTCCATCACCTTCAGGTTTTGGCATGACAGTGCTATGGCAGAAGTCTTTCCAACATTTTAAACCCTCTGGTGCTACAGATGTATAAATACAAGGTGGTGTTCCTGCTTTTGATGAAGAGAGTGGTAGAGCTGTTGAGCAAGTTACAGTGGCTGAGACAGAGGATAAGACAAAACAGAGAGGAAGTAGCATGGCCACTGTAATGAGGTAGGACAGATTAGAAGAGTAGAGGAGGTCCTCCTATCAAAGTACTAAACTCTCAGTTAGAGCTGGGTTTGGTCCAACTTCCAGTGATATTTCCTAGCCCCACTATGTTGGACAAAACCAGAAAAGCCTAAACAAGTCCAGAAAATCTCTCCCCACAGAACTCCACAGTCTTATGGTGCACCTATTCACTTATTCCTGGAAGTATTAAGAATTTCACTGGTGACGTTTCTCAGAGATACAAAGATACTTTGCATACACTCTCTTCAGAGGCATAATTTGACAGAACAGGATTACTGCTGAAAACAACCAATAGTAGAATTATGAAGGAAAAGTAGAAAGTTAAGATTTCTGCTTTTCTGTGCAAGGTCTTTGTGCATGGAAAATAAGGGCCATCCACAGTGACTGAAGGCAGCAATAATTCAGATGAAGTTAACAAAAATTTCCCAGTCGCCTTCTTGTCAGCATCTTCGTCTTTTCCAGAAGTGTATTCTAATTTGCCTTTGCACAATTTCTGACATCAGGGTAGTATGCATGAAAAATATATTTGGGGACTAATAGATTAATTGTCTTACCCCTGTGTTAATTGTCTTCCCCTTGCCTAGTTCCACTGTTTTCTTCAGGCCACCTCAAAAAAAATAATGTCCATTCTTAAATTTTTTTGTCCCTGATATTTTTAAGCTTAAAAAGTAATAATGGTAGCAAATCCTAGCTAGACTCTACATGTGTTTTCCAGTGAATTGGAAGTCAGGTTGCCTTTGGTCATATCTTAATGATAATAGATATAGGTTTGCAGTATGGTGGACATCTAAGAACATCATTCTTCTGAACTATATTGATGTTTTTAACAAAACATCAACAAAAATCATACTGGAATGTGAAATTTTTTTTAAGAAATTTGCTGCAAATAAAATTAAACACTTATTTTTTTCTCAGCAGCATAAATGGGATCAAAGCCAAAATTTAAAACTGTATATATTTTAGTTTATTTTAAACTACACCTGTGATTAATAGTCTCAATAGGGTGTGTATTTTGGGTTTGGTTTTATTTTTTAATTCCTATTCTGTCATCATTACCAAAGAATACAACAAACAGCTGATTATTTATTGTCTAAACCATATTTCATTCTCTAAATTTGACCCTTACCAGACTACACAGGTTATATATTACTGGGTCTGTAATCTGATTCCAATGTGAGGTTTTGAATAGGCTTCTGACAGCTTTGATTTCATCAAAAAATAGCATATTTTTCAAAGTGTAAATCATTAAGTTTATTTGACTTAAGGTATTGCTAAAAGACTGACAAATATCATCAAGGATGAAGCTAAAAGTATGCTTCAATGCTCTTCAATACTTAAATTTCTCTTTTGTTTCTGAGAAATATTGCAGTAAGGTTAATATTTCAGGTTGAATGGGTTGAATTTTGTTCAGAAAAACAAAAAAGAAAGAAACAAAACATATAAACAAACAAGAAATCCTCCCCAAAGCTCCCCCAAATCCCTAAGAGGAATAGAGTACTTCACAAGGATGGAAATCTGAATGAAAATAAAAATGCTTGACATTCCTCAAGTAGCTTAATTGTGTATTATCAAAAGGACTGTGGTGTTTAAAACAGCAGGAACTGCTGTAGAACATTACTTAGGTACAATACTGCAGTGAAATAATTAACCAGAAAGTTAACAAGTTCTGTTTAAAACATCTTGCATGAAAATCATAATGACTGGAACTGAGACAGGAAATGTCAGCACCGTATAATTGCTTAAGCTCTGAACAGATTCAGAAGGGATCAAAGTCAAAACCATGGGTCAATATACACCAATAGGTATGCAAAAAAGTGAGATTAATTTGATCATCCCCCTATTTAACACCTTAGTTGCTTATACATGTCCAAAGCTGCCTATTAAAAAAACCCAAATCAATCCAAGCTTACTGAGATGCTGTTTATATTTACGGTAAAACAAGATGACTATTGTGCAGGTATCTGAAAATGACAGAGGGTAAGTATTCTATTCCTAGGTTCTTTAAGGAATGGGTGGTGATGGTGATATATAGCTACATGAGAACAGAAGAAGCATAATAGACTGCCATTACCCAAAAATAATAGGACCAGAAACCAGATTTCCCGTTCTACTCTCTCTTAAATGTAGTCAAATTTAGTCTTCCCTCTAGAAGAAGGACTGATGATTCTTATGTTTCTGGCTACTTTGTCTGACTTAATAATGAAATACTATTCTTCAGGTTATTTCACAGAGATAGCAAGGGTTTTTTGGAGCAAGGGCTTCAACCTGCACAGGCTGAGGAGGACATCTAACTCGGAGCCTTGCTCTATGCAGTTGCTATGACTACCACAGTGTTTGTTGGGTTAGGCAGGATTCGTCACAAATAGCTGAAGAAGCCTAAATTCTCCTGCGTATAATGGAAGCTCAAGACAGCTAACTTCAGTCCTTTCAAACTTTCTTAAGACCTAATAAGAATTCACTATGATTTCAAATGAAAATGAGGGTATAGAGGAGAAAGTGATGGACTGAGTAAAGTGCCCAGGCAGAGCAGAACAGAGCATCTGTCCTCTTCAGGGACCTGTACACTGTTGACTGAGAGGCAATGCGTATGATTGTGCTTGAAATGAAAGATAATAGCCAGACTTTTTTGCATCAATCCAGTTTTCCAGTGAGTTTGCGTTTAAGTCAGACTGCCGACTTAAATGCAGTAGGTGTTAGACTGGATTCTTCCATGTTCTTGATTAGTATTTAGTGTTAATACAGCAGTTTGTGAAAAAAAAAACCTATGCTGATATTCTGCCCCATGGAAAATGGTTGCAAAATCATTGAGAAAATTAACATATTGGTACATGATGGAACTAGCCCATAAATTACCTTCCCTGTCTTTGATGAAGTAAATAACCTAGAGAGTCTAATTTACTATTTTTATGCCTGTTCATTGAATTTTTTTTTGCCACTTGTAAACAATAACTGTTTTGTTTTCAAGAAACAAGCAAGCATTCCAACACTGTAAGGACGGTGCAGCATGACTTCAATCATGTATTCACTGAATTTAGTATTTTTCTTCAGTATGTGAACTGGTTGTCCAGGGATTGTGACTGTTACCTGTTGACTCATGTTTTTTATTGACTCAGAGACTGCAGAGATAAGTCTCAAAGTTCTTCCTGTGGGACCTCTTCTTCCTGTAAGAATCTCACGCTGAAGATTTTTCGATAACTAATTTCAGAAAGAAGATAATTCAAAAATTAATATTTCTGATGCTTTTAAGCAGAGTATGAATGCATTAGTGTTTCCTAATATCAAGGAAATACAAAATGTCAAGTAAAATTTTGAAAGAATATCAGGATAAGTCAATTTAAATGTTAATGTTATAATTCTTTAATATTGCACACAGTCAATAATTTCTGCAATTTCTCGCCGCCTATAAAAGCTTAGGTTTTGATTTTCATAGAAAACTAATACTTGTTAAATGATTTTTGTTTTGAAACAGAATGTCTGTTTGAGGAAATTGTAGAATACTTAGGTACTGTATGAAAAACTGTGGGATATTTCCCAGGATCATAATCAGATAAAACTTCCGAAGACACAACCTCCTGAGGCAGTTGCCTGGACTAAGCTGAAAGGAACTGAAACAACAGAGAAAAAAATTCAGCAAGACTGAAAATTTCCTGAGGAATGTCTTTGTTGTTTGGACACAGCTTCCATGTCTTAGCGCTTGTTGTTTCATGGCTGAGGTATCTTCCCATCAAAGAAAAAGCATTTTCTAAAGATCTGTATTCAAAATGAAGATACAGGCAGTGAATCCAGACAACCCTGATACTTACAAGCAAAATTCCTGTATGTAGGTAGCAGGAGCATTCTGTTTCCTCCTTTATTTCTCCTCCTTTTTGTCATATGAAAAAAAGAGGGAAATATTATCTACAAACTGATAATAAGTTATGGTCAGAAGATGGTGCGTATTGTCCAGTTTTGAAAAGCATCCTCTGAGGTATACAGATTTTTGAAATATAGAGGTCACACAAACTTTAAAACCAGAGTTTCATTGTTTGAATGTCAGGACCCATATTGTGAAAGGTCTTTTGCATAAAATTTGTTTCTTCTCACTGAGCAGAGAATTTTTCTTTTCTCCTGCATTTTTGAGCAACCATTTACTCTAATAAGGGGAGAGAAGTACTAGATTGTTCTACTGAATTGGAGAACCACACTGTTAACATGCTAAACATAGCTTCAGCTTTTCAGACAAATGAGCTTATTAAAGGTGCAAAGCTCACCACATGACAGATGTTGAATGGTTTAGTGTGCTTGAACTTTTATTTCACATTAGCGTTTGTCTGATGAAACAGGCTACATTATGACAGATTTATAGCATTTTAAAAACTTTCTTTCTCTCACTTCCAAGTAACTCAGGTATATGAAAATGAGAATGAACCAGAGGGGCATATTCATTAAAAAGATTTCTTTTTTCATGATGTTGAACCTAGCTTGCCTCAGCAGAGTTCCAACAGTTACACATTGGCAGATGCAAGAGTGCTTTCTCTTTTCATTTACCTGAGGGCATAATTCTCCAAGAATATATTAGAATAAGCCGTAAACTGGAAAGAGACTACAGATATTGTTATCTACCAGAGAGAGAATGTAGATCCTCACCATCATGTAATCAAGTTTAGGTGACACAGTAGCATATATTTTATCTCCTCTGTACAGACTCCAGGTATTCTGTTCAAGGAAGATGGAATGGGTGATAGTTTCCTGGTCTGAGAAAAATAAGTTCCCATTGTCATTTTAAGGGGATTAGCTTTTCCCTAACGTTACAAATTATAACAAGTTGTTCAGAAGTTAAGCATTTTAAAAGTTCTTGTGGTATAGAAAGAAAAAAAGTTATTACTTTCTACATAAATGCACAAGGGCGTCTATCTTTAATGGAGTCACCCTTGGCCAATTCTACTTAACAATAAACTGGCCCAATTCTACCCTCCCATGCTAGCTGCTGGCTTAATTCCACTCCCTATTTCTGAGAAGACACAACCAGAGCTTTATCTTTCTGGGTTCACAGAAAGATAATGATCACAGCTTCCATTAGGAAATTCCATCAAGCCTAAGGTAGATGGATACCTAAGTAATGTGGTTTGCTGGCATTCAGTGGGCAGACAGTCTGCAGGCAGGAATGCAACAGGAGAAACTTGCTGAAGAACAATTAAGGGAGATGAAAATTTTTCTGTGTAAAACAATGGCAGAGAACATGACAGGCTATTTTGAGTTTGGACTCAATCTGGTTTTATGATGCAAAATCATGAGAGGATGCTGATAATACCCAGGTCATGGTTTTGATACTGATCATCAAGAGAAATATTTATTCTCCGCATCATAAATATTTGTATTACACTACTTCTGTGTCTTTGAGCCATTTTGAAGAAACATTCACTATATTGAAAGATACAATGTCTTCTCCACTTATATTCTTTCTGATCTAAATCTATTGAACTAACTAGATAGAATATTATTCCATTTAATATAGTTAAACTGGTCTGCACCAAAGGCTATTTAAATTGAAGTAACATGCCACTTAGTTCTGTGACTTTGAGACTGAGTTTATAAATCCAGATTCTAGACAGATGCCTAAGCCATTTTGTTTCAATTCAGGTATCCCAGCTTACTGTATTGCCTTAAAAAAGGAAAGCATCTCAGTTTTGAAGAATAACTCAAGTTTGAAGTAAGAAGTCCAAATTAACAAGGTTCTTGACTTTCTGTCAGAAGCAAAATTATGCACAGTATCTGTATGCTAAAAATAAAAAAACAAATAAAAGCCTCTTTATGTAATATGGAAATTAAGATCCTTGATCCTGAGGATTTTGAATTTAAGTTGTATTCTTTCTACCAAATTAATATTCTCTTCTGTTAAGCAAAAGGTTCTAGACCAAAGTTTTAACTTGAGAAAAATACATCATAAACTATATAAATATAGGGACAATATAACTTTTCTTTAATTTATCTAGGTATGCTGAAGTAAAAAAGTATGTTTGAGGGAAAGAAATTAGAGGAACAGATTTTGCTTGAATTAATTTTTTAGTTTCAAAAGTAAATAAAGGGTTTTCATTGCGTATTTCAAATACCTGACATCATATAAAGGGGAATGGAGCTGAGGTTAGAAACTTCTTCAGTGGAATATGTAGATTCCAACAGCATTAGTATTTAAAGAGATGTTTTGATAAAGTGGTAGAAATACAGAAATGCATTGTCCTTTATACTTACCTCTGAATTTTTCAATGTTAAATAGTTAAATAAATATGGCTTCGATCAAACTTCACCATCTGCAAATGTGTTTAATAATATACATGATTAATTTATATTTATTATGTATTCAAACATTTGTTTACTTCTTTATTGTACATCTATTCCAACATTACCAACATAAAGTTTCATTGTGTGTACTGATTTTGGATCATTAAAAAAAAAAAAAAGTCAGCCCTGATTTTTAGAGTTAGGAATCAAAGAAGCAAAGAGAGCAAAAATAGCAGTACACACTTCTATTTTTCTTCAAAGTGGATGGATACCTAAAAAGTCTACTAACAAAAGTGTGTATTCTCCTGCTGAAGTATTCAGATGGTATGCATTTATATGCCATTTATTAGCACATAAGGTGCACTCAACAAGCTTTATCTCTCAGGAGCAGTGCAGTCCATTAGGGAGGACCTCTGTAAGATATTGGCTGACATTGCATGTAGTGGTAAGTACTTCTTTCCCTGTAAGTATAAAGGCTACTTTACAAAAAAATATTTAACCCTCTACCTCCATTGCTAGTATTGTCTCTTGTTTTATAAGATCATAGATATTAGGCAAATAAAATAAAATAAAATATGGAATCATATTGCCCTTTTAAAAATATAATTTTCAGGCTTATTTCCTGAAGCTTATCCTCATAATATCTTAATTAATTGTATATATAGTTAAAATAATGTTTTTTTCTCTTTCACATTACCATAGTATGAACTCATGGAATAATGTGACACATTTATGGATGTTGAATTTATTTAAATAATGTACGAAAATATCTTCTTGTGAGTTATTTGGTGTTTCCTAGCTTGCTGGCACTGCTTCACTCTCCACTTTGCTGACTTTCAAAATTGCCTGAATTAAATGGTGCTCAAGGAACAACATTAGGCTGTCAAATGACAGCACATGAAGTTGGAAAGCAGCAGTAACAGATTTTTGGAGAGAGTAAACTTACCTACACAGCATGACTAATTTGAAGCTCAGCTAGCAGTGATGTGAGCAGCAGATGTGATCAATGTGTCCACTCTTCAGGCTTATACTCGTATTTTTCACTGTTGTGAGTACTACAAATAAATCTCTAGAGCACAGTAGAAGCCCAGTTATCTACCTGGCCAAAGAAACCCACTGATGATACCACTGCCCCAGCCCCAAAAACAGCCTCTTGTGGTAAAGTTAGGGAAGATAACACCCTTGGATAGATTGCCTCTTGTGAAGTGCAGTTCAGTCATTTCTCAGTAAAATTTCTTGGACTGTTTCTTCTCATGACTCCTCAGGCTGGCTTGCCAGACAGTACCAGGCTGGATTTCAGTATATTCTTTTGAATAGTCCTTATTCAATGATGGCTCATGTTCTAACAGTTCTGACTTATACAAATGTTATAATTTGGATCAATTTTTGGCTTCAACAGGAACTTTAGGTCAACACCCTTGACACCAGGGTCTTTAGTAACCAAATTGGGGTGTTGAGAATTTGCCACATAAAATATATGACATTTTTGAAATTATTTTTTGAAGGAAGGACTTTGCTTTTCTGCTTTTCAAGTATATTCTCTCTCTTTATAAGTGTCTGAGAACCAAAGGACTTCTTTGATAAAGCGATGTATATAAACTCATAAAATGTGTTTTTTCTTCAGATGTCTTTCCGTGCAAAAGTTATTTCTTCAAAGGCAGTCGGTGTTGTGTTGAAGGTGAAGCAGCTTGTGGTTTAATTTGTAATTGTGTTTCTCTATAGTGCATACAGAAATATTTTACAAATGATTCAGTAGTCTCTGAATTCCAGAGCTTTTATAAGACATATTTATTAATGCATTCCAATTATTAGACAGTCTTCTTTGGGGCTGCTTGTGGTACATTATTTTTCAGAGAGAGACATATAGGCTAAATTTCCAAATCTACTTCTAAACACATAATTTTCTTTCAGATTTTGAGGGGAGGTTGATTTATGTAGAAAGTTGTTCAGAATAAGAAGAAAAAGCATAGATAAACTTTTTGTTTCATTGCATTTTTTTAAATCACAACAGTGGCAAGAATAAATTCACAGACAAATTCACAGCAATATAGAACAAAAATTTCAGATGATGATGATGATGATGATGATGATGATGATGATGATGATGATGATGATAGCAAAATACTGTGCTGAGGAAGGAAGAAGATGTTGCTACTGAAGATATTGCTGCTAAATTCTCAGTTGATTGTCTGCCTGTTTTGAGGCTCTAAGTTTGTGTGGATATTGAGGTTAGCAGGGGTCCTTGGTGGCTTCCTCTCCTGTCATTCCTGCTGCGACTTCCAGCATGTCTGGAGCTGGTCTGTGCCATTCCTGTGGGTCAGCTCACATGAGTTAAGTGGGAACATATGCTTTTGAAAGAGGCCACAAGAGATAAAGACAGGCCAGACTTGAGCTGCAGCACTATAAGCCCAGATTTACACTTTCATTGGACAAGATTTAAATATGATGTAGCACATAGCTGGACTCCCCTCTGTAGTATTTCTCCCTATGTTGTACTTGCTATGGACTTGTGATTGAGTGTGGTTTGGGGAAAATTCTAACTCCCCCAGCAATGCCATTGGAATTGTGCAATAACTTCACAAGAGAGTAACATCTCTTTTTGTAAGTTTTTACCTGATAGCATCTATTCTGCTAAAACATTTGCAGAGAGCCCTGCCTTATAGGAAGCTGTACTTCCTACCGTCTGTCATGGCCTTTGTGGTGGATTGCCTAGGTGAGTTGCAGCCATCAAAAAACAGGAACAGATCTTTCTATCAGATGATCTGTTTGCCAAGAGATATGTATACATTCTGGAATTTCACTTTGGTATGAGGATGTCTTTCATCATTATATATTAACATCCCCAGCTGTGTTTAGTTGTTGAGCATAAAACCCAGCCAACTATCTATTCAACCATATTTATGCACAAAATATTTTTAAAATCAAAATTTTAATTTAATTTAGTTTTTTATGAGTTTCCATCATACTAAATTGCTTAAATAATTACTCTTCCTTAAGTGTGTATTTAAACACCTGTTCCTGTTTAACTATATATGTATAATATATGAGTAACTTTTTATTCTCAGAGGAAATAATGATGGTGCCTGTTCTGTTATAAATATCTAGAAAAAAGAAAATCTGTCCTTGAGAATTTTCAATGCTAAATGCTTAAATTTAAATATTTTCAATAGAAAAGAAGTTTAACTACTTAGGAGTCTTTTTGCACTAGTGAGGTTAAACTTTAGATTAGAAACAGCAAATGACTGAAAGAAATATGAGGACAAGCTAGGGGAGAAAAGGGGAGGGGAGAGGAGAAGAGGGGAGGGGAGGGAAGGGGAGGGGAGGGGAGGGGAAGGGATGCTGCATTTGCTAGGCTACCCAGCTGTTCAAA
>VXBQ01003044.1:100826-111785 GCA_013400175.1 Phainopepla nitens
TCTTACCAGCACTTTTAAGGAGTCCACAGCTAAAGTTCAATAGGCTTGATTCTGTAATGATCCGCTAATAACAGACACTAAAGCTTTCAATCCATTATGAACTTTCTAGCTAATACTACTAGCTACTTTCTAGCTTTCAGATGTTAGGATTTATACAAATTTATATTTATTTTATATTTATACAAATATTAGAAAGTGTGTACAAGAAAATGTAAATGAGAGCTTGTGGTTAGAAACAGAGTGCTCAGCCTCAACCCTGTGAAGATGTGTTTCTTTTCATTCTGCTAATCTTGAAATCTTTGTAAATCTAATCCTGTCCTGGCACACATCAGACAAAATATTCAACATAAGTACTGCACTTTCATTCATAAGTGGTTGAGTTTTGCTTCTTTACAAACTGTCCAATAATCTATTTCCCTTCATCTCTATTTCCATTTGAGTACTCAGAGGCTCTTACAGCAAAACTTCTGAATAGATGGGATTCTTAAGTCAATATGGCTACTCACTTGCTAATGTTTTGCTAGACTCGAGTTCAATCAAATACATTCTAAAAAGCCCCCTGCTTTTTAGGTGTTTGCCTCAGATCAGTGCCTGAGACCATGTGCTTGTCCTATCAAAAATATACGCACTTCAGAGGACAGAATTAAGATGTGTAGGGAGAACCTGAAATCAGAATTGCTGCTGAAAATTGGATTGTGCAAGCGTGTCAGGATTTAATGTGACACTAACGGTTTATTTCATTTAATCATAAATACATTCTCAGAAATGCTGACAGGGCTCTGCAGCTCAGATCCACACTGTCACTCCTTCAAGGCAGCCTGCCTTGAATGTTTCAGCTGCAGCTGATAGGGCTAATGCAACTGACAGGACTCTGGGGCTCAGGTGAGCGTTAGCGGTATCAACAGGAGACAGCTGTGAGAGCGGCCAGCAGCAAACTTCTCTTCGAGAAGACAAGTAACAAGGAACCTTAATTACACCTACTGTGTATTTGATCATCTCTGTCTCATGTAAGATTCCCCTGCATTGCTGGGGTATTTCTGAACAGAAAAAGAAAAAATCCACAAGCTTGACTGGAATGATTTTTTATCCTTTTAATACTAAGGACTGGGCTTTATGTTGCAGCTATGAAACAACTTTGCTCAGAGTAATTTCTGATGACTTCTCTGTGTAGCACTAGGTGTATTTTAGCATTCTAGAAATTAAATTCTTGTCCTCCTTGATTTTCACTGACCTTAGGTATCCTGAATAATCATAGTCTTTTGGACTCTTTGAAGATTGGTAAAGGATGCTTGGGCAATTTTTTTACTTATTTTCACTTGTTTTTTCATCAGCAGTGCCGGTTTGTCTTGATAGTGCTAGCTAAATATTTTATCTTTTTTTTTTCACCCATGTTTATTTTTAGAAACTACACCTTATATTCTGTATTATTCCCTCTGTTTTTCAACAGCCTTAAAGAGATTTACTTAACTTTTTCTAATTTCAGTATTATGTGGTATGTCTCCTGTCACTAGCATTCCTTTCTCCTATTTATTCTCTAGGCTTGACTCTTGATGATGAAGGCTAAATTGAAGGGGATTATTTGACAATAACCGCACATTGACCATACTTTTATTTACCAGTGAAGTATAAATCTTTCCCCCTGTTGCAGCCACAGAGGCTGTTTCATTGCTCCCAGCATATTGCTTGAGTTTCAGACCTCTTTATTTTTCTGAAGTGTTGGTTTTCTAATAGACTGCAGTTTTTTTGGAATGTGATAAATGTAACTTCTCTGTTAGAGCATCTTATTCTTACAGAACAGATAGCTACTATTTTACTGTTATATAACCAACATTTACCAATGATAACTGTAGTAATTTACAATGTGGTGGTACTTCCCCACTAGTGTAAAATTGTGACTAATTAACTTAGGCGGTGGTTCTGTTTGCAATGAGCCCTATATACCAGATACACAGGAGCAGGTATGTCTCACAGAACATTTTAGTGTCAATTAAATTGTTCCCACTCAGTGCACATTTCTCTGCCTCCTTCACGTGATGAGAAAACCTATTCAAGGCATGAAAATGAAGGGATCAGAGAAAGAGGTCTTGGTCTTCAGGATGTCTTAAAAGTAAAAGGATGTTCAGAGTTTTAACATAAAATTATTCCACCTTTGCAATACCTGCTGTGAAAATTAGTGTTGGTACTCTAACTACAGAAGGATTTAATTCAGTGCATTGGGTTGAGCTTGAGTGGCCACCAGACACCCACAAAGTCACTTCGTTTCTTCCCGTGCATCAACAGGACAGGCAGAGACAATGCAACGAAAAATTCGTGGTTTAAGATAACCACATACATCCTGTGTACTTCAGAGATCTGGATATCTTTTTTGATGTTCATAAGCTGTTCATTGTACTTCCACTGTTTCTGGAGTTACATTGTAAACCAGATGAAAATATTCTGGATTAAAAATGATCTTGCAATGATAAACTTGTACTTCTGCTACTGCATATTGACTTGAAAATATTTTTTCATTATGATATAACAGTAATTTCAAACCAATTTTCCTGAAATGGATGAAGTCTAGACATAGTGGCAACATTTCCTCTTCAAAACAAACATGCTGAGCACATTTATTCAAATTTTTTGTAAAGGTTACATTGATTTTCTGTTAAAGAGTGTTTTGAGAACACTGCTTAGCAGAAAAATGCTTTGCAGTCCTGGACCTCCATGCTTCAGGTGCCTTGGTATTATGTTGTGTGAAGGAGTCTGCTGGTCACCCCTTTTCTTATAAGTGCAACCTCTCAGTTTGAGATGTAGTTTTACAACTTTTGGACCAAGTTACTCCTGTTAAAGAATTTCATGACAAAGCTCATACTGTCAAACCTGTTATTACTTTCAAAACATGGATGATGTTATTTAGTTTAGCCTGTAGGTACTTTGTTTTTCCTCTGTGTGTTCAGGGAAGAGTGAGAGGCAGTTTTCCTGAATTTCTCCAGGAAAAGAAAACTGTAGGAATAATGTCACTACCATGATTTGGTAATGGTAACAAAACTAGGGATTTGCAGGTTTTTTTGAAAAGAATTGAAAACTAGGACTTTGAAATTACAGGAGGTGCTCTGGTTCCACAAATATCTGCTGGAAAATAACTACTACTACTACTACTATTATTAATGTTTGGGAATGTATTAGGTATGAATCCTACCAGGAGAAAATTTCTTGAAGAGAATCTGTACTAATGAGAGGAAATACAAACCTTGGAAAAATCTAAAAATGGAAATTATGAACAGTGTTTAACAGTTAATATCATACTGTTTTCACCAGGAAAACAAGTTGTGAGAGATGTAGAATAAGGATTAAAGATTTATAAGGATTAAAGATATAAGAATAATCACCTGATGAGTAGAATCTCATGAAAAATAAGTCAAAGCATAGAGTTGTTGAGAGAATAATATGCTGCAGAAAATTAAGTCAAATGCCCAATAAAAATTCTGTTTTTAAAGGTATATTGAAAAAATAAAGAGACATTTGTGAATGCCTCAGGATATCTTTCTAAAACTGAATCTCAAAAATAACACCAACAATGGAAACACATACGTTCAGAGATGAGTTTAAGGAATGGTACATATATATGTGTATAAAAGCGGAAAGGTAAGCCATAATTAGACTTATAAGGAAGTAAATATTAATATAAATAACATTTATGAAGAAGTAAAAACCACAAGAAATTACTGTAAGAAGAGGCAAAAGAAGTCAATTTAGGTGACCAAAAGCAAAGATGAGCAAATTCCTGTGGTTTCAAGCACACAAGAACAATAGATATCTTGCTTTAAATAGTTTTACAAAAACAGAAAATATTAAGGTATATTTAAATAATGATAAAGAAAGAGGTGGTGCTCTTTAGAGTAGGAGATTTTAGGTGTATGAACTTGTGGAGAAGTCAAAGGCAGTGCACTGGTGGCCTACAGAGAAATTCCTGTAATGTTACTGGAATAAGGAAGACGCATTTCTTCAGAATCTACAAGCCCAGAAGCAATAACTGAAAAGACTCTGATATGAACTACTGAAGAAGCAATTTTTTGATATCTAGAAAACTTTAACCAAAAAAAACCCGACTCTACAGATATGTTGTCATAAAATTCTCTCAAACCCCTCTCTGCCAAGACAGGAGGCTTAACAAATATATAGAAAGACGAGTTTTGATTAGTTTTGAAAATGATAAGAGAAAACAAAGTTTGGCATGGAGGTGCAAAGAAAAAATATTTTTAGGGAATGGATAAGTCTCTTTTGAATTGAGATTGGGAGAATTTCAAGTATGGACATAATTTGTTTGGAAAACCTGATGACTGAATTACAATTATAGTTTTATCAAATCTTTGTAGATGTTGCAATGGGGACAGAGTTGCAACATATTGAAGGTAAGTACTAAAAATGAAAGTTCTTGACAAAGAAGCATGGTTAACTAAATTCTGTAGATACTTTTCCAAAGAATGAGAATCACAAGCAAAAAATGTTATATGGGCATCTCTCTTGTTTTTTCTAAATAAAAGTAAACTGATTTGTCTCTCCAAACACTTTTATAGTCATACGACTGATGAATGGTAGTGATAGCTAGGGATCATAAAACCCTGTATATACTACAGCTTTCTCATTTTCTGGTAGCAGATCATAATCTCAAGGTAGGCCTCATATGTAGAAAAATAGCATATTAAAAGAATGTGAGGCATCCAAGGGGAATATTCACAAAATCTGTTGTCCAAGGCTTACATTACGCCTTTTTTCCCTATCACCTGAAATTTTAATTCATTGCCTAATTTAAACTAACTGTTAAATTGTGCTGTTCCTTCTTGCATCACATTATGTTTTGTGCATTCACTTTGGTATTTTTTCCCAGGACTTTACAAAGTAAAAGTAAAGTTACAAAGTAAAATAACTGTAACTTGAAATTATCATTGTAAACCATTATTGATTTTGTTTTTCTGCATTCTCTCTGTTTAACGTCTCATTTCACTAATCATCTTATTTGTAAGTTTAGCGTTACCAATGAGTTCTGTAGCCATACTCCATAGCCGAAGTTTGGAAATTATTCCAGGTAATAACTTCTGCAAAACAGATTCTTTGCTAGGTTTTTTCAACACTACAAAAAGCAAATTAGGAAGTGTCTCTGTTTCAGTTACCATGGTTTTAGCTTTTAAATAAAGTGATTTGATATTAAACAGTATTAATCACAAACAAGAAAATACACTTAAAAAAAACATGTTGCATATATTTATTGATCTTTATTGGGCCATTCTGTTTTGTAGCCTAGTTTAAACCTTTTTTACTGTCTTTTTAATCCCACGCTGTACATTCATCTGAGTCACAGATCTAGATTCCTGCTGCATCTCTCCCATTCACCATGTCCCAGTCAAGACTTTTTGGTTCAGCTACTGAAGCAAATTCAGGTTTTCTTTTTTATAATATGTACAGTCACTGATAGTTAACTCTGTTCTTTCTCACTCCTGTCTGAATTGCACTCACACCTTCCACAGTTTTGAAAACATCAGGAAACACTCACCAAATAACTGTTGGACTTCTGGTGCTTTCCTGGGAGCCCTCTCTATCAAATCCCTGGGCAGTGACAGAATTAAGTTATAAATGTCATACTCTTCAGGTAGATGATACTCATATATTCCTCTGCACCAAAAAGGTGCATGTTCTTTTGTGTAGAAATACTTTCAAACATACCATATTACACTTGAAGTACAAATCCTACCATGTTTAGGAAACAGTCATACAACTACTTCAGTACTAATACATTAATACCATTCCCTAAAATCTTTCTCTGTTGTCCAAGCAGATCCTGTGNTTAGAACATTTTTCAAGAAAATCTTAGAGCTAAAGAAAACTCCCCAAAGCAAGATCTGAGGATAGATGTGAAGAGAAGATTAATCTCACCGATTAATCCAAATCAAGAAAACTGGATGTTCCACAAAATAGAGGAAAGAATAAAAGGTCTTCTACTGAGTAATGTAATAAATTGCCAAGAAGAGAGCGTGTGATAAGGCCAGCAGAGGTGACCCTCAGAAATGTATCTGTCTCCTCACTATTGATGATGTTCACAAATTGATGGATGTGCTCTTGCAGTTGGAACAGGTTGGTTCCTGGAGGCAGTCACAAGCCCCCAGCAATCTTGTTACTGCAGATGAAAAACCACTCGTGTCGTTAAATGAATGCACCACGATTAACACAAATATGGAATTATTAAAGAGATAATTGCAAGGCATAAAGATAAAAATAAAATTAAAAAATAACAGTAAATACTGACTTTTTAATAAATTTTATATTGTCATAATAATTTTATAGCTTAGATGCACAATTTATGAGAAAATATTGAAAATATCTATATTAAACTTGCAGCTAAACAATAATGTATTCTCACTGCCAAATGCCACTTTTTCTCTGGTTTCTACATGTTTTACTTATACTTCAGTTTTTAAAAATAGTCCATTATTCAGTTGGATTATTTCATTTAAAGCTCTCTTCTTAACTATCTGACTTTTGAGGATAAGTCCTGGTATTGTATCAAGTCGTAATTTCTTACTTTACTGTTTTAATATCTGGCACACAAGCTGATGTTGACAATTTTGCTGCCTTCTATCATGCAAATAATAGGAATGCCACAGAGATGATGAAGTGGTTAGAAGTAAATAAAATATTAAATTTTATCACTTTTAGACTAAGGTATTACCGTTATCTATGATCCCTTTTTGGGACTTACAGTAAATTTAAAATCAAAATGCAAGTAGTCTGTGTTTGCATTGTAGTTACAGGAAGGGGTAAGAACAGGCATTTGGAGACCCATGGACACAAAACACATATAGGATAATAATGCCAGTTAAAAGAGTCAGTTATGGTAACTTCACCATTTGTGTGGTTGTTATGTTTATGGGTCATTTTACTAAATTTATCTAAGGGTTATATTAACAATTTGCTCACAAAGTTGTTAGTATTTCTTATAGACACCTCCATAGAGACAGCTTTTACGGTGAACCTCTGGCCAAAATTCTTTGGTGATGTCCGTAGTTTGTGAGCTGAAAAGAACACAATACAGCCCCAAAAAATTGCTTTCATATTAATAGGTTTCATAACCTACTTCGTATTTTGTCGCATGTACTTTGTGGTGGATTATGATTTTTGAAAATGTAGATAGGTGCCCAATGAAGGTAGAACATATGCATGGTTTAGGATGCCAGTGAGGTAGGCATTCCATATGAAACACTAAGTATTCTATTTCATTTTTTCCATACATTATTTGATCTAATCTTCTAGTATCTTTTCCATTAAAAAAAATCAACAAACCAGAACATTGCTTAATTTTAAAAATTTCAGGAAATGAAATATGAAAAATGTGTATGCTGTTGAAAACTACACTGTTACAAGCAGTGTTACAAGCAGCAAAATTACCCATCCTCAGTACAGTATATATGTCTGAAGAACACAAACTTTTCCAGGCAATGCTAGAATGATAATATCAAAGCAAATATTTACTTGAAAGGCTTCAGGTACAGAATGTGTGATAAAAAGAAAGAACCCTATAGTGATGGTAGATATTTATGCTGAAGTAATTTTTCCATGTCTTATCTCAAAAAACATTTAGTATTCCATCAAGATGAGACTACTACCAAAAAAACCTCATTTTGATATTAATATTGTGACCTTTATTGTGGTCAGACTTTGAAAGAAAGACCTTATTTTGCACCTTTAACTGAATAATCAAAGTCACGTGAAAAGAAAACATTGAACTTACTATTTATTTTAAAATGCTAAGTGTACTGGATATGTATTACACGCCTTTTGCATATGTTACACACACAAAATATCTCCACGCAGTAAATTGCGTGCAAATACATCTAATTTTGATGTATGCAGATAGACCCTAGAGGAGGCTGTAAGAGAAGAAAATGGAACTTCCAAAATGGAGACAAATGGCAAGCAGCCGTTTCCTCCGTTTAAGGTGTTTTTTTGTGATCTGAAAACAGATCTCATTTGTTGTTTGTGGATCATTTCTAGTTCTTCCAGATTTTCTGGATGTTTCTTTTTCTAAATTGAATATCAAAAGCAACAAGGAATTTGGAAAAAATAAGCCTGATTTGGCAGCTGTAGCCTGGGCAAAATTCTTTGGTTGGATAATTTCACTGACATCTGGAGAGTAATGCTAGGGGACCACTTGGTGATGTATGTCTTACAGGTGATTTTGTTTCTGTCACAGCTGTGCTAAAATTTCCTTTTATTGGTATGACATTGAAGGTCTTGCAAGCCCTCAAAGAATACAGATGGCACGTAGAGTCAGAAGGGACTGAGCATGATGAGATGCTAGTGATGTCATAAATACACATTAAAAAAATAAAGTCTCACTTTGGAAAGACACCTTGACTCAAAATCATTCTACCTATCAAAAGTACTGGGAAAAAAATCAGACGAGAATTAAAATACACTACTGTCAGAAAACTGCATTCTGACTAGGAGGAACCAATGCAAGGAGCTCTCTGAACTGAGTACTAAGGAACCACGGTTAAATTTGGATGCTCTTGGAATATCTCTGTAAAATTCAACCTCCACAATAAGACTTAATCTGAAAACAATCTTGAAAGGGATTTTGACTAGGCAGAGTTAAAATCAATTTTAGAAATTCAACAAAAAATTCCATTCTGACATTGTAGTTTCCATTTATGCTGTATCATCATAATTTCTTGAATAAAGAACCTGTTACATCCTGGAAGGGGAAAAAATCAGGAAACTGAAAATTAAATAAACGGTTTTCCTCTTTTATGTAATGCACCAAAGTAGCCAACAGATCAGTTTGTACCCTCAAAACCAGTAGTGCAAATGTTTAAGTATATACGGTGAGGACAAGCAACACGTAATTCTTTGTGTTTGGTGAAGAAAGTACCTTTGTGAAAATTATGGCAGAGCCTCAGGATTTTGGCAGTGAGAGTAGTAAGTGAAACAAATTTCCCTTCTAACAAGAAAAAAATAAGTGAACAAGCTTGGTTTCAAAATAAAAAAGTCAGAATATACATACATTTTTAGGTTTCTTTTTTTCTTCTGTTCTTCATAGTGGCAGTTTGTAGAGCAATGTAGTAGACTGTAAATTATTTATTTTTATCAGTGTTAAGAAATGTTATGCTCATTCTGACAAATGGGGTTTTAGCCTTAGTAGCTACCTTTACTAAAAACCCAGTGCATGAGGATTAGGAGAAAGCAGATGTTAGGAATCTGAAACCACAGGAGGATCAGCAAGGAAATTAAAACTCGTTCTCTCTGAGTTCCAGATCATTACGGAACCTCTAGAGAGCGAGGAACATGGAGAGGGTGGAAAGGGCTGATGTAACTGATCAAAGAATAGTTTCATTTACTAAAACCAGCATTAAGAACCAGCAAACAAGTATGGAGGTTTTAGCCCCTGATGGCATAGATTGGCAAAATTCTGAACAGTAATTAACAAATTGTTAAACAGAAATTAACTATTAGAAACAGCAAGAATAAAGGTCATTACAATGAATGAGCAATGCTTTAACATAAGCCCTAACACATCACATTATTTCTTATCACGTTTGGGTAAATAAATTTAAAAAAAATTCTAGGTCAGATCTTATGGATACATTGATCTTGGAGTTTTACAAAATTGACTGAATTTCAAATGCCATAAATTTAAAATTTGTGTGGAGGGATGCTCCTTTTCCTCCTGTTTGCACTAATTACCTTGGAGGTCAAGTTGTCTTGTTTCCTGGTGCAGCAAAATAATAATGAACCACTGAGACTTTTAAAATTCCAGATAAGCAGTTTCTGCTGAGCAATAAAATGCTTGGCTTTTATTTCACTTATGTTTCAGAAGAGTGCTCTTTTTGCAGTTGTTTCTTAATAATCCACCACAGAACACTTGCAGCCCTGATGGGCAGTTTTAATAAGAAAGGTCTATCTTTCAAGTTAAAAGGGCCTTGATTTCCTTCTTTGTAAATACTGCCCAAATTCCTGCCTTTCCAGAGCAGTCTAGAAAACGATTTCTTAACTGCTGCAGTTAAGAACTGTTAAGAAAACACTTGGCTGCACTTCAATAACAGGAGCAAATGAGAAAAAGAGAAGAGGTACAATGTATGGACTACGTTTTGCAAATTACTTTCTAAAATATCACTAAAGGTCGTTTGCATAACTTATTCCATCAGAATTGCCTCATCATGCATCACCGTGAAGCTTGCGCTAAATTGGTTTATGCACTTTTAAGTATTAGAGAAACTTTCTCAGAATTTATTTCCTATTCTTTTTCCACAGTTAATGTTCCTGGTGCTTTAGAAAAATATTAAAATAATTTCTATAAGACTGTTCAAAAATATCCATAATCTCCATAGAAACCAAATAAAAAAATAAAATTTATGGAAGAGAAATTTCTCTTTTGCAGTAGTGAAATGAAGTCAGAAATCGAACAGATATGAGCAGATATGGTTATGTCACTTTTATTCTTCCTTGCAGTTTTTCAAGCGGTGCCGTGAGAAAATGGAAAACCTCTTTGAAAGAGACCAGGTTTTGAGCACATTTTTTTTGGGAAAGAATCATGTAGATTTATCACATTTGATTTTTGGCCAGTCCTTTGGGCTTTTATTTTACTTACATTGACATAAAATAATTTTGAATAGCTTTAACAGATATAGTATATCAGTCCATCAATAAATAAGAAATAAATGAAACAATAATTTTACATAAAATGTCGAAGACTGAAATTGTTCAAGCATTTTTAAATTGTCTGTTATCACTCCAGCCCACCTTTTTAAGGCCTTTTATCTCAGTCTGGACTCAAATGACGTATCTGATTAAAGAGAATTGAGAAATGGTCTGGTAAAGAGCCCTGGCTTAAGTGCTGCTATTTCTCACTCGTGATTTCTGGCTCCCTAGTGTTGCTATCTCTAGTCCCTTTTTGCATTGGAGGCTAGGAAACTGATGAGATGG
>VXBQ01003045.1:0-21994 GCA_013400175.1 Phainopepla nitens
TGTCATCATAAGCCATTCCTAAATACATAATGTATTTTAAATTGTATTTTGTCGGTCTTGGGATGGTTCTGTCCTAAACCTTGTCTGGTTTGAGGCTGTATTTCCATGAAGAGCTGTACACAGATCCATAGCCTGCCTCCCCAAGAATGGATGGTATTACTTTCCACAAAGAAAAAGATGAACACAAGTCTTGCAGAAATACATGTTTTACAGAAATATTTATTAAACTGTTAAAATGATTTACTGCCCAACCAAAAAAAAAAAAAACAAACCAAAAAAACAACCCAAAAAATGTCAGCGATCCTGCATTTGGCATACAGGATTGTTACACCCCTTACCTGCCAGCATCCTGGCCCCTTTTCTAAAAGCAGATTTTCCTTGAATATTGACAAACGATACACGACAGATCTTTACAAACGCTTCCCTCTGCGCCATCCTTCCCGACGGCACTTGGGGTGTGTGAGTGCAGCATTGCAGACAGGAGGACGAGTGGTTAGTGCCAGCAGGTCAGGAGGAGCTACGAGGGGTTGAGGTCAAGGGCTGCAGAGGTGTGGGCAAGGCTGTCCTGCCTCGTGCTGTGGTTTGGTGTTGGCTGCAGAGCTGCCCCGACAGAGCCCCGGGCTCTGCTGGACGTGCACCAGGCCTGGAGGTTTCCTTTGGGCTGCACCTTTTGGCTTAGCTTGGGTCTGTGCAGTTCCATTATCCCAGCTCGTTGCTCTCAGCTGATTTCCAAAGGGATCTGCTTACTCAGGCCCACGTTGTGGCATTGTTTGTGCTCACTGCATCCTCTCTGAATGAGCCACGCAGCTGAACTGTGCTCGGGACAGACTCACAGTTTAACTGCCTGATGTGGCTGTACTGCACTTTTTGTTTCCTCACATGGAAGTGAAGCTAGATCTTGGCAATGTAAGTATCATTCAATTAAGACACTCCCCCCATTTAAGAGCTGCTTTTCACAGGAGGGGGGAAGTGCTGCTGTTTTAAGGATGTTACCAAAACATAATCAGGCAAAAATGCATGTACCCAATACCCACGTGGGACTCTGGTCACCCTGTCTCAGGTAAGGCCACATGTGCCCCTGCCCCGAGCTGCAGTGACCCCAGGGGGCACAGTAAACACTTTCCCTGCCTAGAACATGCAGAAGGTCCATGTTGGAATGAAGCAGCTACAGCCAGGAGCTGGGCAGCACACAGCCCACCACTGCAAGGAGAGGTTTTACTACAGATGGGCTAAGAACCATTTGCTGGTCACATGCATTAAAAATCCACTCTTGGATCACCCTGTAATGGAAACAGCTGGCCTGCACTAAGCCCTCTGGAGTCATTTGAGAGTTCCTCCTACTCTCAGTACCTGGAGTAGTTGGAGCTTTGCTCCAGCCTGAGCTGTATTTCGTGTCCTTGGTGCCACTCCTGAGAAGAGGCTCTACAGAGCAGGTGGAGCAGCTCCCAGCCCCTGGCACTGAGCTGGCTGTGGCCCTGCTGGCACGAGATCCTCCCCACGAGCAGTGGTCCCCAGCAGGGACCTTCCCAGCCCACAGCCAAGGCCACAGAGACACCTCAGCCCTGTCCTCACACGAACCATGGATCCATGCACCCTCTCCCTCATGGTCAGGTGCCTCGTGGAGTGTGTGGAGCAGAGGTGGGAGTGCACTGGCACTGGGTGTCCACAGCGCTGATGCTGTGGGGTTTTAGTGTTGGAAGAACAACCTCGGGCAGGCTTGGGTCTCACCAGCTCAGCTGCAAGGCAGATCCAGCCCCTGGGGGCTGGCTGCTGGGCTGTTGCTGGTGAGTTCAGTCCTGTGACAGGGGCTACCCAGACATTGCCACCACCAGAGGAGCAGCCTCATGCACAGAATTCATCTGCTCTGCCCACGTAGTGTTTAGTCAAGAGAAAAGGTTGGGGTCATGTCTAGGTCAGTGAAATAGTTTACATCAGCCAGCTGAGGATGTGTTTCCCTCTGAAGTTGGGCAGTCTTACCTAGACAGGAAACTGCAGTGTGACTTAATTAAAAACCTGTCTGTGGGAAAGATCCAATCCCTTTACAGCAGCTGCCTGCTACACTGCGAGGAAGTCCCTGGTAAGAAGGGGAAAAACTCAAGAGTTAGAATTCCTCCCTGTAAGCAATCTGTTTCCCATTAATACTGCAGAACACAAGGCACGCTCACCTCATCCATTGGCTCTTCATGCTTTAGGCACTATAAGCACAAGGGAAATGTACACTCAGTGTCCCTCTCAAGGCTACTCCAGTTATCACTGTGTCAGTGGATTTCCAAGGGGTGACTCTGCAAGATGCCGATGGCAGCGGCACTGACAGGACACAGCAGAGCTGTGGGCTGCCACCGAGGGCCTCCAGCTGTCTTATCCCTCTTGAAAAAATGCTTACAGAAGTAAAAAGCAAACAACCAATAGTGTTAACAAACAGGGTAAAAGAGTCTTTGCCCCTGTACTAGATATACACTGCAAACAAATTTCTAATAATGGCACAGGTCCTTTTTTGGTTTAAAGAAGCTTGTGTTACTGTAGTTAATGCATGAACAAGATCGTGGACTTGTTATTCAGCACAAAACAAGTCATCTAGAAGCTTCCATGTCCCAGCGTGTCAGCAACTGTTACTACAAAGCTTGGGTTCCTGTTTGCAGCCAACAGTCACCAAGTGAACAGTGAGGGATCCCTTCTGGAGAGTCTGAAATAACCCCCGAGGTGTGCAAGGCAAGTAAAAGCGACGAGCTGCCGCGATGCTGTACACGAGCTTCTTGTTACGAGACTTGAGATCTACTGCAGCAAACCAAACACCTCAGGGCTCCAGTCACAGGTGTTGCAGGGCTTCTTGTCCTTGTTCCATGTAGGAGTCGTCTCTGTTTGAATGTGACCATTCTCCAAAAGTTTCCTGGAAGTGGACATTTCTCTGTGACGCCTGCAGACGTTTCTTATCACGAGAGAAGAAACTAAACCTTCCGGGCAGGGAGCAGTCAGGGAGGGAGGGAGAAGAGAGAAAAGTGTTTACCATCCTGAAAGCACTTCAAACACCCTCCCCAAGACACAGCACAACAAAACACCGAGCAAAAAACTCTGTTTGCATCTGCAGAAAATCAAGGCAGAGCGGCCTGATGGGAGTGCGTGTCAGAATGCTGTTAGGGATGGAGTCATTGCAATCTCAAGCAGTTTGGCTACAGAAGCTTCAGATAAGCTCTAAATGCTGTTGACTCTACAAGGTGCAGGTATCATTTACATGTAGGTTCCCCCTTTCCCAGCCCTCAGGTAACAAAGCCACACGATCCAGGTTAGTTTCTTGGCATAAGTAAAGTGGTATCTTTGGCATTAAATCTGTATATTTTACCACAAAACAGAAATAGAATTTTTTTTTCAGGTTTTCAGCAGGGAAGTTCACAAGATAAGAAAATAAGTCCCCACATTTTTTCCCAGTGTAGAGGTTTTCGATACATAGACTTGATTCCTGCAAAAATGAATGAATAAATGCACCTGTGTGCACGAGAGTTTGCAGGATGAAGGCTCTAAACAAATGCACACGAGTGTGCACGTCATTTCCTGTCACACAGCTTGGGTGCTCTAAGATAATGACGTACATGAACCAACAGCCATTTAACACAGCTAAAGAATACAGCTGGAAAAACCCTTAGTATGGTTTTATTTGTGTGGGATGAAGTTACTGGATTAGGCAAATTCAGTGTTCGTTGTGGTTCAGTACAAGAGGTGTTAGTCTGAGAAATGCAAAAGTTGAGGTTCCAGCTACCAAAGGACTGAGCTGGCTGTGGATCCCTTTGGTCTCAGTGCTGGGTGGCTTCAGGAGGTGAAGATTGTTTTGCCTGCACTGTACCAAGTGTCACACACAGTTGTGATCCAGGACAGCAACTGCTAAATGCCTCCACAGTGAGGGACTGGGCCAATACAACCTCAGCTTTGCTGGGAGGTGGAATATTGCTCAGGGCATAAACCTGACCCTGAGTCCATGCTCACCTTCCTCTCCCTCCTCCCACTCTCCCTTCATCCCCCTCAGCACCAGGGTCCCAACCCTCCCAGCTGCCTTGTGCAGACCAGGGAGTCCCACCTTCCATGGCTCTCAATACACAGGAGGCTGAGTGATAATCACTGAGAATATTGAGAATAATTACTTGTTAATTAGAAAGGGAAATAAACCACTACACAGGTTAAATGCACATAAATAACAGTGCCAGCAGGACCTGAACTTTTGCATTTCCTGGCTTCAAATGTGCAGCCTTAATAGTGAAATAAGTATTTTGCACTTAAATAGCCTCATACTTTTCTACCACCTTCATCACAGGAGCTCATGAGTTCACACACAAATACTGTGTATTTTCAGGGCCAGAGCCAGCTCCAGCTGATAAAAGAAGTGTTTAGTGACTGAGCCTTTCTGCAGAGCACATTTGGTCCTGCCTGCTCAGGGTTACTGGTTGGAAGCCCACACAAAAGACTGCTGTGTTTATACAGTCAGTTTCAAATGTCAAAGCTCAGAAATTTTTCATTTTATCAGGGAATTAAGCAGGAGAAAAACAAGTTCGTAAATCTCTAAAAGGGTTCAGTTTTTTAAGTTCCTTCTGAAACAATGAAAATTGTTATTATGGCTAGAAAATTCTCATGGAGGATGTTTGGAAAAAGGCTGTCTGTGTGGAGAGAGAACTGTGTCGTTGCTGTAAATATAAAGACCACTGAAGCAGCAGTTCTAATGCAAAGGGACTTTGCATTAACAATTATCAGTATGTCTTCCAGGGAGAGCCAAGAATTGGATGACAGAATTGATTATGAAGGGTTTACACTCTATTCCAAAATACATAATTTAGAGACAAAATATACGAGGCATAGATAGAAAGACACGAAAGCAACAGCCTGTAATTAACAGTGGAAATTAATGTGGAAATCAGCCACTCCATTCTGTAACTCTAACTAATGATTGTAACAAATTGTTAGAAACGAGTTTCTCAAAAAGCACTGGTGAGAACTGTGAATAGCCTTGCTTAGGAGGCAGAATTAACAGATGCTGGTTAGAAGTGCATATTGCACCGATTTTCCAAGGAATAACGATTGGTTTAGCATGACAACATTAAGGCAAAAAGTGCTAACATGTCAGTTGGAGGATGAGCATGGGTGACTGGGATGAGTACTGGCACTGACTGGTCATTCTGGTTGGCACTTTGATCCTCTGGGATCCCACTGGCAGCCAGGAGAATGCAACCAGCAGTGCTTGTTAACACGGGGTCATGCAGGAGGAAACAACAGTACCAAACATTTAAAAAAAATTCCTACAAGGGACACAAGTCTTCTTATTGGCTGCAATGTGGGATCGTCTGGAATCAATCCAGCTGCTACCATAGGCATTATGGCTGTAAAGATCCTGGTCAGGAAAGTACAGACACAGAAGAGATAAGACTGGAGCAAGGGAAAGAAAAAAAGCATTCCATTAAAAAGAAAAGAGGCAAACATGATACACGGGGTTACTTTGAATTACAGCACAGGACACGTTACAGGGAGAGGGGCATCTGCATCACCCAAGACAGCTCTCCTCAGTGGAAAAACTCTTGTTTAGAAAGAACAGTTATTGTAGCAGTTTCAATTGCTTTTGGATTTCTAAAAGATACCACTTTCCTGTTGTGAGCCTGCAAACTGGGTTGGATTTCATCAAGGTATGACCACCTCTAGCAATGCAGAGCAGAGTGCACGTTTTTGTTCCAAGAGACAAACAGGCAGACACACAATGAAATGAAGGATGAAGGTGTATGTTAAGAAATACAAATCAGGACTCTGCTGTGACTACTGGATATTGGCACAGGGTTAGAGAAGACCAGCATTACAGTTAAAGATTTCACAAGGGTTACAGTTGATATTTTCAAGTTAAAAACCAGTATTGCAGGTGAACTCTGGAAATAACCTCCTAAGAAACTCCGTGGTTAAAGGGCCTGTGTGTCTGTTCCAGAAGAACCTGTGTTACTTCTCATGCAGAAAGATGCCAACTGCAGGCAGCTGAATGCTTTTGGGAAACCTTGCAGCTGCTCTGGCAGGAGCACTTTGGAGCTGGCTCGCAGCAAGACGGGTTCTTTGTGAGGGTTCAGCACTTCCACTGAGCATTAGACAATCCATGCAGCACAGAGGCTGAGAGAGCAGAGTGCTCTGTGCCCAGCCAGCCCCACACACAGCTGCCAGCACACCTCCAGCCATACCTGCAACACCCTCTGGCTGTCTAGGGATTCTCCTCAGGGGTTCTCCCTTGTGCCAAATATTTTTTTGAACTGTGGACTAATGTCAATTAAAGATTAAGTTGAAATCACGAGAGACATTTCACTTGTGACCAAATGCAGCTCTCCCCAACTCACTAACTGCTGTGCTGAGATTAAAATTGAAAACAAATGGGCAAACACTGTTGTTTCACTAGCAGCAGCCAGGATTTCTATTTTTATGCAACGTGGCACATCCTGAGCTGCAGAACTGACAGACACACCAGCTTTTGTAGACTGCAAGAATAGGAAGAAAACTCCTGGCTGTTTGAGGCATGACATCAGTGACAAACAAGCACGTAGTCTTAAGGAGAAAACAAAAGGGTGTTTTCTGCTCCAAACAGAGGGAGCATTTTTAATCCTTGGACTTTTCCTCTTCAGTAAAGCCTCCTGGTTACATTATTTCATTAAAACTCAGTCATGTGATGTGGGAGAGACAAATGTACGAGTCAGTCAGTCTGAGATCAGAACTCAGAGTTTGCCCCAAATGTGCCAACCCAGAAAAAATGCTGATTTCTGTAGCTTTTGTTTTCCTTTCTTTATGGACTTGCAGCACTGAATCACCTGAGCACATCTTGGATGGCACAGGCTACACTTCCATATGGCTCATTCCCTCAGACTCTGCATGGTGAAGAGAAAAAGGACACAATGCACACTCAAGCACAAAATTCCCCTTGAGAGGCCTCCTATTTTTCTACTTCAGCTTTTTGTTTAATCAGGAGGAGAACTCTGAAAGAGAGGGAAAAGCAAGCCCACTTTCCCCTGTGAAGGCACTCTGCATGCAGAGAGCAGCACTGCAAGTTTCCATCACATCACTGGGTACAGAGAGTTCCTGTGCCAGAGAGTTCCCCAGGCAGCCAGAGGGACCCTGGAGAGGGAGGAGGGAGCTCTGGAGACACCTTGCAGCAGGCAAGGACTGCAGCTGGGCCAGGAGGGTGTTGGGACAGGACAGAAGCTACACTTGGCTTCTTTGGTTTGCCCAGCAGTGACATTTCCTGACTTTTTAAAGCCCAAGTGCAAATACAGTGTTGACAACACAGAGAGAGAGGAGGAGGGAAGGGAAATCCTATCCAGACAGGCTGCAAGAATGAGGCAAACCTGAAATCTGTACCTGAATCCTTCAGATGACTCAGGTAGACAAGTTTTATATTCCCTTATTTAATATGATGGCTAAGTGGAGAGAGAGCAAAGTGAAACCTGGGGACAGAGCATGACTTCTAAAAGAAGTAATTTCAGCTTAGGCAGAGTCAAAACTAATACCTCACCAACATGTGCCCTGCCTTACAACCTCTGTTTACATTTTTATGCTGCCTTTGCTTCATCAAAGGCAGCATTTCAAATCAAACATGGAAGCTGCACAACACCAACTGTGTGAGCTGAAACCAGCCATTCCCTATAACAGAATTAGCTTTAAAAAGCTCTAAAAGAAATGCAAAGGAAAAGATAAATTTTACAGTGAAGATCTTGTGAGACACAGTATTATCATAATCATCACCACAGTTGAAAAATTGCAGTCCAAACTCAAAGTGTATTTTCTACTCATGTGAGAGGAAGGTTTCTCTCAGCACAGGCAGAAAACTGCAAATAATAATACTGCAAATAATCAAGAGTGCCCTCCTGACTTCATGGTGTTTGGGGTCAGTCCAGATCTTCCTATGGAATTTACTCTCACAGGGCTGCTGCTGTTGTTAAACAAAGACTGAGGGTTGTGGACATGGGGACAAGATGGAAGAGCTCTTTATATGGAAACAACTGTTCCAAAATCACTTATGCAGTTAAAAAAGTTCAGTTTCTGGTATCACAAAAATGCAAAGAGTTGCTATGAGATTAGAAGACTTAATTTGGAATAAATAAATGTACAGGAGGAAGTTTCAACAAAGAAAAGGACTGGCCAACACAGTGATTTATAATTAAGTGATACTCTAGTAACAGCACATCTCTGGCAGTAAGCTTTGGTTCCAACAGCAGCATTAATATTTCAGAGAAATGTGGGGTTCTTTTAGCCAAGCAAGTGCCCATCCTCTCAGCAGCAAATTTGTTCAGCAAACAGAAGGTTTTTGTGCTGCCCACATAGTGCAAGTCAAGGTCTAAAGGCTTCAGTCCACAGGGAAATGGGCACAGTGAGGTCATGGGAAAATGATAATCCAAGACTGAAAGTTGTCCCAGATCTAGGGAAAGTTTTGGTCAAAACCAACTGTTGTTTCACATCTGCCAAATGCTTATTCAGTGTCTCTCTCATATACAGTAGGAACGTGGTTATCTGAGTTTTTAAAGTCTTTAAAATTGTCCTATGCATAAGAGACATTTGCTATTTACAGACTATATCCAGTATGCTTGGTAAATATTCTACTTACAGTCGTTTGATTCCAGATTCAGGTTGAGTTGAGGGTTTTGGTTGAATTGTGGGTGTAGGCTGTGGGGATCTAGTTTCTTCTTCCATTTCCTCACTTGAAAGAAAGAAGAGATAATTAATGTTCTCCTCCCAAGCCATGGAAGCACTTTGAGATCTACAATTCAACCTGAGGTAGCACTGTTGATGAAGGAATGCAAAAAGATCTATTCAAAACCCATTCAAATCACTTGAGGATTTTTTATCAACCAAGGATCTGCACCAAGAACTGGGTGAGTGTTCAATGTTTTCTTCCCATTGTGACAAGGAGAGGGAGAAGAGGAATGGGTTGAATAAAAAGTCTAGAATTTTCATTTTAGACCCACTCTTATCCTCATTTTTGAAATTCAAATGTATGAAATGTTTATAATATTTCAGGATCCAGGGCAGACCTGGGAGTTAGGGAAGGACAAGTCTGAGGCACCAGGTTCAACCTGAGGCTCTATTCCTGTAGTCTGCACAAGCCTTTGCAGAAACACAAACTTGGACAGAACGTCAGAGCACATTTATTGTTTCTACACCTGCCCTGTGAGTATATCATCCAACAGGAGAGGAGATGCCACCCACCTTTTGTAATATAAAAGCTCCTCTTGAAGCAAAAACACTCTAGATTTCAGTTCATTCCTCTCGTGAAGGACATCCCGGAGCTCCTGCAGGGTGAATCGTGGCCGATTGGGATCCTTTAAGTCCATTGCCATCTTTTCTGACTCAGAGAGACAATCATCATGGTTTGGTTCTGCCTAGGGAGTGAAATGTGGGCTTGAAATTCACTGTCCAATTCAAATGTCCAACTTCTGATAAGTCAGTTTTAGGAATTCATACTTTTAACAAATGGAGTAAATCAAACATCAGGTTTTTTATATAAACACTGAAAAGGTCAAGCAGTTCCTTCCAGCTCCTCCCACAAAGAGGTGTCTTCCTATAATGTAAACATACAAAGTGGGGATTTAAGTTTCTACCCCCCTTTATGCTTTCATTAAAAGCCAGGAGGGGTGTTAGCACCAGATCTGGCTACACAGTGGCAGAAACCTGCAGATGAGGTGTTCATACACCTGTAACTTTGCCTCTTCTTTTCCTCTAAGAGTTCACTGGAAGCTTGGAGGAATTTTATCTCACATCACCCAGTTTCTGTGGCTCCCCACAAGCAGAATTTGCTCTCTGGGTATGAGTCTTGATTCCCAGGCCTGTGGGGCTGCTTCCTGTCACCTCTAGCATTTGCTCAGAACTCTGTGGCACAAACTGCTTGTGAGAACATGGTCTGTGTAAGCACAGCACACAGGAGACCATTGCTCAGGTCCTGTGCTCTTGTTCCACTCAGTGGCTGCACAGAAATGATGAAAAATGACAAGGTTCTGGGAAGGGTACTTGGAATCGAGATGCTGAAAAGCAGCTCCAAGCCTTAAGAGGTCTTCAGGATTTATAACAA
This sequence comes from Phainopepla nitens, assembly GCA_013400175.1. Taxonomy (NCBI): domain Eukaryota; kingdom Metazoa; phylum Chordata; class Aves; order Passeriformes; family Bombycillidae; genus Phainopepla; species Phainopepla nitens. The sequence continues at coordinate 10,061 of VXBQ01003045.1, forward strand.
TACAAATAAAGGCAGGACACTCTGTTCCAGGAAAATACATTTGAAATGTAGCAAAGTCCATTTGAAATGTGATGCTTTTTGCAAGGACTGATAGAGGCCAGCACATGAAATCAGAGCTGCCAGCAGCCTGGTCAGCCACTCACCCTCCTGGGAGGATGCAGAGCTCAGAGTCTCAGAGCTCCTGGGTGGCACTGGCAGCTTGCTAGGATACAAGCTGGAAATTTGAGGAGTTGAGTAGTGAAATTCCTACACAGGCCATTTTTTGTAATCCTGACCCTGCCCTCTTCTAAGCTCCTGTGCTTGGGACAATACACTGATCCTTGGTTTCAGGCTGAATGTGGCTAAGGCTGGTGCAAGGTGAATTTCAGGTGAATTTCAGTGCAGTCCTGCAGGGATGAGGCAGCAGAGTGATGCTCACTTGGGCACTGTTTGATCACCCTTTTCATCCAAACTCATTCCTTTGCACAGACTACATGGAATAAAGATTGATGCAACCTAACAAGAGGTTCAAAGGAAATTACCCAAACATTTTTCCTCCTCTTCACCCCCTAGGTGCGAGTCTGAGCTGGTGTTTCTTCTTTTGGTTGTATATTTGTCCCACATCTCTGCCCAGAGAAGCTATTTCTGCCAGATTTGCCTCAAATCAGCAAAGACTGAGCAGCCTGTACCCGATGCAAATGTCCTTGACTGAGGCCAACAAGCAATGTCCATTCTGGAGCATGCAGCTACTGCAGCTTTCTGCTTGCCACTGCAGTTCCTGTGGAAGCAATGTCCTGGCAGAGGGAGCAGGGAGGCTCTAATTAGAAGAGGCACCATTTTCATGGAACTGATGAGTTAGAGAGAGGTGAAGAATGCATCCTTTCTCTGCACACACTGAGGACACTTTCACTCCTGCTGGCTCCAGGCCTGGGCTCCCCAGCCCCCTTTACAAAGCTGGGGTGTCCTGGCTGAATTAACAGCAATGAAATAATCCTTTTCATTATTAATGCAGTGCTTGCCCAGCTCAGCAGTGCTGTAACACAACACTGCCTGTCACATTCCCAGGGGGCCAAGGTACCCCAGCAGCACTTGTCTCTGCTTTTTGATGTGTATTCCTGCCTGCTGGCAGTGAAATGGATGTTTCACTGGATGTTGCACTCTCTGCTGCAGTCTGTCAGGCATTTACACCGTGGAGCTCTTACCAATGCATCAAGCTGAACAGCTCTGTGTGATAGAGCTCCTCGAAGTTCTTAAATATCATCACACCCCTTATTGCATTTCCTACTCTGCTAAGAGCATCATTAGGATGAGACTGCATTTCCCTCTCCTATGATATTGCTGCATCATAGGAGGGGGAAATGCAGTACATTTGCTTCAGGAATAAAAAAGTAATGTCATAGGCACAAAGGAAAATAGTAGGAACCATAAAGAGGACTAAGGGATCAAATCAGTGCATCTTTTTCTCAGGAAGCTCCCCTCAAGTTTGCATTCCTGCTGCTCTGATCTCAGCCCAGCTCCATTTGCAGAGTGTCACTTTGCCTGTTCTGCAAGAACCTGGCTCTGCCAGTGGGAGTGTTTGCTTTTCATGAACATCTGTGCTCACACTTCACTGCACAAATTCTAATAGGAAGCAAAAGCAGAAATAAGGCCAAAGCTGGTTCCTCTAAAAAGCCTTGAAATATTTATATGTTGATTTGGTAGCACTTAACCAGCTTAGTCCTAAGTGATCCAAAGTGCCATGAGCACTGCAGGGACCAGGTGTGCAGAGCTCTGCCCTGGCTCTGGGACCTCTTCTGGCACAGTTTCTGTTCCACTGTGGTTCATCTGCCACCACCACCCCCATGCACCCCTGTGACCCATCTGGCCTTGAATATTTGCAGATCTGAAGCTACTGTTGGCTGTTTGTCTTTGGAAAACCCAGACTCTCCAAGGAATTGGTTTGTTTTCCCTTGGGGGAAGGAGTAGGTGTGTACAAAGAAAATGAAGCAAACACGCTACCACAGCCCTGCCAAAAGGCAAAGAGGTACTTGATATGAAGTCCAAAAAGTGATTTAAAAAGTGATTGGAAGTGCCTCTTACCTTTACTTCCTCCCCATTTTGGCTGGCCTGGCTGTCCTCACCCTGCAGCTTTTCTCTGAGCTTGCCCAGCTCGGCTCTCAGGGTGCCCATCTCCTGCTCCTTGGTTTGCAGGTACGCCTCCAGCTCCACCTTCTGCTCGATCAGCGCCTTCCCCTGCGCCTCCACCACCGTGATCCGGTGCCGCAGGTCGTGGTTAATTTTCATCAACCTGTTCTGCTGCTGCTGCAGCTGCAAAACATCCATGCAAGAGCTCGGTGTCCATTCAGCCATGAGCCATGATGGCCCAGTCCCAAACATCTTCTTAAAGTAGTGGGTTCCTGTTGCATTGAAGCTGAAAATTTCGCCCCCTCTCCTCACCACCAGATTAGTTTTTCTAATATCTAATTATCTACTGCAATTTCAGTCACCCAAATTGAATTGATTTCTAGAGGAAATTCCCCTAGCACAGGGAGTTTTTCAGATCAAAGAAACCTGTCACTTCTGATAGAAGACTGGCTTATGGGATTTCGAATCAAAGCTTAACCCAGGGGAGAAGAAAGACAAGACAGAGGAATCCTCAGTGTTCAGTTTATAAGTACTTTGCTCTGAGCTCCAAGGCTCTCTCCTAAGGCAGGATGTGACCTGCTGGGTGTGTGTGGACAGCCCCAACTTGAAAGGCTGCAGCACCTGCCAGAGGCACTTGGGGAGAGCAGAGATCACCTAGGCCTGGCCTTACTAGCACCAGGAAAGTCCCATGGCCTAAGGACATGAGGCAGTGTGAGGAATGGGAAGCAAAATATGGGTAAGGAGGTCATTCCACAGAAAGTGCCAAGTCTCATGTCATGCCTGGAGTCACAGTGGAGTCTGTGAGTCAGCTGAGGCTAAGCCCTGAACAGGTCACTGCAGCCAGGGGTGGCCTGGGCTGGGCAGTGCCCTTCTCATGCAGAGGTGATCCACCCTGCATCCCTGCTGTGGGACTGCACTGAAGCCTGACCATTCTGGACACTCCCCAGCTCTGCTGGACACTTCAGCTGCAGGGCTATTAATCCAGCACTGTTTGCACTTTCTATATTAACTTCAAACTCAAAACCAGGCTGTGGAAGTGTGGGTGAGAAAGAAGGGAAACAGGAAGACCAAGAGCCACTTACAGCCTCTACATCCTCATTTTTAAGTCCGAGTTCCCGGTCCTTTGCCCTGATTTCATCCCTCTGTTTATCTACCACTTCCTTCAGCTTCTTCATGACTTGCCGCTCTCTCTCTGACATCCCTGGTTAAAAAAAGAACACAGGACACAAACTAAGCACAGCCAGGAGCTGCTGAGGCTGAGAACAATAACAATGAGAAATATTTAAGTAGACTCTGGAAGTTGCCTGCTGGTAGAATTAGAGGGATGCTTTAGAGGATACTTCAAGAGTAACAGAGAACACAGATGACAGAATACAACACATAAAGCCACTGCACAGAGGCTCCTTAAAAAAGGAACTGACAGTCCTCAGAAACATTTATAACAGTGAGTGACACTGCTGCATCTTGCTGCCTTAGTAGTTTTACATCAGTGTTCACACCGTGCCCCAGGGAGCTTGGATATCTGTGTGATTATCTCTGGAATCAGCAATCAGAAAATTGTAAAAAAGATGGGCTGGAGCTTCAGTAAGACATAAACAACATATCACTGTTGTGGATTGCATCTGGATCCAAACCAGCTGAGGAGCACTGAACTAGATTGATTTTTAGTTGAAATCAAATGTTGTGTTTGGTGAAAAGAAGATGAAACAGGACCTTCAGAAGGTACCTCCACCCTGAGTGCAGAACCAAAATCTAGTCTGAATTATGGTCACATATTTTCTCCTCATGTTTTGCCACCCTCTTCCTATCCTATTGTGTGGTAATTCATATTTAGAGTAACTGTACTTGAGAGAAAAACACTTCATAGCATTTCACTGGTGAAAAGAGTTTGGAACATTGCCAAGAACCCAACACTGACTCCATCTGAAAATCAAGAAAGGGTTAGATTAACCTTAAATCTGACCCATCAGTCATTAGGAAATGTCATAAACCACAAAGCAGGAAGCACTCTTCTCTTTGTCATTACAGAGATAACCTGGATCTGGCACTGCAGTGATGGGCTCTTGAGAGCAGCCACAGAGCAGAGGTTTTAACTCTGTCAGATGATGAACCTCCTGCCCTGACTTTCCCTGAGAGTGGCACAGAGATGTGCAGGTTGATGGTCCTGAGCTACCACATGAAATCATGGTGCACAACATCCTTGAAGATGAAAACCCTGTGACCAGAGCAGTGTGAGGCTCCTCTGGCCAAAGTCCAGCCCAAGCAGGAGCTCAAATCCAGGGGCTGCTGCTACCTCTGTTAATTTTGGCAAAGTACTTTCTTATGTGGGATTTCAGCTTCTTCCATTTATGAACTGCAAGTGGTGCTAATTCACTCCCCACTCTGAGGTGGCTGGAAAGCTGCTTTCTTTTTAATATATTAAAGCAGCTCCCACATCAGAAATATGCTCTGTATGCATCAAATGTATCCAGCCAGGAAAGGCTCTACTTTCTAACACCAGCTCAGACTTTCTGGTTTTGTTCTTCCCTCATCAGAGAAATCCAGAGTTGTTTCCACAAGAGAATTTAGCTGCATGTCTTTAGGAACTCCAGCTCACAGGTCAGGTACAGAATGAACTGATGGATAATAGAGTAGAGCAGGACAAACCTCAGAGGAGGAAGGGGAGTAACTGCTGGATGTGCACTCCTGCAGCAGCTGTGGACTCCCATGCAGGGAGTGGGCCAGGGCAAACAGGGGGAAGGACAGCTCCAATCCTCAGTGCTAAAGGACCAGAGCTGTGGTACTGCAGAGAGCAGGGAACTGCTCTGCTGGGGAAAGGACTGCTGCTCATGGCTGGCCAGGAATTTGGTTCACAGGACATGTTCCTGTCAAACCCCAGAAGAGAACTGTCAGTGACATGATGTTCACATTCTAGTGTTATGTTCTCATCCCTTTTAATTCTGTGGTACATTTGCCTGCTCTATTTCTGGACCCTGGTTTTTATCAGCTCTGTGCTGCTCTGGGTTCTAGTTCTTCACAGGATAATTTTAATTCTTTGCTGTGGTACCAGCTCATACCCACCAGGGAGAACAAGTGTCACAAACACAGACTGCTGCTCAACTCTTCTAAAAGATCCACATTCCTCTGTCACAACACAGGTCTGGTACTGTGCACCACAAACCTCACTGCAGCCCATCTCAGGGCTGGGGCCTGAAGCATCAGCTCTATTTAAAACCAAAAGAATCCAAAACTTTGCCTTGAAGTAGAGGGACTGCAGTGAAACTTTAGAAGGAAGTAGCACTAGTGAATGCAGCTGTATCCATTAGTACTTGTGAGATGCTTTGAGATCTCTAGATAGCAGGTGCTATTTAAAGAAAAAATACCATTCAGTGCTGGCTACTTTTTCTCCCACTGTGCTCATTTTTCTTGCTAACATTTGGTGAACCTAAAAGCCTTCAGCTGTGTGCACAAATCACTACAATTTTTATTTCAGGAAAGGTGGGGGGAAGGAAAGGTGGGGAGTTTTGTGAAACATTCACATCTCCTTCCATTTCCTCAGGCACTGGGAAAGAGGAGAGGGAAATCACTAAGTGCCCTAAATGTAAAATAATTATCTCTAAATGGTTCAAACTCTAATAACTGCAAGATCTTAAATGGCACACCCAGCCAGCTTCCCCAGGCACATCCTATGAGCAGCTTCCTGTGGGTTGCTGTGATCCTGGTGTTGTTCCAGCAAGAGAAAGGAAAGCAGCTGGAGGGGAGGACACCAAAAAAAGAAAGAAAAGAAACTGGAAAAAAAAAAAACAACAAAAAAACATTCTTTATGTTTAGAGATCTGTTCAGTGCTGTGTCCATACAACATCTGTCACTACAGGCCAAGGGCCAGGCAGAACCTGTGACACTGCACCATTACCTAAATACTCAGAAGAAGTTCAAGGCCCCTTTTGAAGGGAACTGTAGGTCCTGCAGCACAGGAGGGTCACACAAGTGCTGCCATCCTGCTGCCTGTCCCTTCCCACAGCAGTGGCACAGCAGCCTGCTCGTCCTGTTTGACTCACTGGAGCCAAGTTTGCATGAGGCATTTTCCGAGGCTATTCCAATGGGAGGAGTCCCTTTAATGGGTGTTCCAGGCTCATCTTTAACCCCTCCCTTGTGTTTTGTGCTCTGCCACGGGTCCTTCACAGGAGCCCTGCTCTGCTCAGACTGCACAGAACGCTCCCCTTGGCACAGGACTGCCTCTGCCTCTCCCACAAACACCTCATCACGCTCAAGGGAGGCTCTGAGAATTCATTGGCAGGATTGACTCTCAAGGTCTTGCACACCCAAATCAGTGGTCTCTGTGTAAAATAAGCCCTGTCACTGTCTGGTGAGTAAGCAGTGAGCTGCTGGTCCCCAGGGCCAGAGCTGATCACAGTATAAACCGTGCTAAGATAGGAGCACTGGAGTCTGCTCAAAATTAGTCCAGCTAAACAGTATTGAGCTTGAAATCCTGCCTCTGTGGGCTCTACATCAGACCAAAGGACAGAGACTGCAAAACAGCAGCAGAGTTGCTTTCTGACACTATCCAAACAAGTCATTTGAGACAAATCTATCCCTGCTCGTTAATGACAATATCTCCTAAAAGAAAAACAGTTGGGTTTGGTATCATAGATACCAATATTTAAATGGGGTTGATATAAATTAAAGATTTCACTTAAACTGAATATTTTGGCCAAAGTATATCAGTGATCTCAGAATGTAAGCTCTGGAATGGGCTTATGGGTTTTGTTTGTGTTGTCATACATGGGTAGACACAGTAAAAATAACAAGAAAAGCACGTCTGGCATTTGCTTGGCTGGCTGGATGTGAAGAGTGTGGCTATATTTAAATGCAAGCACATGAGCTGCAGTGAGCTAGATAGCCACTGGAAGGGAAGAAAAGAAGGAAAAAAAAGAAAAGAAAGGGGAAGCTGGTTCTTTATAACACTATGTCAGTCTTCGTGGTCCATGACTCATTCTGAGTTTTGCATGGAGTTTGTCAGCCTGATGTTGAGCTACTTCATTGCCACTAATTGACTCCTAAATTGAAAGCACTGCATTTGTTTTAGAAAGTATCTTGAGAGGTTTAACAATTTTTGCTTTTTGAAGGTTTCATTATACTCTTCCCCAGTGCAAGTGAGCAGCACTGAGCCTCGGGGAGAGAGCGAGTGCAACTTCCAGTGTTGGACTGAGTTTCATCCACCTCCAGCAAGGCTGCATTTAATCCCAGCCTCCAGAGCCTGGAACAGGATATCCCTTCATTCCTCATGCTCACTGGAGAGCTGTGATGGCTCAGCTGTGTGCTGTTTCACACTGCTCAGTCACCCTGCACGCTCCACTCAGACACTGGGAAATGGACTTGGGATCTCACAAGCTCAAATTGTGTGCTGGGAGTGGTGGAGCAGGGGAGCATCCATTCCTCTGCTCCTGGGAAGGAGCTGTTGGCTGAGCTGTGGGTCAGAGCTGAGCCTGGAATTCTTTCAGTTGCTGCAGTGAGATTTATCTGTACTTGCAGGTATGTCCTGGACTTCATTCTGCCTCAAGAATGCCCACGAATGGATTGTTTCAACTCTTTAGAATTCACCCCCTGCCTGGATTATAAATCTCCTGACTTACTCTAAATTGTCTGTGAGCCTCCAAAAAAAGGCAGGTAAATCAAGTAAAACCAGTATCTCCCCTTCCAGGAGAATATCATGATATTCTGGAATATCTCCATGTGGGGACTGATACAATTTCAACAAAGAAATCCTGATGTGCTACTTTACAAACAGTTATCCTGAACAGATCAATAGCTGCCCTTGGTTTTGTGCATAATGTGTGAAACAAACATTTGAATGGATTATTCTGTTTGTATTAAAAAACATAAGGAGGGCTTAAGAATATTTTTTGCAAAATGAGAACCCAAACAAGTGACAGACCCAAAGGTGTACCTAGACTTTACTTCCAAAAATATTTCTCAGCCAAAAAAAAGTTGGTTTTCTTTCCCTCATCCTTCCACCTCTTATCATGTCTTCAGTATCATCATGTATTCAGAAATTTTCTATTTAGGTAAAAAAATATAAATAAACAAACAAGCCTTCAAAACCCAGACCTGAATTAATCTACAGGGAAATACCACACCAGAATATCCAGTCAAAGTATTTTGATAAAGTATTGCTTTTTGTAACAAAGCAAGGACTGAATTTGAAGTAGCAAACTTGCCTTCGTGCTTCTGAAATTCCTCTTCTGTGAAATTAATGTCTTTGTGAGACAAGTTTGTCATCAGTTGTTTATTCTCCTCCTGCAGCTGTGCAATTTGGGTAAGAAGATCCTGTGCTTCCCCTCTCCAGACATCCTCCACCAGTTCTAATTCCTATAGGGTAGATCAGGACAACACATTTATATTTTAAAACACGTTAAGACTCTTTGACTGGACGATTTACAGATCAAATTACTAGTGACCCTACTGATTGTTATGGAAAACAAATGAGACTACTTTGAGTTTCTTAGACATCTGCTTTTCTAATGCCACCACCAGGAAATCAGCCACCACAGGCCCCTTTGCTGTACGCTGAATGTAAATACCTGAGGGGCTCATTCCTGAAGCAAAGCAAATCTCCCCAAGGATGGCTCCTTACGCCCTGCTGTGCTGTGAGGACCAGGTTAAGGGGCTGCTGTGTTAGAGAAATAACCAAACTTGAGCACCAATTCCCTCCTGCACCCCAGGAAGCAGCTGCAGAGCTCTTAGAGAGCCCCCAGCCCACCCCACAGCGAGGGCCAGGAGCTCAGGGCTGGACATGCTCGTTCTGACACAACAGCTGGCTGTACATTGCTGCTGTGAAACACAAGTGTAAATTGATGAGTGTGTGATCCAGTGCAGCAAAGCCAGAGCTCCTGGTGAGTGAACACAAGCCCAAACCGTGCTGCTTCCTATGCAGATTGTTCTCTTGGAATGCCCTGAGTGGTGCCTGTGCTAGCGGCAGCCAAAACAGCTCCCGTTTGTCGGGACACTCCGTGTCAAGAGCAGCTGTCACCAATCCTCATGAAGGTCAAACCAGGACAAAAAGTAAAAAGTCCTCAAGGAAAACAGTTGTATTTAGAGCTCTGCTTGTTCCAAAAGCTTCTCTGTATATCTCACTTCTGCAGTGAGAGGCATTCCCTGCTCCATTTTCACTGACGTTCTTCAAACCAAAAGCTGCATGCAAATCCGTGGAGCCAGGCTGAGTCACTGCTGACTTTCACATCCATCCACATGCCCCTTTCCTACCTAACAACAAAACACATTCAGACAACAACCCAGCCAAGCACAGCTCGAGGCTAAAATAAGCTCTGCTGAGAGATTAAAGGATAGCTCTCTGCTTTGGATGCATGCTCTGATAATGGGCAGTCATGTTCCTGGTGACTTTTGGGTACAAATGCCATTTTATTCCAGCATTTATTACCGTATTGTTGCTAAAAGTGTTGCAGAAAAACATCCTGTGGCAAAAAAAAACATAAATAGCAAAGGTGTGGTAAGCTATGCAGACTAAACTATTAGAAAGGAAAGAAAATGTCATTAATCACTTATTTCACTTGAAACTCTTTATCCTGAGAGAAAGGTAAATCTGTAATGAAATTGATATTTCCAAAAACCTGGACTATTCACAGTGATGCTGCCTGTTACAACTCTGTAGCCAAAATAACGCAGTGACCTATTTTAGCAATAAAGCAGCACATCCATCACTTACAAGCATATTGATAAAACCAAAATAGAATGCACACAACCCCCAAAACAATCTAAACTTGTATCATTTAGATGTGGCTGCACTGTAAACACACAACTATCCTAAGGTTTGCCTAGGCAAACTTTGCCATTTATTGCTATTGAAGAGCCCCATGAATTGGAGCAGAAATTAACTTCTGAATCCTCATTAATGGAAGTGCCAGCCAGGGGAGGCACATCCACGGGCCAGGCAGTGCCAGCCAGCTCAGGAAGCCCCAGGCAGTGGGTGCTGAGCCAGGTTTACACTCAAAACAGATTCACACATAAAGTTTAAGTGCTGAAATCTCATAAACTGATGCTCGCAAGGACCACTAAAAGCTCTTCTGGGTGTTTTTTGGAGGCTTCGAGGTCAAAAACTGTTTCTCAGCCTCTGATTTTTTCTGCTTATCAGCACCTGTCCTGTCAAAGAGTCTTCAAACTCTCAGACTGGAACAGAGAAGATGTGAGATCACGGTTCTACAGGGACTTGGTGCACTGGGAACCTGCTTGATTAAAAAAATAAATAAAAGGTATGTACCATGCAGTTTATTTTCCTGTTAAAATCTGTTTAGGCTGAAATAAATGGTTTAAACACTCCCTGAGCCACTTCATGACCCTCAGAGAAGCTGAGGTGGTTGGCTGGGAGATCAGCTGACACGTTTAGGAAACTTTTTAACACTTAGGAGAACTTCAGAAAGATCTACATAGAACGACTTGTACAATGACACTGGCTCAGTTCAGCATCCACTTCACCAGCAGCCTTTGGTAAATATCCAGCATATTTGTATCCATGCTCTAGATCTTCTTTTTTCATACTCTTGAGACTTATCAAGGCTTTGTACATTAAAGTCTTTTACCTTCCTTTTCAGAGACATTGCCCTGAGACTTCCTCTGCAAGATATTGCAGGGTTTATCCTGGATTTTCCATAGGTGAAAGTCCTTTAGCTGACTCTTTTCAAAATGTAAAACTGGGATTTATCCGTTTAAGCCAAATCTTGAAGTTTGGGGTCTCTCTTCCAGAATCCCCTGTATCCTGTTTATCCTGATTCTGCCTGTGGAATCAGGGCTGGCATGAGGCAGCAGTGACGATTTGGCACAGTCGTTTACCATGTCTTCTGTCAGTTATCTGGATGGTTTGGAGTGGATCTGCCACTTTTACTGCAGTAACTGGAGCGTGCTGTCCTGCCATAAGGGGCTAACAGGGTATGGGAAATGCTCTCTGCCTTTAATGGGAGTGGGCTCAGGGAATGCTGTGGCCACCCCAGAACAAGCCAAGGGACATCCTGCTGTCCGAGGATGGAGCAGCAATCTGGCAGAGTGCTCTTCCCGACTCTTCAGCTCTAACTCTGCTCTGAAATCACTTGGGTCTCCATCTCTCTCCTATGACTTGCCTAACCCGAAGTGTGTGCCAGGAAAACTAGACTGCTAAATCATTCCCAGCTCCGGAGAGGAAAGTGTATTCTCGTCAGTGACCTTTCCTGGCCTAGCAGGAAGCAGCACCATCCTCTCCTCAGGAGAGGGGATGGAGCAGGAGTCCTGATCGGGCAGAAGGAAATGCAGTGACTCGGGAAGGGGTGGAGAAAGGGAAGGAGGGAGGAAACTTCCAGGAGGGAAGGAAACAAAAAACAACAACACGCCCAAAGGCTCAGCGACGCTGAGGCAGCATCCGCGCCGAGCCCGTGATCCCTCCCGGGCCGCACGGCGTGCCCCTCCCGCTCCCCCGGCTCCGCGGCAGCCCGGCCCGCACCCGGCGTCGCTCTTTGTTTTCCCAGCGGCGGCGGGGGGAGAACGGCGGCGGGGGGCCGGAGCCCGGCTTCCCCCGGAGCGGCTGCGGCAGGCGGGGGCAGCCCTGCCCCGCCGCGTCCCCCCGCTCCCCGCCCGCACCTTCTGGTGCTTCCTCTCCTTCTCGATGCGGTCCATCCTCTCCAGGCGCAGGCGGTCGAGCTCCAGGCGCAGCTCCTCCATCTCGGGGTTGATGTGGTTGCGGCTCACCAGCACCTCCAGGATCTCCAGCACCCGCACCACCTTGGGCATGAGGCGGGCGATGGCCTCGCAGCCGTGCTGGTCGATCACCCGCTCGAACTCCTGCCCCACGGCCGAGGCGATGTCGTACAC
>VXBQ01003047.1:404-18932 GCA_013400175.1 Phainopepla nitens
GGCTGCATCCAGAGCAGCGTGGGCAGCAGGGCCAGGCAGGGGATTCTGCCCCTCTGCTCTGCTCTGCTGAGAGCCCACCTGCAGTGCTGCATCAGCTCTGGGGTCCCAGCACAGGAAGGACATGGAGCTGCTGGAGGGAGTCCAGAGGAGGCCACCAAGATGATCAGAGGGATGGAGCAGAGGGAAAAGGCTGAGAGATTTGGTATTTTTCAGTCTGGAGAGGGGAAGGCAAGAAGGACAAGGGGAAATGGGTTTAAATTGCAAGAGAACAGGTTTACATCAGACATTAGTAAGGAAATCTTTACTGTGAGGGCAGTGAAAAACAGGTTGCCCAGTGTAATTGTGGATGCTCCACCCCAGCAAGTGTTCAAAGCCATGTTCCACACGGCTATGAACAACCTGGTCTAGTGAAATAAATCCAGCTCCACGGCAAGTGGGCAGGAACTAGATGATCTTCAGGGTGTCCTTCCAACCCAAACCACTCTATAATCAGCCAAAGACCTGTACCAGGAGTTTACTGAACCACCTGACTCCTGAAAAATATAAATTATTACCAGAAACTCCCCAACTCTCCATATTATACACATTTCTGGGCTTCACTGCTAAAATGCATGAAGTACTCTAAGGAGGCAGGAAATACTCAGCAACGTGTGTGACTTACACAGCATTAATGTGCTTTTCTTTGATTTATTCTGTAGCATGAGAAGCAATTTTTGTTTGTTTTCTCCTCTACTATCACAGTCAAAGCTTTTACAGTTCAGTCTTTTCTCAGGACACATGTTTCTGCACCTTTCCCTCACCACCTTCTCACTGGGTCTTACTATTAAAGATTATCTACAGACCAATCTGCAGTTTCCCTGAGACAACAGAAATTTCTTCAACAATTCATTTTTCATCCATTTGAATAGCTTTTACGTGACAGTTGAAAACTAATTCAATAGCAAACTTATTGCAGGATTAGGACTTCAGAAAATAATGTGAGTGCTGATTAAGAACATGTACATTTCTATTGAGAGCACTAAGATTCTTGTTTCTTTTTGGGTGCTAGAGCAAACTCTATAACCACATTTCTCACAGAAGTGTAAGATAAATGCCTTAAAAACCTAACCTCTCTTTAGCATTTGTCAATAAGCTCTGCTTCACACTGGAGCCTCCTTTTAGTTCTACTAAATTTTAATAGAAAATTTTAGAAAAATTTAGTGTGAAGTAATGCAACATTTTTGAAAAAGCAGCGTTTTGTATCATTCTAGATTAGAACAGCACTTGTTGGGTATCTAAGGACCATGCAAAGGTCCTGGTGACAGAGGAAGGTAACACTTACTCAAGTATCTTCTCTATAGCAGAGCCATGAGTTACCAGGAAAAAACATTTTGGAAGTGAGGAGAACTGATAAGAAATGAAAATCCTCAGCATCTTCCATCCTGCCATGTAACCAGAATGTGAAGGGAAGGTCAAAATCAATGACCTGACAAAATCGCTGTCCTCTGCCAAGAAAACTTGGTACACCCTGGTGCAAGGCTATTGGTCTTCTCCAGCTTAGTTCAGTTGATATGGCTATGAATTTCTCTTTGCCTCAAGCAGTGATTTATACGAAGTTGGAAATGTTTTAATCCAGTTTAAAAAAGAAATCTGAAATAAAGCTGAACTATTCATTAAGCTAGATGACACTATTTGCCACAACAGTCTAATAATCAGTATTTCATCTAATACTCATCTGAACAATTCAATCAGTATTTTATGAGTAGGCCAATTTAAAAACAGGCAGTTGCTGGCTTTGTTTATTAACAAAAATGTAACCACATAGCAGACAATTGTCATAGAGGCACAAACACTGGATACTTTTGTAAGAACAGTTTGCTGACATGTATGTAGTGTCCACCTTGTTTGTATTTACTTTAGTTAACCAGTTATTAATTTTTTGCCAAAACAAGAAAGAGGGAGTCTCCGTTCATAGGCACTACTTTATTAGCATCTTAAAATATTTGAGGAAATGACAGTAGGTAGGAACAATATTCTCAGTAGATGAGTTCAGGTTTACAAGCATTTTGAGAAAACAAACATCATTTTGCTGTACTTACTGTGTTCTCACACCTGCACCAAAATTCTGTCTGAACCACATACTTCTTGTCTATGTTGCTGGAACCCACCTGCCATTTGAACTCAGTTTGCAAGCAGTGTGATTTCCCTTGAACTTTACTACCTAGTACTTGTCCACAATGGCGGGGGGGAGTGGAAACTGATGGGGAAGGAAGGTAGTGGGGGAAGGGAAGAGAGAGGGAAGGACTAGGGTAGAACAAATGGGAAATACATTTAAAAGCGCATATAACTGACAGTAAAATATATGTTCTTTGATTAGCAAGCAGAAAAAAATGGAAAGGACTTGCATACATGATAGATATGCACTAGCATTCTAAAGCAGAAGATAAGAATGTCAAGAGTGTATTCTTTCCCCACTGCCAGATGGAAGGGCTATTATTATAAATGAAAGGCAGCAGTAGTGGATGCCAGGCACTTTTGTTGTGTGCCAGATTCTGAAGTCCAGATGTAAGCAGGTTACCCCTGGGACAGGACAGGCTTCAGCTCCCGCAGCAGAACAGAACCAATCACAGTTTTCTCAGTGTTTATGATGAGCTGTGCTGTAGAGCTCTCCTTCAGCTCCACTGTGACTAGCATCAGTGACCCACTGTGCACAGTCTTAGCTGCAAACCTGGAGGGAAAAGGAAAAATAAAAAAATAAAAGAGAAAAATTACTGAGGATCTTAAGGTCAAAGACTGCTAATGTTTCTTTCTGCAAGAGTTAAATGAGCTCAAATATAATAAAATACTTCTAAATTAATTAATGCATTTTGGGGGATAAACCATAAAACCTCCCATAAATTTTTCAAACATAATTTATGTAAATGTTTTTGCATTTTAGAAGGGCAAAGAAGTATCATGCAAAATTTTGTATTTAGTAGTACAAATGAAATCGTATTTAAATAACTTTAATGTAAATATTGATTCTTCAGTTCATCTGCCATATTCATACACACTGATAACCTGACTACAGCTGTACAGAATTTTCCAAGGATTTTCACTTGGTGCCCCAAAGACAATACGACTATGTTAAATGTAGTAGAACACATACAAAAAGCCAAACTATTGTACTTTCTGAAATGTATCTCCTCCTTTAATCCCAGGAATTAATTCAAACTAGAACACGTCAAAATTATAAATAGACAAAACCATCAGTTTGAAATGACAGTAACAGCAAGATAGTTATTCTATCTGTGAATTTATCTCCAGAACCATAAAAATGTGGCCAATATTTAAAAAAATATTTTATAATTATTAAAAATCCTAAAAAGGAAAAAAAAAACTACCAACCAATCAATCAGATAGACAAAACTTAGGACAAACGCACCATTACTAAATTCCAAGACATGAAGAACCCACTAATTACACGGAATTAAAAGCAAAACTAGCCTTTTAAGCACCACAATTGACTGAAAAGCCATTTTTAGGCACAATAAACTTCTGTCAATCCTGTTAATTCATTCTGTGTGCAGAGCCAGGCCCAAGAGACAGGAAGCAAGAGGATGGCAACAGCGTCCATCTTTCCATCTTCCGCAAGGAGCACAACATGCTTCCCCCCGCCCCCGCCTTTCTTGGTTACTTCTCAACAACAAAGTTGCTGCACATGGGCTTTTGAAAACACTAACAAGTCTAGAGCAGGTCTGTGACCCCGTCTGACCCCACTTTGCAGGGCCAATCTCCTCTCCTCTTTCTGAATGACACGTGTCTGAATCAGAGCCATCTGCCTCAATTTGCGCAACATCTTCAGTCACAATAGGACCCAGTTAGCCCTGACAACAGCTCACAATACAGAAAAATCAAACTGCTGCGCTGACAGCACGCTGTGGGCTATTCAAGAGCAAACCAACTGGTCAGTGTCTCCTGTCTGACAATCAGCATGGGCCTTGCAAAGCGCCTACCCAAGCCCTTGGGGATCTGTTTAATTACCATCAACATAAAGGAGGGAGTTTATCAGGAGATACTCAAAAAACTTCACTTCAGACTTAATTAAAATATTAGCCACTTAAGCAGGAAGCAGGTTCTCTTTAAACGAGAAGTAATTTCTGTCTTTTTTTTTTTCCTTTTTAAACTAAGCATATAAAAATCTCATAACACATTATACTAATTAAGGAAACATGGGGCACTTTTCTAATGTCACCCATCACAGGTCAATCTATTTCTTTTGTCTGGATTACAGATACATTCAAAGACCTCTCTTTTTAATAGGAGGTTATAAAACAATATTACTAGTACAAAAATTACCTACTTAGCTAGGTAATCAATGATTTCATCTATTTATGCTGCAATGTAGAGATGACTATTTCTCTTGTTGACTTCGACAGGGGGATAATTATAGAAACAATAGTCTTATTAGTCACTTTATTTACTTAACAGTTGTGTCTTGGGACAACACAGAAGCAGATTATCTCTGAGTATGCACATAAATAGGTTGCTAGTTGGCACTCCTGCTGTGCTTCATAGCCCCGAGGCTTGATTTTACTCTCTTTCATCAAAAGCTGAAAGTGATACAAAGTCAGCGTTCTGGGAAAGCCAAGGTGGTCCAAAGCATGAGAGATGAGTTTTGTGCTAATATTTTTACATGCGAATTTTCAAAATCACTTAGGGGATCAATAGTACTTTTCCATAGCCCTGAACAAATCACATAAAATCAATAAAATGTGAGTTTGCATGTGCTTTGCAAGATGCAAAGGGCCTGATACTTTTACACAAAAGATAATTTTACACCAAGTGTTAATACACACAACTAGCAGCAGCTTATCAGCTTCTGTCAATGGTCACCGATATGGGATGTGGAATTGCTCCATGAAGGAAGAATTGGACCGGAACAGGAAGACTTATTTCACCATTAAAAAAGCATGTATAGAAGAGAACCACTCAGTGGGTTTACAGCTTTTGAACTTTGGAAACCAAAATCTGTTCCTTAGAATAGGGAATATAATTTAGCGTCTAAGGAGAGTTATAAATACACTTGTATAATCTATGAAAACGGAATACAGTTACAACAGGATGAAGCAGTTGGCACTAGCATTAAAATCAATTTGTTAGTTTTTTAGATGTTTTAAATATACTGTTATTGAAGGATTTAGTTAATAGCTGTTTTTTCAACTAAATACATGCTACTGCATTTATATGCCAACTCTTATCATAAACCCTGGAGAATTTTCCAAAAGGTGTGTTGTGCTCAATAAATACCTAGAAAAGCCTAAAAAGCCATTAAAAAAATCTCAGCAGCAACAAGTTCATCACTAATAACATGTGCTCACTCTTAGTGAGAAACTTATTTTCTCCACGAGGTCAGTAATCATTTTTCACTTTGCAGATTAGAATTTTTATTAAAAACAAACAAAAATTCTCAAACCAAACTAAACCAAAAAAGACAATAAACCAACAAGAAATAAAAGCCTTGAAAACTGCACTGTGATGCATTTAAATCTAGGCTGTACATTGATTAATTGTAGGTCCAAAAGAATGAATTTGTCCTGTGGACAACTCTTAACATAAGAGTATGAGAACCATATGAGCATGGTTCTGTTGCAACAAAGGATGTATCTGTAAATATAAAAAAAACCCCAAACAAACAACAAAAACCAACACAAAAAAAGAAAGCAAATGAGAATATATCCAGAAAACAGAACCAAATATTTACTAGTAGCTTCATGATAGGTGTTTCTGCTACAATGCAGTATTTAATTCTGCAATAATATTGTTTCTAAACCTGATTTTACACCATTAAAATATTCAGGAACATTTGCAGCTGTTAATATTTTTCCAATTTAAAAAAAAACCGAGCCAGATTAGAGCAAAACATTGTGAGAAATATTTGCATATTCTGTGTACAGTTTTTTCAAAAAGAATGTTAAATATTCTGAGCATATGTGACATGCAAAAAAGAGGAGTTAATACATTATTTTTATATAAATATAGTACCTATCAGTGGATAAGGAAATATATATTAATAATCAAATTTGACATCAATAAAGTATTATATATTTTTAGAAATAACTCAGTCTTTCAGGAGTTAAAAATAAATACACTGTCTTGGTCACTTCCCATGAAAATAAAATTTGTTCATGATAAGCATATAGAAGAATTTGATATATAGTTGATATAAAGAGAAAACACAGATTATCAGATACTACAATGTGAAAGCATTTGCCGACACTGACTTTGCAATAATGACTAGCCTCGATACTGACTGGCAGTAATTTTCTCTTTTTTTTTGTAGACAAAATACAGCTACACTATAAGGAGATGCATTTTTATGGGGAAAGGTTATGAAAATTTCATGGCAGTGAATATACAGCAGCAGACTCACTCACTTAAAATCTGCTCTTTAAAATTCAACATTTGAGAAAGTAAATTTAAACCTGAACACTCACTATCGGGATATTTACAGCAGAGCAGGGTTTGTTACACATAATTCAGCAGCATTAAAACACATTCTCTCCTGTCCGGTGCTTTTCCTCCTCTGACTTTTCTATTCAAGCTAAATTTTCTTCTTTTTCTGTCCTACTGCTTACCACAGAGAGTGACAATGGCCCATGGAGGCTAAAACTTTTTTTTTCCTCCGCCCTTTCTTTAAATCTTGTACATGAAGCCTTCAATTACTGCCTGCTGAAGCAGACAGAATCCTATTAGTAAGGAAGACAATCAGAAGATGCAATGCCCTGCCCTAGCTGTAGAAAAATAATTAGTCCAAAGCTGACAAATGTGTAATCAAGTTATGCAATGAATATATTCAAAGGGGAAAAAAATTCTGCTGTGAATTAGTCTTCAATTTGTAAATATAAGAATGAATAACTACAAAGGACCTTCCAGAATGTCAATTGGACAACAAAGACACACTTATAGTTTCAGTACTCTGAATCTTCCTATTGCTCTGCTATGTACATATTTCACCTTATAAATAACAACTCATCTAAAAATTGGTCAAATTACTAATTTACTTCTATTCATTCTCTGATTAAGCCTTAGAATGTGAAAAGGAAATATTTGGGTATTACTTCTGACCTGGGGATAGAGAAAGCTTAATACTAAAACTGTAAGCACAAATACACCCACAATAAGAAGGAACTTGACTGGTGATTTCAATATGGGTTACTACTTACAAAATTTGATCACTATTTACCTTAAAAATCACATTATGATAATGTGACTTTCTTTTTCTCCAGCATATTTAATGCAATTTTAACACTATCTTTGAATAAATTGCTCAAAATACCTAATTCATTAAAATAATGTAATTATTTTCCAACATTAACTATTTTTTTCAGGGGACATAAAATCACAAAATTGTAAAAGGAATTTTAATCAAATGTACACATTTTTACCATGTTTATTTGTATTGCCAAAATACATTTTGAGTCTGTCCTCAGTTTCCAGCAAGCAGCAGCACTGTACCTCTAACAAAAATGCAGAAATGCAAATGAGTCATCTGAACTTACTGTCCAATACATAGCATTCCACATGTTCAAAAAGATGCTGCATGAACTTCTTATCGTCTTCCAAATTTATCATTAGTTTTAAAGTATCAGCATTTTTATATGTATGCATATTTATATCTTCTCCCCAAAACTTCAAGGAGCTAAAAGCTTGAATGAAAATATTTGTTCCTCTTACAATTAGAAAATTCTAATTGTAATACTCTGTTTTGTTTTCTCATATACTTTACTCTTTTTCTTATTTCCTATAGCATAGGGCATTTAATATGATACATGCTTGAGAATTATACTCAGTCTATTTTTAAAACAGGCTATAAATTTTAATTTGCAGGAAAATTATTTAATTTCAAGAAAGCAGATTACCTTATAGAAAGATATTGAAATATTAAGTATTAAATACTCAGAGATCTTTACAATCAAAGACAGTCTTCTGCTCAGTTAGTTCTTTAAGTCTTAAGCATTTTCTGTTTAAATAACTGGCTCAAAAGGCTCCTGTTTGTTTTTCAAAGAAAATGCTGCACATATTTATCACTTTATACCATTCAGATACAAAAGCAGTGCTGTCCTCTAGTGGACAGCAAATAAGCTAGACTAGAACAATCTATTTTGATTAACCGCTTATCTAAAATGAATCACTCATATACTTTTAATGTTAAGACCAAATTTAATTTCCTAAAGTTATTTTAAAATTTTGCAATTTGCATATAAGCTCCTTAATACAATAATATATCTACAGTGTTAAGGGCATTAAAATGATTCTGTGTGAAGGCATGCTCTTGATCAAGTATTTTGCAGCAGTTAATTAGAAACTTCCTATGATAATAACACATGAAAACAGTATTAGTATACACAAGGCCCTTTTGTTAGCAGAGAGAAAATTTCAAGGTTTTGGAACATTAGGATTTGATTAAGGATTTGATTAGGCTTGATTAAGGAATAATTATAATAGGAAGAGTAATATGAGGAACTACAGAATGAGTACTTTAATACTTATAAAATTTAGTTTTCTTTTCCTCTCTAATAAAAATATCAATCTAAGAATAGTTACTAATCAGAAAGACTTCTAGTTCTGCCTGTTTAAAGAAATATAAATGGTTAGCCTAGCTGGGCTTTTTGTTTGTTTGTTTGTTTTTTAAAGAAAGTGAAACCAAAACCCCCAAAACAGACAGCTGGAATTACTTCCATCATAAAGCAAGAAAATTCAAGAGCTTACAACTTCTGTTTAAAATAAAGGCTGAAATAACTGTGGACATGGATATACTATTCAATTTAAAATTTTGTCTCCTACAGGTAAAGACTACCAGAGAAGCTGTTTTGCCTAGGTTATTTAGCTCTCTAATTAATTTCTACTTGAGAGATTAGGAAGCAAAATCAAAGCTGCATGCCTGTTATATTTATTACAAGTTCATTTATGCAGCTACCCATTGAAGCTTTCCAGAAGAGTAGAAAAGGAAGAACGAGCCCCACAGCTAAGGAACTACAGAAGCAAAACAGTCTTAGGTAACTGCATCAAAGGAGCTACTTGCAGGAGCAGAGGTTGATTTCACTTCCTTGGAGCCCTCCAACAGGCTAATTGCTGGTAAAAAACCTTAGAACAGGTGTGCTTGCACACAGAACAGAAAAGGCCTTTTGAAAAGTCTTTGTGGATTTATAGACCAGTTTATCAGCTATTGACAACACTTGGATTCAAGTGAATAACTATAAAAATTTCTGTTTCTCAGAAATATACATGGTGTTTATCCTCAATAGATGGGTATTTTCCTTTCCAGCAGACATGATGGAAGCAGATGCCGTTGTTAGTTATGTTAAGCTGATGGGGTCTGATCACTAACTTTCTGCCTGAATATTCTTCCAAATTTAGTGCAAATTGGCAGACGACATACACAGAAAAATTCCAGGTGGACCCTTTTAGATGGAGTTTGGTTCATTACAAATGTACTTACACACATGCACAACTGCATACCTTTTCTCCCCACATTAAGTGTTGCTGGATTAAAAAGATGTGGGGAGGATAACTGATTACTAAGGACGACATTTTCTGATAATCAAAATTGTCTGTAAACAAAACCCACTTTCCTTTGAGAATCAGTCTGCCAATATACTATAAATGGGACATGACAGGTTGCAAAATGATAAAAAGGGGTGAATACCACCAGACTGTCAGGCTGCTGCACGGGATGAGAAATAAAGGCTTGTGAAACATAGTTTGGATTTCTGTATTTTCTGGATTTTAAACATTTTTTGCAAATTTCTACATTTGGTCTTATTGTTTTCATATTATTTAGAGTATGAATTCTCATCCATGGCACTGTGTTTACTGTCATAACAAATGATTTACACAGTATGTTTCTGATTTTGCTAAAAGAGGTCTCCACAGGACAGGTATTTTACATCTTGTTCAATAATTGCTTATGCAAGAAATCAGACAGTTAAGGGTGCAGTAAGCAATGGCATACTACATACAACAAGCTCTGAAGAAACTACCATATCTACATGGTTCAGTCCTTAAAAATGTAGGTCTCAGAAGCTGCACAGTCACTGCACACACTGCTGTGCTTGAGCTAGTTAGACCTGCCCCAGCAATGAGTAGAAGTGCTGTTTCATGCTTCTTTGTTTAAAACTTAGGTTGCTTGCTGCTAATTCAGGTATTTACTATGACACCACACTAAGAGATGAGAATTCTTCCTCTGCAAGTCCTGGTCATGTCTAGAAAGAAGAGATGGCTGTTAGTAGTGCCACTTTCATGACTGTAATGGAGAAATCCGTTAATCCGTTTAAAAATCTCAATTTTAAAACATGAAATGGCTGTTCTGAAGCACTTTAGAGATTTATTGTTGAAAGAGATTTGATTTTCCCAAAAATCTTATGGTGTCCCTTACTGAGTTGTTGAAATTATAGAATTGACCATGTGAAATCTGAGGACTGAAATTAATGCTGTCGTGTATTTCAGAGTGCAGATCAATGGATACAGCCATTTTGATGAGCTGTAGAACAGAGATACGTATATGACACTCACTTCCTAATCCTGCTACTGCCTGTTTGCAATTGAGTATTCCTTCCAGAATACAACAGCAGCAACAGACTAGTGCAATAGACTATTAAATAAGTTGAGGTTGACTAAACTTCATTCTACACTATCCACCCTGCTGGCTTCAGAGTTTTATCTCACTGACTGATTGGGCAATGAACAGGTAGTCTTCAAGAACGAAAAAAAGTGGAAAAGATGATCTATCTTGCACCATTTTTAGAGCCACAATCATTGAAGTAAATAATATTATGTACTACAATGCATCCCATTTAAGAAATTCTTTGGAAAGTAGAGGGTAGAGAGGTAGGTAGTTGAAGATGGCCTGATTCTACATTCCACTGTACATTATACTCTGACGTCAATGGAAGCACACAAGCATAAAACAAAATGAGAGTGAAGAAGTAAATCCAGTTTGTGATCTTAGCTCTGAAAAGATTTTTCTGCCACATGCTGCTGTGAACACTCCAGAAGCTTTGCACCATGTTTTTGCTGGTAGCGTGAAAAAACACCTTCTATGTGTATTTCCATTACTTTCTTCCCTAAGCCAATTTAGCCTGAAACACCTCTCCTTCAAGCACAGAGCCTTATGTAATAGTAGACAATATTTTGACACTTTCTAGAGGATTATTAGAGCATTCAAGTCTTTATAAGATTAAAGTCTGCAACTAGCCTTTTAATTCTATCCCCATCTGTTATCTTTTGCTATGCTCAAAGTGAAGTAGATGATGACTACCTGTACCTGTAGGAGATGAAAATGAATAAGGGAGGAAGAGACATGAGAAACTTGTAGAATATTCATCTGAGAAGAACAAGCAACCCATGTTGAAAGTAACACTAGCATAACGGGCATTTCTGAGTAAGTGAGACTTGTGTCAGTTAAATATAATATGACTGAAAATCTTGAATTGAATAATGTCTTCATCTCATCATATTTTGAAATAGAACAGCCTCTATATTTTTTTTTTATGTTCTTGTATTTAAAGCAATGAAAGTTATTGCCCAAGCAGAGACCAGGAGCTCAAGTGATGTTCTATAGAAGAATCAACTTTGAGGGATTAAATGTCGGAGGACATTATATACCCTCTTATCTTGAAGATAGAAGAATTTCTAAGAGACTTCCCCCACTGACAACAAACAGTAGATATAGTTCATCTGAAAAGTAATTGTTCCTTAAAGGTAGGTTTTCAGAGTGATTTAATTCCCTGCAGGAACAAATACTTTTCTTTTAATGTCTTTGTCTTCAGATATTCAAACAGTGCCCTCAGTTGTGGTCTGAACCAAAAGATAGAAGCTTGGTGCCTTAGCTGACTCTTTGAAATCACTTTATCAACATCAAGTAATGGTTCTCAGAACATTAAAAGAGCTATGGATATTCCAACAATTACTCTAATCAGTCTTGTGAAAAAATATTTTAAGAAAAAAAACCCCACTCTTTTTTCTGATGTTTTCATATTTAAGAAAACACATTTCCCATTCACGAAAATCTCTCCTCTGAAATGCATTTCACATTCTTGCTTCCAGTAGAAGCCATTTGAAATTGAAATAATTTTTCCACTCACTAGCAAAAGCAAGAAAGATCAATACATAAAATAGTTAAATCCTATGAAGAACATGCAAATGCATTCCATGTTGTTTTACAAGGCCCCATAATCTAAGCCCTTGAATAAACTCCGTTGAAGATTCTAAAGGAAGTAAAATGGTATAGCAAATTTATTTTAGAAATATTAACCTGCAACTCTGTGTGCTGATATATAGGCTACCGAGTTAAAAATTTTTGCAGCTATCACTTCAAATAAAAATAGATCAGAAAAGACAGTTTAAAGCAGAATCAACTATGCCACCTTCTACATTCATTTAACAGTTAAATTATTACACTCTAAGAACACAAATTTAGGAGCCACATAGTAAATAGAGAAAAGAAATGCACATAAGAAAGTGTTGCTATATTGTGATATGCTCAGATATAAAGCTAATGTATTTGACATTTGTTTTCACTTATTTCATTTTTCGTTGGTGACTGTATGCTACTCTGTTGATATTTATATCAAGTATTTACTTTCAAATCTTCATTATATTTGCTCTAAGTGTTTTAACTTGGTGCAAAAATAAAATCCTAATAGGGTTATTAATTTAAGGACCAGTAATTGGATTCCACTAGCATGAAAACATCTTCAGCATGATTGTGAATATGTTTAGACTGAAAGAAACCATGAAACACACCTGTTCATGTCCATTAGATACTCTTGCACTTGTATTAAACTGTACAATTTCATTTTGAATGAGTATACTGCATTACCAGGCAGTACAATTTTTTTTGGCACTAGCCATCATTAAGCAGTAATACTCAAGTTGGGGATGATGAACTAATAGGTTAATATAATTTATGCTGCACAGTGCAGAACACCAGTTAAAAAATGGAACTTCGTTTTCTTTGTAAAAAGCTATGTATTAGGCTGTTCCAAGAAGTCAGCTGAAGTAGTCCTCACAGAACAGCATGATGAACTACAAGTTTTTGGATGTAATTTTTTTCTCCAGTATCACTTGCAATAAAACAAGACAAATGACAATCCTATAAAAGTGAGAAAATTCACTTTTAATGTATTTTTATTGAATCTATAACTGTTTAGACAAGATAAAAGGTGACTATTTTATTATCTTGAAATTGTGTGTTACATAGGTAAAAGTTAGAATTCTTGTATCCATGAGACTTCTGCCAGAAGAGATTTAATTTTTGTTTAATTTTTATATATATATATGTATGTATGTATGTATAAAACTATTTCGTCTTTTTTTCCAGCATTTTGAAAGGATTAATTATCTAATATCTATCCCAAAAATTCATTCATGTGAATCTAGGATTTACTTTAATGATAAAGCATTACTGTATAAAAGATGAACAGGTTCATCACAGTATCAATTATGTAATGTTCCTGCTCAGTAAAATCATAAAAAACATACTATCATAAAATCATAAAAAACATAATATCTGTGAGCTCCATTTGCTTATGGTGAAGCAAACAAAGGACTGTTTTCTAAATGCTTATCAACTGCTGGGCATTTCTCATAGGCCACTTAAATGGCTACAAACTATTTGTTTTGCTTGATGGATTATTCTATAGTCTATTCTATAACTATTGTGGCAGACTGAAAACATTGTATTTTGAATCTAAAAAATCAAAGAAGATTTCAGGATGCCCTGAAGCATTCTGAATACTTCAGCTTGACCCAAACATGCCTTTAACTGTCTCTGAAGGAGTGTACCCAACAGTAAGCGCATCTTCAATTTACTTACTGTTGGTTATAGACTGTTGTAGAAAACTTCCTTTAAAAGAAACCAAAAGAGCAAAAGAAAACAACATCAAATTAGAAATGAAACTTATCTACAACCAGGAAACGTGTAGCTGAGCTAGGAGCTAGGCTGTTATTTTAGGGAGCCTTTTTGAGACTCAGTCAACAAAACAATCCATGCCTATGCGATAAGTCTCATGTGATAGATAGGTTAAAGATGGAGAGCACCTGTAGACTGCAGACACTTCAGCCTCTCTTGATTGACACTCTCACCTAGTCTTTGAATTGATGTTGAGAACACAGGCTATACAGATCCCTCAGGGATGCAACAAATGAGGACTCTTTCATGGAGGATCAGGTGTCAAGAGTGACAATCATTTCAGTGCAATTGCACTAGCTGTGCCATGTTTTTATGGTGAAACAGAATTTTATCATTAACCGTATCAAATACATAGGAAAATCCAGCTGGGTTAATGTTAATGCAATGCAATACAAATGCCCAGCAATGCAAAAGAGACTACATCCAACAATATCATGTTATTAATCTTGTGTAGGCTACAGCATTCTCACCCTTTCAAACAGCCACCTCAGTCAGCAAAATTTCACAGAAAAGCATTGTGCTTTTCTTTAAAAGCAGATACTTTGCTCTTATTGAATAGCAAAATTCAGGGGACTAGATATAATTCAGAATTTAGTGAAAAGTTTTAGTAGATGGTAAGAGAGCTGTATTTGTTTTCTTATTTCAAGACCAAGTTAACCTGTTTGTTCCTGCCACAAGTGAGAAGCCATACAGATTCACAGGACTAAGTATTTTGAGTCCATCACATTAAAAGCTGTCATTAACCAACAACAGCATCAATTCCACTGACATTCCATACATCCATAGCATTTGGATGAAATTGATTAATCTACAAGTAAATTTGGTAATTTGACAGGGCCAATGACTTTCTTGGCTGAAAATTGTTTTTGCTTGCAGATATATATATATATAGCAATGTCAAAAAATAATGTAGGAAAACAAGTTGCTTCTCACAGATGATAAAACTGGAGCAGGCTACTTACTATGGGAAACAGAAACAAAAGTTTAAAAATTCCCAAAAACCTTCTTAAAAGTACTGTACTCTAAAAGGCTACCTCTTCCCTTTGACACAAAACAAGAGATGGACAATTTCCTCCAACTGTGTACTAGTAAAGTCTAGACACTTCTATATATACTCAAATAATGAGCTGCAGAGTACTTAGGCCCAGTATCTGCTTAGTGTTATATACTACAGTATAATTTGGTACCTTCTTGCTAAAAGGAATGGGTAATAAAATTTTCCCTATTAGCATCAGATTTTGATGAATTTTGAACTAACAAATTCATATTAGAAGAAGGTTGTACTTTGAATAACATATAATCTTACCTGTGTATGTTATCTTGACCAGAAGGAACTACACCCAGGTTTGCTGCTTTCACCACTCTCTCAATTATTACAAGTCTAGTAGAGTTCTGTGGAGCAACAGCTATTGCAGCAGATGTCTCATTCATTCCTGTCAGCATTCCTGAAACATTAAGTATTTCATTATGAATATACTAAGGTTTGCTTGCTTATTAAGTATTAAACCAAAATAGTAGACATCTAAACAAGAAAAAAAAATTGCATTTAAAGTTAAATAATTTACTGACAAAACAATTTTATAAGAACTCACATAATTACCTTAGTTTAATGTCTTACTTGCAATGACCTATTATCAGAAACAAATTAGTAATAGCTGAACGATGACATATGTGATACTAATGCAACTTGTGAAACCAATGTAGTTATTTTCTCATGAAAAGCGTAATTTAAAAGAAGAATGCAAATGTAGAAATGAAATATTAAGTAAGACTGATTTGGAAAGGTCCAGCTTAAGCAAGACCATATACAAAGGTTCCTTACAATCTTTCAATCATACATTTAATTGTAATTCCATATCCAATTGCTAAAAATGGTCTTGAAATCAGACAGCAGTAATTGGTTCAATTTAGGTATTGAAGAGAAAGTCAGCACATTACAAACTGGTAAATTCAGTTAGTATCCAGCTCTCTAAAATATCAACATGAACTATTTGAGTAAAATTATTTGAATATCACTACAAAATGGAACAGAAATATAAAGATTATATCCAAACATATGATGAAGAAAAAGTAAAGTATATGCTATTTGAAGACATTTTAACAAAACTCACACTTTTCTATCAATATCCATTGTTTAGAAGAATGATTTGTGGGATGCTCATGTTGATTAAAATACAACAGTAACTACAACTTAGCACTGTGTGTGCCTTTTTACAGTATGTTCAGAAGCTGAAAATGCAGGCAAACAAAGAAGCATGGTACTTAAGGCAGAAACACGAAGAATCTGAAGCAAAAATAGCAATGAAAACAATGGAAAAGTCTCAAAAGGCTGATGTTTTAGGGCTGCACATACAGTTCTAACCCAGAGGAAATAGTAGTACCAAGATGCTTAATAAGAGCAATTAAATTAAACCCAGCATTTTAATGCCCTGGAATGTCCTGCTGTCACAGAATAAGAAATACGAAAGTAAAAATGGAACAGCTGATGAGTAAATAATAGGATATTTTTGAAGAGGACAAAAATAAGCATACAACTTTTACAACAATCAGATTTATCTTGGCAGTAGAACGCTCTGTTTCAAATTGTTTAACTATTAGGCAAAAGCTTTACAAACTACAGACACAGACTAAAAACTGCTTTTAAGCAGAGCATGGGGACTGACATAACACTGCTGAGAGATATGTGTACTTATTTAGGATTTAAACCTTCTCCATTAAGCTCTACTGAAGAGCAAATGCAGAATAAATGAATGCAACTATGTTTATGTTAAAAGCCTGTTTCCCGCAGCATGTAATTAAAGGAAATGTTGTACAAAGCCAGTACTTTTGTCAAGCTCCTGTAAATGGAAAGATGGATAGCACTCAGAGAAGCGAATGCATTGCTTCATATTTAACCTTAACACTCTTGTCATTAATGGTTTGTCTAACTTGTTCTATAAAAGACAAGGTACTGCTCCATTGAAGTAAAATTAAAAAAATCAACTAAACCATGCTTTTCAGAACAGAAGATTCATTATCGTCGACTAATGTATTGGCATAAAGCAAAGTAACATCCTATCAAGTAAGGCACACATTCAATCTGCTTTTTCACCCCCCTTTATTTTTAACTCATGCTGTTTTATTGTTATAGGCAATTTGTACCACTCAGCATGACAGTGTAAACTGAATCAAGATTAATTTACATGCAAAAGAACACTTAGGAGAGCAGCGTGGTAAGCAAATGTATTGTCTCGATTGCTGAGGTGGAAAAGAACCTGGAAATAAAAAAGGGTACTCTAATTAAGGAGCATCAAATATGATTGCTTGGGGTAGTCAATGGCCAGAAAATAGTAAACGTCCAACCATTTAAAGAATTAGCATCTTGCTTGTTAGAAAAACAAATTTTATAAATATAAATTTAATAAAATTAAGTAAACTATCAGTTTACTTAACCAAGATTGGGTTTTGTTGTTGGTTTGGCTTTTTTTAAATGTGATTCAGGTATACACTTCTAAAAAAAAGTTGACAAAATTATTTAAAAACATCTCTTGATAGGAAAAAATCCCTGCAGTAGTTTTAATTGCCTATTTTAAAAACACCATCAAAAAATTCTGATTAATATCCAGCTATAACAATCACATGACACATTTAATATTGCTTGAAACATGAGAATCTAGGAAAACTCTAACCCGAGCACAAAGTAGCAATTAGTCTGGGTTAGCCACTTGATATGATGAAATAACTGTACGTATTTTAAATAATAAAAGAAAATTATATTGGAAAAATTACAGTGATGGGTAACAAGGTGTGCTAGCCAGCAGACTAGTCCTATTCTGAACTGAGGGAAGGAGCATTTTGCTACTGACTTTTAAAAGCAACACACAAGTTGAAATCTGGATACAGAGTTCCCAAAAGTAAATATTCCACTCATGCAGAATTCCTGCTACAGCAACTCAACTTTTCATGGGAATGTTACGTAAAACAGGGTATAAAATTCGGAGGCCGGAAGGATCAGAAAAAATATTTGACCAAAAAGGCAAAGAGTGTTTGACAATATCATTTTAATCCACTCACTCCAAACTCAATCACAACAACCACTAATTCAGCTGCTTCTCAGGGAAACTACTTCACCAGAGGATTCCCGAGCTCAGGAGGGAAGGAAAGGGGAGATGGTGCAGGAAAGCTAAGCATATCATGCACAGCATGTGGATAAAAACAGCTTTTGAGGTTCTGCCGCTACCATCAGATAACCTTCACAGCCATGAATATTCAATAACGTGTCTGTTCCTCTCTCTTTATGCCATCAGGAAGAAAATGGACATATACAAATATAACAGACAATGCAAAACAGCAGAGTGTAATTGAGTAAAGATGTGTAGCAATGAATTGTCTTCTACATAGCAGTATAATACCAGCTGTTTTCTCTTTAGCATTCTTATTAGGTTACACATGCAATTTAGATTTTTACATTTTAAAACCTATACATATTTTCATTCTCTCCCAGCGTTATTTTGCATTTCTAATATTCTCCTCATTCCTTCACTATTTTTTACCTATCTGTTTTGGTCACAAATAAAACCAGTCATCTCCAGATACAGGACTTGAAACATGCTCTC
>VXBQ01003051.1:0-23398 GCA_013400175.1 Phainopepla nitens
GCTCCATCCCTGCTCCCATCCCTCGTCCCAGCACTGCCCAGCCTTCGGCAGTGGTGTCAGGCCAAGTGCCCCCAGCAGGGATGGTGGATACGGAATATTTTGGAAGTGATGTGAGATAGTTACTGCATGAATAAAGAGGGAATCTTGAAATTAATCAGAGGTGCAGACAGAGCAACCTGTGCTCAAACTCTCCCTTCTTACTTCTGTGTTTGTTGTTCTGCACTAATTATGTATGAGACAGAAAAATGCTGGATGAAGTTTAATTAGGAAAGAGCTGCTTTGTCATGTAAACTCCGAGTGCGGGCTGTGCGAGCCTGGCTCGCCGCCACCAGCGGTGAGAGCTCCTCGGCAGCCGGGAAGGGGCTGCGAGCAGATGCCTCTCCTCCAAAACACTGAGCCTCGAGGAAGGGTTTGAATTACAAAGGAAGGGAAGGGGCTGAGCTTCCCAGCCCCCTCCTCCCCTCACAAAGGGCAACAGTCGGTTTACTTTCATAACCCCCCTATCAGCTGCAGAGGAAGTCTGGCAGTCCGGGAGTCTGCGAGCGGTTCCAGAGCAGCTGAATCCAAACCGGGCAGGGCCGGCCGAGGGAGGGAGTCGGGAGATGGACTCGCCCTGCTCCCGGAGCAGCTGACTTTCCTGGGGACCTCAGCATTGCTTTTCTGTCCTGCTCTTATTCTTCTGTCCTCATCTTGTTTCCCTGTCCCGTGGAGGCTTGGGTAAGTGCCTGGTAGTTTTCCACTTACCTTTCTCTTCGGTGGTTCACCAGGATCTGCCAAAGTGCAATGGCACTGCAATGACAAAGTGTTCCTTGCACCTTTGTGAGCTTGCTCTGGAAGTGGATGATCCAGATTGGAAAAGTGAGACCTTTACAATCTTTTGAATTTGATATACTGCATTTTCAAAAGGGACAGGGAGCAGATATGGAGAAAACAGACTTTCCAGCACGTTGTTTCAGCTGGTGGGGACTGCTGGGGCTACGGCAGCTTGCAGTGTTTCGGATTCCAGAGGTTGGAGTGCTGGAGCAGAGCTCTGCTGAGGTCTGTCAGGCAGCTCGCTGGTGCAGATGTTTGTGCTGTTTCTGTGGAATCAGCCTGTGGGGGTCAGGGCAGCTGCGCCTGGAGCCAAGCTCTGTATTCCATCATCCACCGAGGAACGCAGCGTCCGGCTCTGGCACTCGGGGAGAGAGCAGCATGCAGGAGTCAAATGGTGACATGGTTTGCTGGGAAGGTGTTTGCTCGGGGCCCTGTGCTCTTGCAGAAGGGATCTGGTGGATTGGGAGCACGGATACCTGACCAGCAATTCCTTCCACTCCGTGGGGCGTGGAGCGTGCGGAGGGGCCAGGCAGAACTCACAGGTTATCAAAGCCCTTGTAAAAGATCTGTGTGATTGTAAAGAAAGAAGTGGCCGTGCCTGAGGGTGCGGGTGTTTGCAGGCAGTCCCCACGGGTGTGGGTGGCTGGACACGTGGTAGGAGCAGACGGAGAACTTGAAAGGGACATGGACTAAAACTTACGTAATGTGTGAAACCGCATGTCCTTCCCTGCTGGCCCTGCTGTCAACCTGAGAAGACTAACCCTGAAACGATTTTTAAAGCTGCCTTTGTTAGTCATTCTTTATGCAATTTGTTTCTTTATCTTGTTTCATTTTGAGTACAAGGAGACAGGCTGCTTCCACTCCCCTCTCCACTCCTCCTCTGTTGTCAGTCTCTCCCAGCTTCCCGTACGATTGCCCAGCTCTGCTCTTTGCAAAGCCCAGCAGAAAAGGATATGGTTGAAAAGAAAGAAAGTATTTCAAATTAAAATCTGGCAAGGACTTGTGTCCTCGTTAGGCTCCAGACACTTTTCTTCCCTCCCATCTCCTTTTTTCCCAAAAGTTGCAGGGTGGCCAATATCACTTGCAGTACCTTAAACAGCAGCAGAATCCCTCTTAGCCCTCATAGCCATGCACTGACCAATAAATGCAGCAAATAATAATCATAGCAAAGATTTAAAACAAATTTATAATAATATGAGCAGCCTGGTCTGGTGGAAGGTTCCCTGCCCATGGCAAGAGTTTGGAACAACATGAACTTTAAGGTCCCTTCCAACCGAAACTCTTCTGGGATTCTGTGATACCTGCAACTGGGAACACCTAAATATAATGCAAGCAGGGAATTTTTGCATTAAGCCCTATTCAGGTTTGTGAGCTGGTCACAGCTGATGAGTTGTCCCAGGAGTGGCACTGAGCATCTACCCCAGACAGGACCAGGGACTGTGGCTCAGAGCATGGGTGTAAGGAAAGGAGGGTGCAGGGAGGGAGGAAAGGTCATGGCCCCATCTCTATGCTCTCATTAAGCTGTAGCTTGATGAGCAAGTGGTAATTAATGGTTGTGTTAATGCTCAGAGGTAAGCTGATAGGAACTCTCCTTGCTTCCTCTTGATTCCCAGCCATGACTTGAGTCCTTTTGAGCAGCACTGATGAAGCAGGGTTGGGTCTGGGTGATCTTTGGAGAGGCCCAGCCAGCAGCACATGTGACCTGGTGGATTGTTTACACCTCCTGGCACCATCCTCCTCCCCACTGCACAGCAATTAGTGGGAAGTGTCCCTGGGCAGGACTGGAGCTGGGGACAAGAGAGCTGCCGCGGGGCTTGTGAGGATAACAGAGGCTCTGGTGAGGCTGAGCCGCCTCCTGTGGCCTTGTTAGTGCCAATATTGGCACAGGGAGACGCGAGCAGAGCGGCTGGAACGGCAGAGCTGGGACAAAGGAGAGCCCCAGCTCCTCAGGAGAGGCCTCAGTTCCCTGCAGTGACCCCAGTGCGTGCAGCTCCAGTTCCCTGAGCCACAGCCCCGTGCCTGGTGCTGTCACAGCCACTCTCCTGGCTGTCCTGGAGTGCACTGGGGAAGCTGAGTGGGATGAGAAAGCACTCAGTAATTCCCTGAGTTTCCTCCTGCTCAAAGTGGCAGAAATAACACCTTTCTTAAGTAAAAGGCTCCCTCAGCTCCACTGGGTATTGTACAGAAACACCCCTCTGCTTTGCTTCTCTTTGACTTGCACCGTTTGAGAGACCTGCAATTTGATGACAGATTTAATAAGATACAATTGTCACTTGTGTTGAGAGGAGACATTCAAAGAACTTGGAGTTGTATCACCTGGGATACCAACATGTAAAGGCACTGCTCTGTTCAGTCACAGTTTTAGGTGCTGAAGACCCAGATTTTAGGATCTGTTAAGATCCAGACTTTAATACTTTTAAAGACTTGTCCAGCAGACATTGATGGCTGAAAACTTGTTCCAATAGAGTCTCCCTTCCCTCAGCACTGGTTTCTTCTTCCACCTCTTCACCATATAGGAACTTTCTGTCTTTCTTTAAACAGGCACAGTTTCTCTTCATGTCATCCCCTCCACTGTGGTTACACCAGCACCCAGGAATGGGAGGGAAGAATGGCCCCAGGTCCACTGGGTCCGACTGGGACCTTGCTGGTGGCACTGGAGATGCTCTGTGTTTTGCTGGGGCTGTGGCACTGAGAGGTGACAGCCTCTGCCCTGCTGCCGTGGGAGGGTCTCACACTCCATTTCCCAGAAAGAGCAGGATGCAAATTGAGCTGCTGCCATAAATTTACAGCAAAGACAATAAAAACAAGAATTAGACTGATAAAATGATTAAAAGCCTTTAGCAAAGCCTCTACGCAGTTTGTCACATCCTGCAAGGTGATTGCCCAGGACACCTGCAGCACAAGCCAGCCTTTTCCAGCATGCCCCCTCGGCCAGGACATCAATAAAAATGAGGATTTATGAGCTCTGTCATGGGCAGCAAGCAAAGCATCGGGCAACAAATTAATCGCTGATTGCAGAGCAGTGCTGACTGGGAGCTTTCTGCTCTCTCTTGGCATCATTGCAAGGTTGTTTGTTAAAAAATTAGTTTGATAAAGAGACCCTTGACTCCCAGTACGTTCTCTGTTACCTGCTCACCAAACACGAGGCACTGTGAGCCCCAAAGGTGCTTTTCACTGTTCAAGTGTTCCAGCTTTTAGTCATTCAGAATGTGACAGCACTCACAGTTCTCTGTGCTTGTTTGTTCCTTCCTATCCAGTAATTTTAGGATTACAGAATTCCAGTTTGGGCTGGGAGGAGCTGGGTGCTGCTGGTCTACTGGACGCACGTGGGTGCCAGAGCTGTGTGTTCCTGCTAAGCTGCTTCCCTTTCCTACCACAGAGGTTTTGCTCATTGTTCTCTAATTTCAGCAGGCAGGAAAAAGACCACTTTTGAGTTCTGTTGCCTGCCCTGTCCTCAGAGCCGGTGCCACCATTGTCCCCGGGTTCCTACCCGGACCAACTTCCTTTGTTCTCCGCCGGGCAGCTCCACAAGGTGATTGTTTCCACAGTAATTTTCTTTCTCCCTGCCTGAGACCAGACCATCATTTCCCAGTGACTCATGGCACCTGTTGGTGGCCTTTTCCTGTCCCTCTCCCAGAGGCAGTGCAGGGTGGGATGGATTAAGGAATGCCCCCACCTTCCAGCAGCCCGGGAGAGCTGTCGGTGACAGCCACATGCTCCTCAGGCAGTGAGGGACACAGGCAGGGGCTGGGGAGAGGCAGCTCTGTGGGGACAGCATCATGTGTTGGGGATGTTTTGCCCTTGTTGTGCCAGGCTTGTACCAGCTGGTGCCAGCCAGCCCGATGTGCCCAGGGCTGGTTGACCCCGGCAGCCTCGGGCCGCGCACGGCGCCGTGAGCAGATGCCGAGCAGAGCCCTCCCGTTTCAAGGCATTGCCTCGGACGAGCTCCACAGGACGAGCTGCCAGCAGCTCTGGTTGAGCTGCAGGCTCAGTTTGCTTCATCAGTCTTGGCTCTTACTTTTTTTTTTCCTTTCTGTTTCCTTTTTTAAGAGTGCTCTTACATCAGAGCCGGGCTCTGTTGCCCATCTTCGGTGCTGGAGGGTGACATCCCCTCAGCTCCTGCTTGTGCTAACAGCAGTTGTCAGGCTCTGCACAGGGAACAGGGCATTCTCCATCTCAGATGGAACAGCTACACGAAATTTCATCACCTAGGTTTCAAGAAAAATAAACTGTGGCTGGACTTAAAACCTTGCGGTGAGGACTAATGGAGTGAGGCTTTTATGAGCATTGAGAATATTTGTAGCTAAGCAACCAACATCAGCAAGAAGAATAAATCAAAAGTTTCAGGACTCTGCCTGCCTGCCTTCAAGGGTCAGGAACTGTGTTTTCCCTCTGTTAATAAGATTGCCTTCCTGCTGCAGGCAGGATCCCATGTTAGATGGAGCTTGTTCTGGGATACTGAGCTGGGAACAGGAGTGAAAGGACAGAGAAGAATCTTGCCAAAGGCCACAAAGCCAGCCAGGCCTCCCAGCAGCTTACAGGAAAAGGCTCTTGGAACAGTAACAGCTAACACATATAGATAATATTTTCTAATTACTCTTGTACAAGTTCTCCTAGCATCAAAGAGGGACTCTTTATCAGGAAATGTAGTCACAGGATAAGGAATAATTGGCTCAAAGTGAAAGACAGAAGCACAGCAGAGATTCCTGCCTTTGAGGGTGGGGATGCCCTGGCACAGGTGCCCAGAGAAGCTGTGGCTGCCCCATCCCTGGGAGTGTCCAAGGTTGGACAGGCTTGGAGCAGCCTGGGACAGTGGAAGGTGTCCCTGCCCATGGCAGGGGGTGGGATGGATTGAGCTGTAACAGCCCTTCCAACACAAACCATTCTGGGATTGTCTGATTCTAGGCTCTCTCCCAGGCAGCAGCTCCACACCATATTTCATTCCACAGATGGCAGAGCTGAGTGACTGGAGGACTGCAGCAGTTTTTGTTTGAAATGGTGAATCTCTGTGGCTTTGTTCACTTTCTGTATTTGCACAGTTCCTGTTGCTTGGGGCGCCCATCCCGTTGCTGCAATTGCAGCACAGATCCAAGGCCTATTAGATAATTGAGCTTTATTTTCTACAAAGATATTATGCAGTGTTCTTCACTGGGTTGCACCAGAAAACCTAGAAGCAAGACATTTTTCTTTAAAATATATTTTATTTACAAAAAGAAAATTTCCCAGAAATGCCAACGGGAATGGCAATAAATCAAATCCAAGGAATAATTTCTCAATGGAACTTTTTTTAAAAAAAAATACCATCTTTTAACCCCAGGGTGTTTTCCATCTCTGCTTCTTCCTCCTGCTTAGTCAGGAGTTGATTGGAAAAGATGCTCCAGTCCCTACCGTGTCCTGGCAGCCTCCTGGATCACCAGGAGCCCTGTGAGTGCCCTCTGTGCCATGGGAAGATCCCCTAAAAGTGCTTTGGACCCAAACTCTTGGAGCCCTGAGCCCCCTCTGCCCAGCTGCACCACACCATCAATATGGGCCTTAAATAGAATTATTCCCTCATCAAGGACCCCAGAGACCTCTGCTCACACAGACACCAAAATTGGTGTTAATTATGAACCTGTGTATTAAGGCCAGATCTCTCATTATTCCTGTGGAACTGTATTCCTAAACCAGGTTGATGGTTTTAAAGAGAGGAATGAAGTGCAGGACATGATACCTCCTGTGGTGTTGCAGTTCCAAGCCCTGTCCCAGTGCCACTCACAGGCCATACCAGAATGCTCTCCTCGGCAGGACTGTCCACATATTTCACCACTTCATGTGGCATTTCCTTCACTTATCTCCCTAAAAATCTTCCTGCAGCATTGAGCATTTCAGTGGAGTTTAAAAACGGGTGTTAATTTTTCTGTGTTGGCAGTTGATCTCTGTTCAGACGATGACAAGCAGGAAACTTTTCAGAGGCACGCGGCGTTTTTCCGTTTTCTCTCCCGACGCAGCTGTGGCCTGGCTGGTGACTGGAGTTACTCAGCTGTGAAAAGCACCCAGGGGTCTGAAAGCAGGGGGTGTTTCTGTCCATTACCAGCAGTGCTTGCAGCAGCCCAGCTGGGTGGGGAGTCCATTTAATGCCAGTCCCACAGCTGGGCTCCGAGAGGCGCAGCAGGTACACACTGAACAGCTCTTGGGGATTTTGGGGCTAACAGGAGGCCAGCACGGCACTGAAAGGGTTAACTAATGAAAGCATTTGTTCAGGAAGGGCTTTATTTTTCTTATTAGGGGAACTATCACTATTGGAAGTGTTGCAGACACATTTTGGAAGCGGCACCAACTATTTTAAAAGTAAAGAATGCATTGGCAGGTGTGAGGGAGATGTTCTGGAAAGAGAAGATACAGCCTGGCCTAAGAGAAACCCGATGTATTCAGAGGGATCCAAGCTTTTCTGTTTGATCATTTTTCTCTTCCCACCCACCTTGGATCAGTTCCCACCCCTCCACATGTAGGATCTGAACCATTCCAGCCAGTTCCTGAGCCATTCCCAGCTCCCCATCCATGCAGACCAAGGCACAGCTCCCTGAGGCAAGGATGGAGTTTGTGAAATGCTCCCACAAATACAGATAAAGGACGAGCTGCTGGCAAACAAACATCCTGCAGGGGCTGCATGAGGGGGGCAGGCCCAGGGGCAGAGGGGGAACAGGGACACCAGTGTGGTGGCAAGGACAGCTCCTGCCTCCCTCCCTGCTGCTCTGCATTGCCCTCTGGGGAAGGGAGTGCACCCAGAGGAGGGTCAACCACCTTGAGGACATTGACCACAACTTAAAATTCATATTTGGAGTAATTGTTTCAACTTTCTTACTCCATTTCTGGAGCTTTCCCCCTTGTCTGGTTGCATTTTATTCAGTTGGCTTCTCTCAGTTTTTTGTCCTGGGGGGTTCCAGGCAGGTTTCTCTCTCTGAACATGATAATCTTCAGTGCTTCTTTTAGGCTGTTTATCTCCTTTTAGATCCTATAAATGCCTCTTTTTCCCAGTTATTTTTGACCCCACAAATCACAGCCTCTTGTCTTCAGCCTAATTTTTACATTTAATCAGATAGCCCTGAAATTTAATGGTTTTTTAATTAATCCCTGATCAGGGTATCTGACAACAAAAGGTACTTTGATGATATTATTATTATTATTATTATTATTATTATTATTATTATTATTATTATTATTATTATTATTATTATTATTATTATTATTATTATTACTACTACTACTAATGCAAAGTAATGACATGCTTGAATCCTTATCAAGTGCAGTTCAGGGGGATTATTTATTTCAGATGGAAGGAAAGTTTGGTCCATCACTTACTGAACTCATCTGCTCAGTGTCCTGCTCCTGTTTATTTACGTTTGTTATTATTTACTGGTTTTTTAGGTCTTGAGATCAAATTGTTGATCACAGTGCTCTGAGGTTTGGGTTTGTGCTTCACTGGGCAAACAGCAATCAGCTAAATACAGGAAAACAAGCTAAATATAGAAAAAACTGAATGAGAATATCACATTTTTGATGTCTGTGATGTCAAGCTTGACACACCCACTAAGCACCTCGCTAAGCAAAGCAAAGCAAGCCTCAAAAACCTCAGAACTTGCTGAGATTTTTCTCATTGAGAAAAATCTCAGCCAAACACATCTGAACTACAAAAAAGAGCAGCTGTGAATCAGTCAGACATCCTACATTTCTGGCTGAACTGAGCTCACAAGCAGTTCCTGCAGTTCCTCTCCCAGCTCCTCGGAGCTGTTGGTGTTAATGAGCCCTGGCTGAGGGCTGAGGCCACAGCTGGGGCAGATGTTGGCCACCTGGGCTTCCCAAAGCTGGGACAGGTTCAGCTCCCAGAGCAATGCTTTAGACATAGAACCACTGTCAAAACTAGGTCAGCTGGATATCAGAAATGTGTGTTTGCTGCTCTGCAGCTGCAGGGCAGTTGTGCCTGGCAGGCAGCAGCAGCAGCACCACGGAGGGATGGGGCTCCCCTGTTGCTGTCAGTGCTGGGCTGATGGAGATGGCAACAGCCAGAGTCCTTCTGGAAACCAGAAAGCAGTGTAGAGGTTAAAAGCAGCCATTGGGCTTTGCATGTTGGGGCTTTGCAGACAAAATTGCACATCTCTGGCAAAGGACATCTGCAGCAGATGCAGGGAGCTGGGGCGTGTGTTTAATGCTCACTCAGCAGCAGGGAGTGGGAGCAGGGCTGACAGAGCTGCCCAGCCCCAAAGCTGTGTGTGAGGAGCCCCGGGAAAGGGCAGAGAGGCAGACAGTGCTGGAACAAGGCACAGGAAAAGGTGAAGCATTCCAGAGGGGCCTGGGCCCTGGTTCTTGGCTCTCCACACTGGACGTGAAGCAGCAGCCCCGAGGGCGAGTCCCAGCACCTCAGCATCCCCCAAATCCTGCCTGTGTCCTGCTCCCTCAGCCCTACCTGGGCAGTGATCCCTCCTGTCAGCAGCTCTTCCCAGGAGAGCCCTGTTCTGCCCCATCCCGTGTCCTGCAGCCAAGGGACAGGAATGTCCCTGCTGTCCTGGTGGGTGCAGTGCTCCAGGCGGGGCTCCCATCTCTGGGGCTGGTGCCCAGCTCTTCCCGTTAAACAGGGGGGCTGCCACGGCGGGACACAGCCTCCCACGGGGCCAGGAGCAGGGCAGGTGTGTCTGGGGAGGTTCTGAGGAGCAGAGGAGTCACTTGGCTGGCAGGAGGAGGACGGAGGGTTTGGGCTTGTTCGTTTGCATGTGGCCAGCCAAACGTGGCCAGCCAGGCATTCCTTTCTTCTCACCAAACGTTCCTTTCTTCTCACTATCCTTCAGCTCCTCTTTGATCTGAGCTGCACTTCTTCCTGGAAGACTTCCAGAATTCTCAGTGTAGCTCTGAAGCTCCCTTTTTCCCTCCCTATTCAGGCCACATCCCTCAAATTTAAGAAGGACGTTGCGATGGTGACGTGGGACTGTGGTGTGTAAAGTCATTTCTGGAGAAACATGTTTGACTTCTTCAGATGTTCCTGATCTCTCCTCCCAGAACAAACACAGAACAGGCAACAGCAGCACAGGCTCCCAGAGTCACCTCAGAGTTTGACTTGATGCAATGTGCAAAAGCAGCCCCATAAAAGGTTCAAGCTGTGGTTTGGTACAGATGTCCAATAAATTGAGAACTTTTGGCGACCCTCGTTTCTAGACTGACGTGTCAGACAGATGCACATGCCAGAAGCACACTGGGAAGCAAAGACTGTGTTGGGAAGGATGCCAGGAGCCAAGATGCATTTGCAGAGCTTCGGAGCAGCAGCTTGGCCATCTCTGGCCCAGGCAGCAGGAGGATGGAGAGAACCCCCGGGTAGCTGGCTGGGGAATGGTGTTGCTTTTTAAAAGGACAACAAAAAAAGGCATTGCACCCTGCTCCAGCTAAGGAGGCTTGGAGGCAGGAGAGAAAAGGTTTCTTTCTCTAGAGGTGAACAGTCACTTCTTCCTGCAGCAGAAGAAGCCTGACACTAGATAAGTAGCTGTGAGAAGATTCATAAAAAAACTAATTTATAATTTGCCAGAATATAATCCTATTTGATCAGTGTTATTCAGTTCCTCTTTCTTTTAAAATTCAGTGCACTTAACTGTTCTACGAGGGTTTATGAATGTTTAAAAATTGCTTTGTGGTCCCTAAAGTAATTTGACAAGTCTGACAGCTATTGATTAAAAACCTGAAATTATTCAGACTGTAGGATGACTTGAGGGATTAGATAGAAAGTTTTTTCAAATGTGAAAGGAAATAAGATGTTGGAAAGTAAATATGTTCTTGAATATTTTTGAAAAATCCATTACAACTGTGAAATTAAATTGAAATGAGATACTTGGTGTGGAGATGAAGGAACTAAATGCTGGCTTTACTATTTAGGCATGGGGTAGAACTCCCCATCCCAGGCTCAACAAATGCTTCCCTGGAAGCCGCTGGTCCCTGGCACAGATCCCACCTCAGGGCACTGGGAGAGCCCCTGGGGAGCTCCTGCACCTGCCCAGCCCTGGCCAGGGCCCAGCCAGCTCCTCCCATCCCACTGCTCCTGGTGGGGCTGACGGGAGCAGGGCTCTCTCAGCCAAACACATCCAGCTCCAAAGGAGTAACTCCCCCAGCCTGCTGCCAGCTGGGTGGGAATAAGGAAAAAACCAGTTCTGAGTGTGTTGTGGGAGAATCCCCCTCCCCTGATGGGGAGAATGGGCTGCTGGGCACAGAACCCCTGTGCCCTCTGCTCCAAACTCAGGAGCTGGGGCTGTTCTGTACCCCAGGGAAACGTCTGGCTGCTCCCTCCCAGCACTGGGGGCAGCTCAGGGGAAGGGATCAGATCCCTGAGTGTGTGGGCTGGTGCAGAGCATGTGGGCAGCTCTGCAGACTGGTTCTGCCAAGGGGCTGCTCCACAAACACCTCATTCTGCTTTTGATGGTGTTATCGCTGCTGGTGTTTAATCAGGTAATGGATGGCTGTTGGTATTGGTTAAACTCCGGAGTGATTCTGTCCATGGAGAAAATCAAGTGTTTGTTATGGAGATAATCAAGTGGTTTTTATGATGATTCAGTTCCCTGGACTGAGCAGCAGAGTTATGGATGTGGAGGCACTCAGTCAGCAGATGATAGAGGGCTTGCTTGGCCTGTTACCTCAGGGCACCACACAGCCCTTTTTCATCTCCAGTAATTCCCAGTTTCACTGGGATCAAAAGCCTTGGTGAGGGGAGTCTGCAAGGTAGGAGTGGAGCCAGGTGTCACCAGGCTGGGCACGGTATTTTAAACCCTTGTGCTATATATGGCCCTTGGTTATATTTCAGTGACAATATTAAACTTTAAAAAGATGAGGTGAAGGAAAGGAGACCTTCAAATTTAGTTACTGCCAGAAAATAATACTCAGCCCCACATAGTTGTCATTCTGCAGCAGACAGGGATTATCCATAAACCCTGCACCTCCAAAGTGGAGGAGAGGAATAAAGCCGACCCCAGGCGCACTTTGAACTTGGCTACCTCTGATTAATTAAGTTTTGCCTTCCTTGAGCCTGATTTAGTACTTATGTTCAGAATGAAGGATTTAAGTTAAGAAACTGTTGAGAAATTGAAGGACAGCTCTCATCCCCTCTTTCCCATCTCATCCCCTTCCCTATCACATGCACACACATGTGGGTAGCAAAGGGCTTGATGTGGCTGCTGAAAATCAGGCTCTGAGGGCATTCCTGTCCCAGAATTCTTGTCATTCCTCCTGCAGTTGCACCACTTTCGCTGTGGATTTTTATTCCTGCCAAGCTTGAAATGTCAGCAGGGCATGGCAAACATCAGCTAATTCTGGCTGCAGGTCTCAGGGCAGTGGAAGGTGTAATAGTGATCCTGCATTTATATGGAAAGTAGGAAGGTGTCTGTGCAGCTCTGGAGTATCCTCCTTTCATTCATTTAATG
Organism: Phainopepla nitens; assembly: GCA_013400175.1. Lineage (NCBI taxonomy): Eukaryota > Metazoa > Chordata > Aves > Passeriformes > Bombycillidae > Phainopepla > Phainopepla nitens. The sequence goes on from VXBQ01003051.1 coordinate 12,240, forward strand.
ACAGAGCTTCCTGGGACATCTAAAATCCGTCTGTGGCAGGGCTGAGGCTCAGCACGCCACACACTCCACCTTTAGAGAACTCCTGCTTCCCACAGAAGCTGTCACAGTGTGGTTCATGATGAGAAGTGCAAATATGAGGCAGAGTGGCCCAATTTTGCGTTTGCTGCTTTGCTACTTGGTGACCACATCGAATTGTTTCGGTTTAGAAGGAGTTTGTAGAACACAGTTGGGAATATGTTTGCTCCTACCAACTGAATGGATCTTCCCATGTCCTGGGAAGTCAGTCAGCCCCTGCTTTACTGTGGAAGTGCTGTGGCTGTTGCTGTATCCCAATTTACACCCAGTGATTGAGGGGGGCGATAGTTGTACCTGGGTAGCCAGATCTGAAAAACTTAGCCAAAATTATTCTGCTTATCCCTTAATTGGCTTAATCCTTAACCCACTTTTTTTTGGAGGAGAAACAATTGTTTAGAGTAATGAGAGAGTCTGTTTTGATTGAAGGATGTACAATAATCTGCCCTGAATCTGCTCTGCTGCATTGTACCAAACTCACTTATTTTCTCTATATTTGTTCATAGTCAAAGCATAAATAATTCAGCATTTTGTCTCTCCCTGTGAATGTGAGAAGCATGCTTGCTGATTCCAGATCAGATGGAGCAGTGATGTTTATTACTCTGATGTTAGGGAATGATTGTTGCATATTTAATATCCCCATAAATAAAGCTCCTGTAGCTGCGTTCCCACTCGCGGGATCGGCGTGAGGCTCTCCGAGCCCTCTGATCCACAGCCCTCAGAACTGTGCTGGGATGGAAGCAGAGCTTTGCTTGCCCACTGTGACACAGGGCATGAGTGACAACTGCTTTTCCAGCATGCCCAGCCTGGCTGGCATCCACCAGGCCACAGCACTGCCAGCCCCACCTGCTCCAAAGTCATTTATCTCCCCCAGAAATACTCTGAGACTTGCACTGTGTGACAAAGCAAATAGCAGAAGTAAAACAAACCTCATTAAAATAAAGTGGCTGGATGATAAAGGGGAATGGTTAACATACCTTTAACAGCAGTATTTCTTCTCTTCATTTTATCTCACTAATGCCTTTAAAAACTGCCTGAAAGTATTTTATAGTAATTACTAAAGGGACTGGAGTTTTTAGCAGTCTTGTAATGGGGAGCTGAACATCTCTGATTTTAGAGGCTTTTTTCAAAGTGTGGGAAAGACACCAGGCAGTGAGTGAGGATCTGGGACATGCCCATTATTCCTATTTATAATTAAAATTCCATTCAAAGTGTGGCACAGGTATTGCAGCATCCTGCAGTCCTGGGCTGGGTGTTGTGCCATCCGTAACAGCCTTGCAGGACTTTGTTCCAGCACCTTGCTGAACTCCAGCTGGTCACCCAGCTCCGGTTTCCATTTTCTCCTCTAAAATTCCCTCCATGGAGAGAAATTCTTGTACATTTTACCAAAGACACTTGCCAGAATAAAGGGAGTGAGGCACTGCTTGGCAATGGTGAAAAGCAAGGGAGAGAGCGAGCTTTGTCCACGAGCCATTTGCAAGCCAAGGCTGTCCCGCTGGGTCACATTCCTGTTCTCTCAGCCTTGGCGTGGATCACCTCTTTTTAATGGAGTCCAGTGTTCCCAGTGTTTCCAAACTTGTTTTAGTGTTTGCAGCAAGCTGGGATCGTCTCTGAGAAGCAGTTTGTGTGGATGTGGTTGAGGGAAGGAACGTCACTGTGCTGGAAGCAGAGACCCTGCACGGCACTGTGGCCCCTGAGAGCCAAGGGATGGACTTGGCTCCTCCTTGGAATGCTGAGGGCTCCGAGAGGACCCCTGCAGTGTCACAGGGTGACTGGGAGGTGGCTGTCCCCACTGTCCCCACGTACCATGCTTGGATCTGCACCACGGAGCCATCCCCGCGCCAAACCCACGGATGTGCTCCAGGAGCAGCCTGCTCTCCTCCCAGGGTGCACACAGTGCAGCAGCACCAAGTCTTGGACATAAAACTTGCCCCTTGCCACCTGCTGGCGTGGCCACTGCCCCAGCACGGCACCGTCGGGGTGACAGAACCGTGCAGAGGGGGAGGCGGGAGCGGGGCAGTGCTGGCCACTGTTAAACACACGTGGATCAGAACTCTCCACACCCTGCCTTTACTGGCACACAGCCATTTTGCTTGTTCAGTATTCTAAAAGCAGAGTTAATAACTATTTTTGTCTCTATTCTCATTTCTCACGTACATATAAAGGCTCAGTTGATGTTTAGCTTGACAAGCCAGGCTGCGGTTTGGATGCCAAAAATCTCCAAACTGTCATGGAGGGAGACAAGGATAAAGGGAAAAAACAACTTAGATAAAAGGGCTGTGGACTCAGAAATGCTGCATGTGGCACACTTCCCAATCCTCAGAGAGACTTACTAATTCACATCGTGGAAGTGTTTATGGTGCACAACTCAAGTGGCTTCCTGGCCCTACTTGGGATCTCACTGCATTTAGGAAGAAGTTGCTGTCACACTTCTATAGGCAAAGGAATTAAAAAGTTGTTTTGTTTCTTCAGGTGTATAAAGTAATAAAGTGTTACAGGGATGGAATAAGGAAAGCCACATGTCAAAGGCAGGCCAAGACTGTATTCAGGAATTGCACGTCAACCTAATGCAGGGAGATTTTTATTGCCTTCTCCCAAACCACAATGTTCAGACTTGGATATAACATTCAGTCCTTTGCTGCATCCTTTCAGCTCCCAGAACTGAAACTCATTTTTACCCAGGGACTGGGCTAACACATTCCCCCAGCTCTAATCGCTTTAAAAAATCCAAAGCTAAACAAAAAAAAAAATCCATAAGCAAAAAATCTTTTGTTATTATCCCATCACTTGTAACATGGATGTGAGTGTTGTAGGCGCTTAACAGGCAAGGCACTTGGCAGCTTTTCCCAAATTCTCTATATTCTGTGTGGCAGCTGCTGGTGCATCTGGATTTTACAAGAGCTGTAGGTTGGAGAGCACAGAGCATTTAACCCATCCCTCATCCCCGGGAAGATTCCTGCTTTATCCTCACATCAGCCAGCCAGATCCTCATCACTTGTGCTTTTCTCAAGTGTCCAGAGAAGTGAAGAAATCATGGCACGTTTTTCTCACTTGGCAATCGTTTTAATCTCTCAGAAGTCTGCACTGCCAGGCCTGTCCCTGTCCCTGTCCCACCCTTGAGGCCAGCAGTGTGAACTGCTGCCCTGGTGCCCTGTAAATGAGCTGGGACTGGAGGCTGGGCGGTGACAGCCCCGCCCGTGCTCGGTGGCTCCCAGGAGCCAGGCCGTGTGCTGTCAGTGCAGGACAGGCCGACGGCAGGCACAGCTCCAGCGGGAATCACAGCGCACGTGCCGGGCTCCAGGAGCCCCTTCCCCTGGCACTGTCTGGGCTTCGGAGCTGGCAGCCTTGTCCCGGGCTGGGGGATGAAGTCAGGGAGCTGCAAACACAGCAGGGCAGAGCAGGGACACCGGGGCTGGTGACAGGAAATGCAGCTTTGTGCCTCACGGTCCGAGACCAGAGCTGCTGCTCCTGGGGAGCCCTCCAGGAGTGGCACAGGGTGAGCTCCCCAGGGCCATTCCTCCCAGCAGGGACACAGTGTGGGGACCCCTCAGCCCTCCATGGGCTACAGCCCCCATAGCCCTGGGAGCAGCCTGGGCAGGGGACCCCTGTCTGGGGCAATGCTGGCCTCCTGGCCGGGCTCCTGGCTGGGGAGGAGGCACAGCTCTTGCTGAAACGAGCTCCTCTTTCACCTAAATTGTGTCAGAGCCTCAGCTGAATCCCTGCCATGCCTGTGTCCTCCCAGATGAACCCTGCCCTGCCTCCCACCCTGTGACACAGACATCAGGAGATGGAGAGGACAGTCCAGGGCCACACAGAATGTCCTTTTCAAACAACTCCAGGTGTTTCATGAAACCATTTTAGGCATTAATGCTGCTGGTGCAGGATGGTGACATCAGAGGCTCCTGATTGTGATGGAGCAGGAAGCAGCTGGGACTGGTTGGACCAGGATGGACTTTGCTTTTTCACTCTTCAGAGCACAGTTGCTCATTTGGAAACTCACCTGGTGCTTTCAGTTTTGGTGCCCTGGAATGGTAGATAAAGGCAGCCAGGCCCTTTCCTGGAGCCAGGCAGGGACAGGAGGAGCAGCCCCTGTCACTGGAGAGAGGTAAGCCATGCTCATCCCTGGCTCTGGGATGGGACATTCCCGGGCTCTGCCCACCCAGCCCAGCACCCCCTACTCCCCTCTCTGGCTTCCTTGCTGGCCACAGCACCTGGAAGTTCTGTGCAGGCTTCACCATGGAGCTGCACATCAGTTCCAGCCATGGTGTAAATCCAGGGCAGCCTCATCAGCTCAGGAGCAGATTGCAGTTCTGTTTAGGAGAACATACGCTGGCCCTGCATATTCCCAGGGATTTGACCTAAGCTTAGCATCTGTCAGGATAAGAAAAAGTGGTTTAGTGCAGTGGCATAGCAGCAGTTCAGCGGATGGGCAGCAGGGCAGAGGGGATTGTTGGCTCTGCCCACTTGGATGATGGCTTTGTATTCCATCAGAGGAAGAAAAAATATTTCTGGAAATTGATGTTTTGAGAAATTAAATACAAGAACACAATCTAAACCAAATCCAAACATTTCGCATTTTCTCACAAGAACGTAAAATAAGGATTTTTGGGCTCTGGCCTTGCAGATTTAACCCTGCAGAGTTGGGAACTGCAAAGCAATGCCAGTGGTGGTGAGTGGAAAAGGCAGAGCCAGGACTGTAAGTAAGGAGTGAGCCCTAGCAGAAAAGAAGGTGTCTGTGCAACTCTGTTTATTTTAACTCAATCTACTTTACATCAACTCAGGCTCTTAGTGTGTCTGAGGAGTTTTAACTCTTCCTGTGATCAGTACAGGCTAATGGCCTTTAAAATGTAGGTTTAGACATTAAGAATGGAGTAAAATTGCAGGTGAGACAGGCACAGGTTACCTCAGGGAGTTAACTGAGGCCAGGCTGGATTGTGGGGAGCTCTGTGGTGACCCTGGACACCCGTCACAAAGGAAATTCCTTCCAGGTTCTGTCTACAAAAATTCTGCACAACTGTGAGTGTAAAATATGGTCATTTTTGCAATGATGATGAGCTGGGTTTAATTTGGTTAATAACTGTGCAAGTTAATCCTGTTCAGGCAAGGGTCAAACCAGTTTCAGTGCATCTGTGTCAGTGCTTTGCATCTGTCTAACTAGATTGATTTAAAATAGCTTGGTTAGAAAAGGAAGTTGCTTCTACTGTACAGCTCCTGAACCTGCCCCTGCTCCAGCCTCCATTCCCTTCCCCAGGGTGAAGCTTTAGGTCAAGCTCCCCTCTGGCTCCTTGTTTAGAAGATGAGGGTGGAGATTTTCATGGGGAGAACTCATTCAGGAATCTCCACATCTCCTCCAGAAGATGGCAAAAAGTGTTTCTGGTCAGGATGATTTACTGGGTCTGGACTGTCTGGCATTTACAGGAATGGCTCTGCAGCTGCTTCTCCTTTTGCGGGCAGCCAGGCTCTGGGTCCCTTTCCCAGGATTTGTGCCGAGGTGTGGGCTGGGTGCTGGGGGCACGAGCAACAGGATCCCCTGGGAGCTCAGGTGGAGCCAGAGGGGCTGCAGGGCTGCAGCTCCCCAGGTGAACTGTCAGCAGCAAAGCTGACACACTGCTATTGTCTTCTTCTAATTAATGCATTATTCAGCCAGGCTGAGAGACTCTGTTCTTCTGAGGCTGATTCAGATCTGCAAAGCTTGTTGCCACCGTGGCTGGCTTGGTCCTGCAGGTAGCAGGAGGCACAGTGTGCACAGACATTGGCATTCCCAGACACATTCCCAGTGCAACACGCTCCCCGTGGCTGCAAAAAGCCTCCCTTCCCTGGAGAGAGCAGTCCTGGCTGCCTGCTGAACTCCAAGGCACTGCTCTCATTGGAAGAGGAGCATTTCCATCCTGGGGGAGCCACATCCACCCTGTGGAACCCCAGCTGGCTCTCACAGACTCCCTGGTGCCCCAGCCCACGTCTGCAGCGGGGAAACTGAGGCACACAAAGGCAGAACAACCACACCAACCCTGTGTGAGAAAAGACAAAGCCTGGTTTTTTTCCAGTCTGTACCTACTCCAGGTATCACTGTGATATTCTGTCAGCTCTTGCTCTACAGAGATTTATATGAAATCGTTTCTATTCCATTGGAGCAATTTTCAGAGATTAATTTTTGAGGGTATTAGCATTGATTCCTGAGCACACGTGCTTCCTCCTCCTGCCAGTGGTCCATATCCAGAGAAAGCTGCATTGTCTGAGCTGGAGGAAAGCTCACTTGCCCTAATTTATTGAAAAAATTAATTTTAGATTTAAAATGGGGTTTTCGTTTATGAAACCCCGCTCAAGCTGTTCTTCACTCCTGAGTCTTCGCCCTGACCTTTCCCTTATCTGAAATCCTCTGGGCTGTACACTGTGTTCATTAGTGAAACTTGCAGGAGGGAGCAGCAGGTGTGGGCTGTGGATAAGGACTGCACGCACGCTTGGCTCTGTGCTTATCCAGGTACCCCTGGCAGCTCCTGGCTGTAATTTAATTTAGGGCAGTGCCAGGATTTGGACTTTTTTTTAAGAGTTTTTCACAGTTTGTAAGTTTTAATAACAATTTTTACATCAGCTCTGGAAGTAGCAGCCCTTGGCATTGCATGGAGAATGCAGTAATGATACTTGCACTTAAAAAAATGAGCTGGAGAAGTGATGCAGTGCACCCCAGTACTGCCAAGTTTAATCCCTGCTCCTGGAGTCTGGAATGGTGAGAGTCAGGATGGTCCAGCGAGGTCCCTGGGGCTGACCTGGGTTTGGTGCAGAGCTGTGCCTCACACTGCTCCAGGAGAAGCAGAGGGATCATTCCCAGAAAAGGCCATAGAAAAAGAACTTCTCATTCCATCTGAAAAGAAAGTTCCCCTGAGAAGGATGTGCTTTATATCCATCCCTAGAAGACATTAAAACCTATCTGGCTAAAAGGCAGATAGCAATTGGAAGAAATTAGCTTTATATCTTGGTGCCAGCTATGGATAAAAAAAAACAAACAAACTTTAAAATGCTTTGAGCTTTTCTTCCTTTTTCTTTAAGGGAAGTTCAACAGCAGCAAAAAAATATTTTCCCAACTTTATTCTGATTATAAATTTTGCATTCTTTGGATATTGCTTTTTAAGAACATCATTTTGTTGAACATCATTCAGCCTCCCAAGTCAGCTCTTTCCTATTAAACTGAAGCCATTATACAGGCCAGTATTGTTAGACAGAAGGACAAATCACAGGAAAATGTAGTTTAGATGCTAAAACATCTATTTGTGTTTGTCAGGGTCAAAGTCATTCGCCACTGGTACCCCTCTGTAGTTTAGATTTGAAATTCAAAACTTGACTCCTGCAAATGCCTTGGCTCAAATAGTGGTTGAATGTTAAGTGGTGTCTCTGAAGCGAGACTAATCGCCCAGAATGATATTGGACGTTTGCAGGAATGGGACCTCACAAAAAGGTTTCGAAAAATCTGCTGCTAATAACAGTGTTCTGTTTTAAATAAAACCTGCAGAAAAGATGAGTGGCATCTCAGTAAAGACAGGTTTCCTGTGGATTGGGATTACATTCCTAGAGGAAAGTCTAATGCTTATCCAGGAGAGCAGAAAAGTGAAGCTAATTATAAGCAGAAAGGGAAATTGGCCGGGCAGATGCACTGTGTGTGTGCTGTGAAAGGGGGCTGGAGGCAGTGAAATATTCTTTCAGTGTAAACACTATTTAAAAAGTGCCCCATTTCTCAGGGGTGCTCGAGTCAGCTCTGCCCCATCAGTGCAGCTCAGCTTTGGGGGTCAGTGCAGCAGGTGGAGAAGCAGCCATCCAGTAACAGCCAGTCAGCTGTGCAAACCCATGTATTGTAATGTTAATTGTGCTGGAATATGGGATTGTTCAAACTTTATTAAACAAGTGCATTTATGACATCAACGGTTATTTGATTTTAACTGTAAATTTGGAGTAGGTCTGGATAATCACAATCCCTTCCACTGCTAACTCCTTGAGGTTATTAGGAAATTGTTTGTTTCCCAGTGATAGACAGCGTGGTCATAAAGCACAAAGCACTGGCTTCACAGTCAATAAAAAGTGAGAGATATCTGGGTTTAATAGCTCTGAAAGGTAAACATGGCTGGAGTGTGGAAAGGCTGCTGCCCCGAGGGCTGGAGGCAAAGCTGTCACCATCCTCCTCTGCCCAGCCAAGAGTCAGCCAGGCCTGGCTGGAACTAGAAAAGAAAACATGATCTAAGAGAAGGGGACTATAAATAATACAAATAATAACTGGGAATGGAAAACTTCCTCTAATAACCCATGGAAAAATGCTCTTTACCTGCCCTGAGCAGGCACAGTGGCTTTCCTTTCACAAATCTCATTTGTTGAGCAGTGAGCAGGGTGGGTGGTGCTGGGATCCTGCCAGGAACAGGAGGTGTAAATGTGGAGAAGGGGTGGGGTGGAGGTCACACACAGGGCCCAGCGAGGATGCCAGCACTGCAGGGGCAGTCACAGCTCTGACTGTGCCCTACACCTCTGTATCACCTGCTGCACAGAGGGAACAGCTTCTGCAGGGAAACAACACCTTGTGCACATTAGGAGTGAGCTGCGAGCTCGCTGCAAGGGAGCTGGATAAACCCTGGCTTGGACAAAGGGAGCTGAGACTTCAGTGTACAAGTTCTTCTTGGTGGCAGTAAATGCTCCCTGCAGCAGTATTTGAACACTGAGTCAGTGGGATGTGGCTCCTTCACTGCCTGGCACTCCCTGGGGACAGGGACAGGGCAGTCTCCAAGGCTCTGGTGTGCAGTTTTAGTTTCTTTCTGTACTCTTGAGCCAGACAGGCGTTCAGTCCTGAGACCATGGAGAGGGAGAGGGGAAGGAATGGCCTGTGCATTCCAGATCTGTATCCCAACAAGTTTGTGTGCTTTAAACACCAGCCCAACCCTGGAATGATCAATGGGACAGGGGCACAGTGACACTCCCCATGTCACTTTGGGAGAACGTAGTTGTCATTTGCTGAGGTGAGTGTGGAGAATCAATGTGCAGCACAACAGTCCCACAGGCACCAAGGTCAAACGTTACCTCATCCCCTGATGCCTGGCTCACTTCCCAGTCCTGCACAGACCAACCATCTGGAATTTCTGGTTTGGGACAGGGGGAATTCAACTGGGCAGTTCCAGCAGACTGAGTCCTTTCGCTGGGTCCTGCTGGTCTTTGCTGTCATGTGGAAGCTGTAGCAGAGCTGTGCTGGATCCTTATGTCAGCTGGAGCTGCCACAGTTCCCAGCAGAGCCACGCAGGTTTGGTGGGTTCAGTACTTCCTTCCAGAGTGTCCTAATAAAGTGTCTGAATGTGCAGCAGAGACTGTTCCAGTGAACCTGAATTCTCCCTCTCCCACTGCCTTGGGTCTGCTCTGCTCTCCACCCACGGCAGGTGCCAAGGCTCATTCCAAAGTTCAGGTTCTGTGTTTTCGTGCCTTGCCACAAGATAAAAGGGTTGGTAAAACTGTAACTTGACCTTAGCATTTCGCAGCAGCCACGGAGATAAGCTGCTGGAGGAAATACAGAGAGAAAAACACGGGTGGCTCTGGGGAAGGGGACCCCAGAAGGCGAGAGCTCCGTGTGAGGACCCACGAGGGGACTGGGGGAGCGTGGCTGGCAGCGGGGATGGCTCTGCTCTGCTGACCAGCACCGCAGCCTGCCGGGCACCGCATCTGCGCCCCGCCACGCAAAGGACGCCTGTGCTGCTGCTGCTGCTGCAGATTTGAGAAGGAGAAGATTGACTGAAGCTGCCTGTTATTATTTTTGGCTACTCCAGCAATGTATCAAAAACCTGACGCTGGGTTGATGCTGGTGCCCTACTTTATAGAGGCCCTGAAAAGCAGATCAAGGACAGCAAGCTTGTCTCTCTGCGTGGCATCTGCCAGCAAAGGGTGAGAAAACTTCAAACCGCTGGTGGGGGGAATGGGGGAGGCAAAAATGAGGCAAAATGTGCTAAATCCAGAGCGCTGCTTGCAGACTTCAAGGGAAAGGGGGTCTGCGTGTCTTCCACTAAGGAGGGACAGGCAGAGGCTGGGGTGTTCTGCTGCCAGTGTGGCTGGTGAGCTGGTGCCATTGTCCCCGAGGCTCGCTGGGGACCAGTTTGCTCTGCAAGGAAGAAGGGACCCCACTGGCCTTAGGTGACCGCGCTCCTTGTTAGCCAAGCCCAGTGATAATGCTGCTTCACGTTTTCTGGATCCTTTGGCAGTGAGAGGGTCATGGCCACCTCTCTGGCTGCAGAGAGAGGCACGTAGGGGAGGCTGTGCAGAGAGTTAAGTGTTGGAACTGGGCAGAGAACCTGCGGATTTTGACTCGTTTGGCAGCGCCGTGCACGGTGGCGCTGGCTGGAGGGATGGTCCGTCCGGCAATCCGGCTTGTGTGTCCCTGGAGGAGGCGAGACTCGTGCCTGCTGCCTCGGGCAGGACCTGCCCATCTCCCACTCTGAGATCTGCTTCCTTCTCCTGTGCTCTGGGTGAACCCTGAGTATTCCTGTCACCTGGGGATGTTTACCGCTGCTGACGTTTGCCCCTCCAAAGCTGACCAGCGTTTGCAGCCCAGGTGCCGGCTTTCTCCACTGATCCGGAGGTGCCTCGCATGAGCTGCAGGATTTATGCTTTGCTGCAGGCATGGACAGTAGCTTTTGAAAAGTGGAAGAGGAAGCGGCCATCAGTAAGAGGCAGGGGACAGTGCCATGCGGTGGTTTTTCATTTACTAGATAGTCTTACTTTGTTCTTGATGAGTAATGGAGGCATTTGAATACGCCAGGATGACAGCAGCAGTCTGGCTCTGGGAACGTGTCGGCGTGGGCTGGCTGAGGATGGTGGCAGTCGGGACAGTGGGACCATGCCGCGCTGCCTTCCCGTCTCCTCCCCGGTGCCTCACAGCTCCTTTGCCGCTCACCTGCTGCCCCGGGCCCCGCGTTCCGTGAGGCCGCCCGGGCCCGAGCCCCGCGCCCCCGGACCCCGCGGGGGAGCCCGGCCGGGGGCCGCCCGGTGAACTCGGCGCCGATGCGGGCGCGGGCTGCGGACCATGGCTCACGCAGGGGCCGCCGGCTGCTGCTGCAGGCGCTACTCCCTGCTGT
>VXBQ01003051.1:32560-73342 GCA_013400175.1 Phainopepla nitens
TTTTTTTTTTTTTTTAAATTACTCAGCATCATCTTTCTCCTTGCAAGACTCCTCAGTCAGCAAATCATCCCGTGCCACTGCACGTGCTGCGTGTGCTAAATATACAGTGGGCATCTCAGCCTGTACCAGAGGCTTGGAGCAGGCTCCCAGAGCCTGTTCCTGGCCCTGGTTTTTGGGGGGTCCTGGGCCAGGCAGGGCCATTAGGGCTGAGGGGCTCTCTTAGGTCTTGGCAGACCAAAGCTTTGTCCCGTTGCACAATCGTGCCTGAGCTGTCCCAGGACACAGCTGAGGGAAAGACAAGCTGTGATTGCTCCAGTACAGCTGAGCCTGTTGCCTCATCCTGGCCTTGCCTCAGCAAGGGAGAATTCAGTGGAGCTAAATTTAGCAGCACTACATTTGCTGCAGCTGTGCAAACGTTGGCCATTGCTGGCGTGGCCCTTGGGGTGCCCGCAGCAGCTGGGGGCCAGGAGATTTGGAAGAAGCTGGAAACCCCCTGGAAATCCTCTGCACCTTCAGCAGCTCAGTTATCACCCCCTGTTACTCCATCCATGGCTCTTCAAGTGAAGCCACCCTGTACCTTGGGACTGTCTTAAAAAGACAAGATTTTATCTGAATGGATCACCCATCCAAGGACTGGGGATAATGAATAGGAAAAGTAACATTTCAGAAATGAGTTTTATTAATTGAGTTTATCCTGTACATTAACAGTATTCCAGCATATCCAAAATCTTGATGAGACCAGAATACTCTCTTTATAAAGATAATTAATATCTCATAAAAATCATTAATGCCATATGATATTTAAGTCAGAACTTAAACCTGGGATCTGATTGCAGATCTGGGGAAAATTACATTTTTGGTCACACATGGTAGATGTGATCTTCAGCTCCCATCAGACTAAGACACATTTCGTATCTGACACATGATTTTCCCCTCCTCTTGCTTCAGTATGACAGTTACAGATTTTTTAGGTTTTGAAAGATTAATTTATAGTTGGTTTAAAATGGAATAATGAATTTGGCCATGATAATACCTGTTTGCCTAAGTGTGGCAAGGAAATACAGTGACAGTCCTATGTGCCAGCAGAACTCCCTGTGGGAATGCTCAGGCTTGGAGGTTAACAGGAGCTGAGGCAGAGGGGGTTTGTCATGGGAGATTTGGAAGAAGCTGGAAATTCTCTGAAAGATCACACTGCTGTGCCTGCTAGTATGGAGTCTGTTCCTGGAACTACAGGAGAGCTTGTGCTCAACAGAATGTATTTTACAGGCAGAGTATAAAAGTGTGCAAGGACTGGAGAGTGTCTGTCTGAAGGAGAAAGCCTCTGGAATATCAGGACTTGGAAGATTCTTTGTGTTTTTATGTAAAGACAGAACAGGCCTCTTCTCATTCTGCCCTGCTCTGTGTTCAAAGGAAGGGATGTGTTCAACTTATCACTGAGCTTTGCTAATGACAAATCTTAGCAAGTGCCAGCTCTGCTGTAAGAACAGGTTGGGCTTCTGGGAGATACATGAAATGAAAGGAGATTGTGTCTCCCAGAAGCTGATAACCCAGTGCACGGTGTGTAAACACAAACACTGGGAGATGATAAGGCACTCACAAATAACTCTGCAGGTTGAGACTGGCGGAAATGAAGCTCAGAGGGGAGTTATTTAAAGTACCAGCCAGGTCCATTCAGCCTTTCAGCAGAGCTGTACTGGCAAATACTGCTGGACAAAAGCAAATGCAAAGGGCAGAGAGCTGGAGCCACGTTCCTGGTGGTCAGGAGATGGCAGCTTGGGGAGTATCTGTGTGAGGAGCAGGTGCAGGGAGCTAATGGCTTTGATGCCAAGGAAGTTTGGCATGGGGGCATAGGAAGGAAATTTGGTGCCTGTCATTCTGTGCTTCCATGAGCTCTGCAGGATTGAGTTTCCTTGGGATAGCAGGGATGTGCTGAGGAGTAAGGGGCACTTGCACCTCTGGAAGTGTCACTGCTATGAGTATGTTTCTTAAGCTGTGGCTATGAACTCCCAATGGCCAGAGAAAATCCCTTGGGATGATCCTGGAAGAGTGAGAGGGGGGCTCAGCAGCACTTGCAGCCATGTCTGGGTTGGGAAGCCCCCCTGGTTCTCCCCAGCTGGGGTGGGAGCTCTGAGTGCCCCAGCTCTGAGCTACTGGGAGCTGTACCATGGCCAGGAGTGGGATGTACACACCTGTTCCCATGATCTTCACAGCAAGGGCTCCAGGAGCAGCAGGACATGGAGGAGGAAGGTGGGAAAGCAGCCTTTTTGAGCCCAGTGTTCTGCTGGAAACAAGGAATGGGTTGTTACTGTCACAGCTTTGGGCTGAGCCTGGAGGAATGCCAAGTAACCACTCAGAGTTCCAATTTATCTTCAGTTCATCTAAGGATTTGCACTCTCTCAGTTGTAGAACTTGGTGGTTTAAAGCATCACATGCATGGGGCCCATTATCTAGTGTTTTCTGGTGTGGAAGAGGAGAAGTAATTGGAATTTGCTTCTATGATTATTTCTGTGACATACAGGGTTGTCCTGTTTTTCCGCCAGCCTTAGGGGCTGTTGCTTCATGCTTGGATAAAGCTGTTTACTTAAAAAAAATAAAATAAAATCCACTAGCATCTTCCCTAAGCCCCCCTCTCCCCCCAACCACACTCTGCAGTGTACTGGTCAAGACATAATCCTGTTCCTTTCCCTGCAGGTGACGACTTCATCAGGAAGTAAGTGCTTCTCGTGTCGTTCGGCAGCAGAGCGAGATAAATGGATGGAGAACCTGCGGCGTGCCGTGCACCCCAACAAGGTAGTGCCTGGCAGGAATTGCCTTGCTCTAGTTCAGTTCCTCCTTATTACATTTTATAGCCCAGTGCATGGGAGCAGCAGAGGATGTATTGTCATTGGAGTAAGTGGAACTCCGGGTCAGCCTTTTTCCATAATGCTCTCTTCCACAATTATATTTACGGACAAGTGCCAGTTATTCCTTCCCCTCTCTTCTCAGCACGTGCTGCTTCAGCTCTTGCTAAGAATTGCTCAGACCTGAAGGATCTTCAGTGTTGCTGTTACTGATGGTACTTGCCACTTCCATAGGACTTTCGCCTCCCAGGAGCTGTGGCACAGATGTCAGGCAGCTGCCAGCAAAGTCACAAGGCTGAACAGTCTGAAGAGTTCACGTGTCAGCTCCTGACAGAGTCTGCTTTAGTGATGGAGGAGCTCAGATCTCCATTTTCAGAGGCCACAGTGGAATGTAGCTTTCTCTTTTCCAGGCAGTTGAGGTGCAAAGTCATCTCCTGGGATTTACAGGAACAAATTCTTCTCTTCACTAGAACACAGGGAGACCCAGTATGCATTTTCATGGCCCACTAAGACTAAGTACATCCTAAAATAAAACTTACAGCTGCTTCTTCCCTGCTGTGCTGGAGTTGGCTGCAAAGATTGGTCAGGATTAATGCAGGATTCCAGAGCTGATGAGCTCAACCAAGTCTTCTGCTGGTCAGACACAACTGATGGGATCCTGTGAACACTAATTCAGTCTGGGCCTGGTGGGTTCTGAAGGGGCCCTCAGTCTAAGAGTGTGTTGTTCCCAGCACAGTGCCAAATGTCAGAATAAAAGATTTCCTGTAATATCAGAGTGTCAGCAGTGCAGGAACATGGCAGCATGTTCCTGCAGTGGAGTTCAGTGGCTCCAGTGCTTTGCAAGGGCTTTTCCTGGTGATCCTGACCTGAGAGGGCTGTGTAAGGTTTGTGTGGTCACACATAGCATTGAGAGAACTCCTGGGAATGTGAGCTGGGGCTGGGCATGTCACTGTGGCTTCAGGGTGCAGTGTTGAATGGAAATCAATGGAAGTGTTTCTGTCCTCCCAAAACCTGCAGTAACTGATGGCTGACTATCCATCTTTATTTGAGTTCATAGACAATAAACTCTCAGTATCTGACTTGATATTTCTGTCAGGAATTCAGTGTTCTTGTGCAGTTCCTGTGTGTACTTCCTGAACCTACAGTACCCCATTGTGGACTTCCAGCAGAAATGTTCCTGCCCAGACTCCTGGGCTGAGCAGAATAAGCTGTGGCTGCTGTTTCAGTGAGGGGTTTCCAAACAAAACAGGGTTTGCAGAATCCCAGGAGTGGTGCAGCTGCCAGTGCTTTGTCTTTGGAGTCACTCCTGCAGCAAATACCCCTGGATGTTCTTCCAGGATGAGGTCAGCGTCACAAGGGAGCTCTGAAAGATCTGCACTATTCCTGGCTCTGTTATTGTTTAAAAGATATCCAAGGCAGATTTCTGTCTCTGGATTGCCATGATTCTCCCATGGGACACCCTCTCCCATGGTTCCTCAGTGTTTAACTTGGGTGCTCTGGACTTCTGCCCTAAAATACAGTAAGATTTTACAAACAGTTTTTTCCCTGCCATTGGTGGTGGCATTTCCCCGTGGATGAGGTGATCCCTGGGTGTGTTCAGGTCCCTTTGTGTTGCTGTGTTACAGGAAATATCATGAGCTCAGTGCTGCTGTACAGCAGCTCTGCTGGAAAAAGAGGAGGCTGTGAGATACCTGTAACAGCTTCTGCTTTGCACAAACCATTCAGGACAGCAAGGTTCTTTTGGATTCTTCAGAGGCCCTCTTGGCAGGGAATGGGAAATGGTACATTTATGATTTGGAGGGGTTTTATCTCCCTTGTTCCTTATATTAATTGGCACCAACAGACATGGAGAGCACGATGATATTTTGGAAAATTAACATAAGTAGTGTTATTATGCAAATTCTTGAGAGACAGTATTTCCTTAAAATAAAGTGTAATTAAGCCTCCGCTCATTTAGTCCAAAATAATTAATTCATATCTCCAGTTTTGTTGTGCTTGGCTTTGTAGGGTTTTTTAATTGACCTCTTTTTCTTTGCATCTTTTTTTCAGGACAACAGCAGAAGGGTAGAGAATATGTTAAAGTTATGGATTATTGAAGCCAAGGACCTGCCAGCTAAGAAAAAGTACTTGTGTGAATTATGCCTGGATGACGTTCTTTATGCACGAACTACCTGTAAATTGAAAACTGATAATGTATTTTGGGGGGAGCACTTTGAATTTAATAACCTCCCGTCGCTCAAAAACATTACTGTGCACTTATACAAAGAGACTGACAAGAAGAAGAAGAAGGACAAGACCAACTTCATCGGGCAGGTGAACATCCCCGTGAGCTCGGTGACGGGCCGGCAGTTCGTGGAGAAATGGTACCCGGTGGTGAGCCCCAACCCCGGCAAGGGCAAGGCCCCAGGGCCCATGATCCGCATCAAATCCCGCTACCAGAGCATGAGCATCCTTCCCATGGAGATGTACAAGGAGTTTGCTGAGTACATCACCAACAATTACATGGTGCTGTGCTCGGTGCTGGAGCCCTCGCTGAGCGTGAAGAACAAGGAGGAGATGGCGTCGGC
This sequence comes from Phainopepla nitens, assembly GCA_013400175.1. NCBI lineage: Eukaryota > Metazoa > Chordata > Aves > Passeriformes > Bombycillidae > Phainopepla > Phainopepla nitens. The sequence continues at coordinate 37,968 of VXBQ01003051.1, forward strand.
GCTGGTGCACATCCTGCAGAGCACGGGCAAGGCCAAGGTAGGACCCTCTGCCATCTGCAGTGTCCCCAGACACCCCTGGGAGAGACTCTGGGGTGGGGTTGGGAAAACTCCTCAGCTGGGCCTCAGGGCATTGTTAATATGCTCTGTTTTTCTTTTGATTGCAAACAAGTTGGTAGCACACACAGCACGAGTTGCTTAATTAGCAGAGAGGTTGGTGGGACCACGAGACACCAACTGAGCCACTTCACTCTTCTCCTTCTGGGGCTCAGGGGCCAGGCTCTTTCTGTATAAACAGGCACAGTTGTGAAAGTAAACAAGAAAGAGTTTTCCAGGATGGAATGTAAGCAGTGCTGGCCTGAGCTGTGCAGCCTGTGTGTGCTGGGTATTCCTGGGGAACCCGGCAGGTTCCGTGCTCCCTCTGCGCTGAGCACAGTGGAAGCTGAACAGGAGTGAGCAGCCTCTCCAGAATTCCAGACCAAAGTGCCTGCAGGCTTGCCTGTCTCTGGATAAACTCTTGGCCTTCAGAGTCTGTCCTGCTGCTTTGGAAGGGGGTCCAGGGTGCTGCCATGGCAGTGCTCCTTGGGGGTTGATGGCACCGACTTGCACATGGTGGAAGTTCAGTTTTGTGAACCACTTTGAGCCTCTTCCCTGGCTGGGAATGCCCTGCCAGGTCTGGGGAAGAAGCAGGCCAGGAGGAGGCAGAGAGTGGGAGTTACCCCTGGTTGTGATGCATGAGGGAGTGGGCAGAGCTGGAATGCCCTTCCCTGCTGAGGTCCCTGGCACACAGGGCAGGGAGTGACCCCTGCTGCAGAGCATCCTCCATCCCTGGTGGCCTGGCACAGCCACAGCGGGCAGTGCCCGTGCCAGGGCTGCAGGAGTTAGAGCATCACTGCTTTTCTCTGTTCCCTGCACTCTGCAGGGGAGAGCTGGGGAAGGCCAAGCTGTCCAAAGCTTTGCAGTGCTGAGGAGACGTGAGCTCCTCACCTGAGGGGCAGTCACAAGGCTCTGCTTGCCTGGCAGCTGCTGCCGGGGCCGTGGCCGGGCTCGGGGATTAGGTTTAGTTGCCATCTGTCGGGCAGAGACGTGGCTTGGCCTCCTGATCTGGTTCAAGGCAGGCAAAGCTCACTGAGAGGATTGGGAGCTGGGCAGAGAAAACAGCTCCCTTAAAGGCTCCTGGTCCTGTGGCTGCACAAGGAGCTGGGCTTGGTGTCTCTGCTCACTCCTTGTTCCAGGGCTCCAGAGCTGTCAGCCGTGGCTCCTGGGCACAGCCCTGCCTTGTGCTGGCTCTGCTGCCCCTCGCTGTGGCTCCTGCAGCTCTAATGCCAGGGCTTTGTGGAGTAACATTGCCGTGAGAGACCCTGTCCAGGCTTACACAGGTCTGGTGCAAAAGGCTTCAGGTGTCATCCCAGTCTTAATGACCATGGATCATGTGTGGGCATGGCTGAGGGTGGTTGTCACTGCTCCAGCCTTTTTCCTCTGCCTCTCAGCACTGGAGAGGCTCCAGAGAGAGTAAGTGTGTTTCCAGACATGTGTTTGCATCAGTGCTTGAGATCCCAGAGGCTCTACACAGGGGACACAGCAAACAGTAAACAGACTTGATGACTTTTCCCCTAAAATGGAGCTTCTACTTTCCCTGCCTGTCATCTGCCATCAGCATTAGCACAGGGTTTGGGAGGCTGTCAGAGCAACAGGAGTTATTGGAGCATGGGAACCAGGTGCTGCATCCTGGGCTGGAAAGCAGGCAGAGGGAAAAGCAGAAAGGTCGAAAAATAATGAATGAGAGAAGAAAGCACCCCCTCAGCCCTGCCTGGGGACATGGGTGCACCCCAGTGCCCCTCAGGAGAGCTCCCCATGGCTGCCCCACCACACTGACCCCTGAGTGCAGGGACAGCAGGGCAGGGACCCCTTTCTCCAGGCCTCTGTCCCTTTGCCTGGGTTGGAGGTGGGTTCCTCATCCTTGTGCATCACCAGGAGCCTTCCCAGTGGGTCCCTCAAAATCCCCCCCTGCCCTGCAGCCGTGGCCATGGGCAGCCACTGACTGATTTCTCTGATAAAGGGGGTTTTGTGGCTCCTGGCTGCTGGAGCTGAGCTAAAGCAGCAATTACGGTGGGACTGTGAACAAGTGTCCAGTAGATTATCTTGGAAGAGTCGTTAGCAGCTAATTGCTGTTGTGCTGTTTCGGCCCTGTTTTCCTGCAGCGATTTGCTGTAAATACGGGGTAATCCCTTAATGAGGCCGGGATCGGGCCCCTGTGTCTGCCCGGAGCTCCGGGGCACGAGGGGTGTGATGGTGCCACGTGCCAGGTCCCAGCCACCAGTGTCCCTGTGGAGGCAGGGCCATCCTTACCCCCAGACACCCCAAACCGAGGGACACCCTGCCAGCCAGCCAGGTGTGCTTACCTGGAGCTGCTAAAACGCACAGCCCCTCCTGCCAGGGGGGCAGGACACCTGGGGCTGCAGGTGGAAGGGGGCCAAGGGCTGTAGCTGAATTTTTTTCCCTAAATCTCCGCTTTTTCCTGGGCTATGTAGCTGTATCACAGCAGGTTAAAAGGTGGAGCATGAAAGCAGAGTTCCCTCTGGAGTCCAAGTCCGTGCTTCCCTTGATCTCTGTGGGCAAGGGAAGAACTTCATCCCTGCGGCGCTGGGCTGGTGTGCACGGGGCACGCCTGGAAAGCCCTGAGCAGCTGCCAGGGCAGTGGCTGGAGGGGAGGGGGAGAGAGGTTGGATAAGGTTCTGAGTGCAGGCACTCAGGGAGGGAGGGAGGGAGCTGCCCCAGCCCGCTGGAAAGTCTGACAGACATCCAGTGCTCCAGCAGCTCTGGGCACACACGGATGTTCCCTGTCTCTTACGGCAGGAAGGGCTGAAGGAGGGATATTTGCTGCTTGAAACAGAGATGCGGCCTCTCAGCTCAGTCCTTCACTTGTTACCTGTTTTCACCTTCCTAGGGAGAGCTCTGATGAAGTGTTTGTTCCCTGTAAGGATGTGGAGATGCCCGACACTTTTCACGTGTTTTGCAACCCACAGACGAAAGACACCAAGTCACAAAGCAGTTCTGCTGCCAGGGTTGGAGTTACCAGGAGTGCTCAGTCCTGCCTTACAGGGCTTGGTGTGGCCCCTGTGATGTGGTTGTGGATAGGTGGCTGCATCCTTCTCAAAGGACTTCTGATGCTTCCAAAATATTTCCCATGCTTAGATTTGTTTCAGAGCTGTCTTAGAGCTCCCAGAGCTCAGTTCATGACCATAAATATACAAAAAAGTTCTCTTGTCCAGAGCGCTGGTAGATCAAACCAGCATCAGACAAAGCTCTAACTAACCAGCTGCTCACTGGAAATAAATATTTGTGGTGTTGGGAATGGAGTGAGGAATAAACATGCATCCCTGTTTGTTTGTGCTGCGAGGATGTGCCTCAGCTGAGCAGATGTAGCTGCTCCCCCGGTGTGGATCTGCTGGAACCCCACGTTCCAGGGGCAGGGCTGGGGCTCTGGGAGCTGCAGACGCCACACAGGGCTGTGGAAAAGTGACTGCTGGGCTCGGGCAGGGGCAGGGACATGAGAGGTCACTCAGTGCGTTACTGTTGTGTCCCTCAGGTTTGCTTGTTTCCCTGAGCAAGGTGTCGGGAGTTAACCCTCGCATTGCCATTCACCACCTTTTCCCAGGGAGGACCAGAAAAGGCCAAAAGTGCCATGGATGAGTTCCAGGGTTCGAAGGAGGGAACATCACTCTGTTTCCTGGCAGAGAAGTGTCTGGAGCAGATCCTCAGAGGAACTGTGTGATGGAAGAGTGGAGAACTTGAGGCTGGGGTCCTCGGTGTCACAGCATCAGTGCAGGACCCAGCTGCTGGCCCTGTGCCGCTCTCCTTTCCCTGCTCCCTCCTTTGCTCAGTTCCTGCCCCCGTGGGTGTGTCCCAGTGCTCCTCCACCTGAAAGCCACAGCCCTGCCGACCACTGGTGTTCTTCACCTTTGCATAAGGGCCCAGCTGGACTCTGAGCTAGTCTTTGAAATAAGCAATAATCTTATTACCTTTATCAATTCAATCCTCTTAAGGTTAAGTCAATCCTATTAATCAGGCTTGTGATTTGGAGAACCTTATTATTTCAAAGTCAATCTGGCCATCAGTCAGTGAGGATAGGAGTGATCACCTCCAGCCCAGAGGGTGTGTGACCCCCAGGGGCAGTGCAGGGCCGTGGCTCTCCTCAGCTCCCTGGCACCCCACGTGCTCCAGCTCTGGAGAAGCTGGGCTGGGAGGACCTTCCTGGACTTGGGCAGGACACGTCCTACAAGACCTGTGTTGCTTGTTGGCTCCCTTGGAAGTGCTCCTGCTCCCAGCACAGCCCTGCCAGGCACCCAGCTGGCTTCATCCTTCTGCCAGTGCCACCCCCCAGGCACTGCCAGTGCCCCCCCCCAGGCACTGCCAGTGCCACCCCCCAGGCACAGGGACGGGCACTTGGGACCCCTGGGCTCTGGGCTGCCAGCTCCTGCCTGCACTGGAAGGAGCTGCCTGGCAATAGCACAGCCTGGTTCATGTGCAAAGTGGAGACTACTGCAGCCTTGTGCTGTCATGCTCTGAATTTATTTATTTATGAATTGCTCTTCTTTATCAGCATATGTGCAGCAACTGGGGTTGCACAGATTCAGATCCGTCCAGTCTGAAGCAAAAAGCCTTAAAATAAACATGGGAACAAGCCTGAAGAACACTGCCACAGCCCTTAATTTTGACTGTAGACCTCTTCCTTCCCCTCTCAACTCCGATGTAATGAAATAAAGCATCTTATTTTCTTCCACTGCCAGGGGCCCTAACTGAAAACAACCCCCTGCTGATCTCTGCTGCTCAGAAACTGGGAGTTTTATTGGCTTTAGTTATTGCATTTTATTCAGGACCTTGTATGTGGGTGAGTGAGGCCCCCGGAGGGATTCCACAAGTATTTGCATTCCATTTGTGTCTTCTGAGGGCTGGCTGCTGAAGTACTTGAGGCAGAGATAGCAGAAGGGTGATCCAGAGCCGAAGTGGCTTTTCTGTGTGGAGGGAGGGGAAGGAGTGAAGGTCTGGCCGATGGCCTGGGACAGGGATGGCAGGATGTCAGGGACGTGACCCGCGCCTTGCGCCTCTCCCAGAGCGGTCCCTGCACAGCAGCTCGCCCGGGGACTCTGCCTGGGGGCATTTTGACCCCTGACACATCCCAGGGCCAGGTCCTGCAGCCCAGACCTGCAGGGACAGGGAGAATCCTGACCCCTGGGATGCTGCTGGGTGTCCTGGCTCTCCCTTTCCCTGCTCAGTTGCAAGGCCGGATTCTGCACTGTTACTCCTCAGCTTTGGGTGCTGTGCCATAATGGAGGTCTCAGGGACTTCAGCAGCTTTCCTTTGCACTTTGGAGACAAGGGGTTCTTTTCCCAGCTGTTGAGCTGCAGATGCTCCACAGGGAGTAATAACAGCAGCAGAGATTTCCAGGGGATCTTTTCTGGCTTTGTGTTGAGTCCTGCCATGGAATCTTGCCTCGTTTTAAATTCGAGTGAATTCCTGTAGATCAGCCCAAGTCACCCAAATTCACATTAACTCTGCCTCCCACTTGGCCCTGGGTTTCCAGGACTCAGCAGCCAGTGCTCAGCTGACAAGAGGGGGAAAAGCAAACACTTGGCTAAGAGAGGCTGTAAAACTCGGTGTTCCTGAGATAATTAGTATGTTGGGAAAGTGACAGGAAAGAGAATCAAGCAAAGCCAAGGTCAGCGGCTGCTAATTAAGAATCAGCACCTTGTGTCAGCCTGAGCAGTGGCTTGGAATTGAAACGTACCCTGGGAGAGCCCCAGGAAGATAAAGGTGATAGAGTTACCCAGATAGCAGCTAACGGGATTTGAGCAGGGTTTAAAGTTTCATTCCAGCTTGGCTGATAAAAAGGGCAAAATGAGAGAAAATAGCAGAGGGAGGCGCGTGCTTTGCTTCCAGGAGGGATTTTTGCCTCTGCAGCTGCTGGAGCGTTGCAGACGTAGCAGGATTTGAGGAAGGGCATCTTCTGGTTAAAGAAATAATGGAAGTGGCTTTTTTTTTTTTTTTTTTAGCCCAAAGCTCCTCCTCTGGAGGATCTTGGGGGGAAGGTCAAGGCAGTGTGTTGGTCCCAGTCAGTGTTGTGGGAAGGTGGGAGCAGTGGATCCTTGGGTACTGCAGGGATGTCCCCTCCCCTCCTCCTGTGCTCTTACACAGGGATGTACCTGCCTGCCCCAGGGTTTGCCTTTGCCTGGGACAGGAGCACAGTGATGGAGGGTCTGGATTAAATTATTTGGGTCTCTTGGGTTCAGGGAAAGCTGTTTGTTGATTAAACGTTCAATGCAGAGATGTCCATGTGAAAAATGAAACAGAGCAAGTTGCCTCTAGTGCAAAGCTCCCACCCAGCCACTGGCAGTGACTGGGGCCTGATGTCCCCTCCTCCCCAGTGTGGGATGGAGCAGGCTGGACCATGGCAGCTCTGCTGTGCTTGGGGACATGAGGGCCAGGACCTGGGGCTCTGTGTGGCAGCCTGGGGTGCTCCTGCTGCCCCTGCCACGAATGGGCTGTGACCATCAGGGGAAATGAAGAATTTCTTAGTGGAAGGTTATTACTAAGCAGATTATGTTGTTTTAATGGAGAGAAATTTAAAAAGGTGCCCTTGGTTATGGAGGTGAATGAATGTGTGTGTCATCATTTCTCTGTCTCCTGCATGGGAGGCAGTCAGAGGGTTAACATGGGCGATTAGCACAGAGCTAGCAGCCTCTTTCCATTGTCACTCAGGTGAGTGGTGACACCTCAGCACCTGGTGCAGGAGGAGGAGCAGGGCAGAGCTGCTCTGTCCATTAGCAGTGCAGAGAACATGGATCAGCATTAGCAGGTGCCGGGCACTCCTCCTGCATCAGGCCTGGCTGCAGCACACTCGGATCAGCAGCGTGCACAGGAGCTCCTGCCCCTTGCTCAGTGAGTGCTGTGGCTGAAGCAGACCTGGAGCTCGCTCTAAAATGCTCTTTCTCCTCTGCAATTTGCAGCTGAGGCCAGACTGATGCAGGGGCAGCTGTCAGGGGCTGCTCCTGCTCACCCCTTCCTTTGCTCTGCAGCACAGGGGATTATCACATCCCATGGATTTGGTTGTGTGCACCTCTGACCAAGAATGTGCCCAAAATGGGCACTGTTGGTGCTGTTTATCTCCATGAATAGGGAGGAATTGGATAATGAGTGTTTCAGTGCATATCAGAGGCTTGTGTCTCACCATTAACTGGGCACAGCTCGTGATATGGGAGCATGGCCCTGGTTTGCAGCCAGTGCAGATGGACACCAAACACAGCCATGTTTAACAGAGTTCTGCCCCAAGAATGTGAGGCTGACACGAGAGCAGCCAAAAAGCAGCAGCAGTGTAGAGGCAGATGCGGGTCTGGGATGAGTCACTGCTGGGGTGCAAGAGTTGAGACTCTGCAGAGGTTTATTTCTCCTCATCCCTGAGGAGGTCAGGGCAGGTGGTGAGGCAGTGTGTTCACACAGGATCACCTGCAGCACCTCCAGTCCCTTGGGTGTCTCACCAAGGTGGGACCTGGGGCTGGGGAGCTGCAGCTCTGCGGAACCAGTGTCAGTGCGTGGTGACCCACCATGGGCTTTGCTTTCCAGGATTTCTTGACTGACCTGATGATGTCTGAAGTTGATCGCTGTGGTGAGAATGAGCATCTCATTTTCAGGGAGAACACTCTGGCCACCAAAGCAATCGAAGAATACCTGAAGCTGGTGGGGCAGAAATACTTACAAGATGCCTTAGGTACGTACAGAGCTCGGCAGGTCTCCCCAGAGAGGGTCTCCAAGCTGCACGGTGGGGAGGTCACCCCAGCCCTGATGGCCATCAGAGCCCCCCTGCTGTCCTGCTGGAGGGTTTCCCTGGCAGCTCAGCAGGTCCCAGCCCGGACACGGCCGTGGCCGCAGCGGGCAGCTCCCTGCTGCCAGGTGAAGGCAGAGCTGGCATGTGCTTCCAGAGGAGATCACAAGAGGAGGTTTGAAGGCGTGCTGCTGCCTGCCAGGGCTTCTGTCAGTGCTGGCTGAGTGAATGTCCCCCGTGCACCCCCAGAGAGACGCTGCCCGGCTCCTGCAGCGCTCCCCAGTCACAGGAGATCTCCCAAGTCGTGCTGATGTGCTGCCTCCCGCATCAGCCAGCACTGGGAACCCTCCTGGTGGTTTTTATTTTCCAAGTGCTGGCTCTGTTTATGGCTCCAAAAATACTTCTCTTGATGCAAATGAAAATAATTAGAAGCTTCTGCTTCTGGGCAGGTCAGGAAGGAATTGCTGCATGCAGGGAACGCAGCACGAGGATGGGGAGAGGCTGCCTTGGAAGCTCTGTGAGCTTCCATTGGATCCACATCCCAGGGCAGGATGAGCAGGGTTTCTATTGAGGTGTTAATTTTTCAGTATGCTGGGTTCCTGCTAGTGAATTTGTATAATTTTAGCGAGGAGCAAAGAAGCATAAATACTTTATTAAGAGAATAATAATAATAATAATGAGAACCTTGAGGAAAGGGAAATAATTGAGCAAATTCAGGCAGAGAGCCCACAAGAATAGCAAAAGGAATATTATTTATTTCTGCCTTGTAATGCTTTCTGGTTGAAGGCAAGTCTGTAAGTAGATTACTCATAAAAATTTTCAAAAGCTAGGAGATTAATGATATCAGAGAATTTTGAAATACTCCCTTTTGAGGGCTCAGTGCTGCCAGGCCAGTTCCATCTCATGCAGGAGCAGCCTGGGGTTCCTGCTCACTGCGGGGCACTGGTTCTGAGTGACCTTTCCCAGGGAGATGAATCACCTGCATGTCACAGGGCAGCGTGGCACTGCCCTTGGAACCACGAGCAGCTGATGGGGCCAGCTAAGAACAGCAGGCATCACCTGCAGGCGAGCAGAGCGGCTCCAGAGCTTCTGGCACAGCTGAAAATACACTGGAGAGGCTCTCCAGTATGTAATTAAAATTTGTTTTGGCAATAGGGAAGGAATGCATATTGGAGTGGGGAAAAAACAGGATGGGAAAATCCAAGAGAGTCAGGAATTAGGAGCAAACCAACTGGAATTAGAAGAAAACCCAAGCAAACCTTTCTCCCAGAACATCACCCAAGCTAAATGCTGCCTCCTCATCCCTGTTACCCTGTCCCTGATCTCCCCAGTCACTGCTGGGATGAAGGACTGGCCCCCAGCCCTGAGTGCAGGGGCTGTGCCCATGGTCCTGTGGTGAAAGGTGGCACAAGAGCAGAAGCTGGTGGAGCAGCTCAGTGTGAGCCTCTGCAGGGGTGAGGAGGAGCAGCCAGGCAGCAGAGGAGCACAGGAAAACTCAAGGAAATATTTTAATTTCATTTTATCTGATGTTCAGCTCAAAATAAACCAAGTAAATTGTTTCTTTCCTTTAATGACCTATTTCTCCTGTGAATCACAGTGGTTTTTCAGCACCAGGGCCCAGGCTGCAGTAGCAGGCTGTGCTACCAATAATGACAGGGCCTGCCAGCATCCTTCCTCCTGGATTAGCCCAAGGGAGCATCTCTGGAGCTGGTGCAGGGGTCAGGGCAGCACAGCCCTGGTGCAATATCGCAGAGCCACAGGGGCAGCGCTGCCAGCTGGGGCACAGGGATGGAATGTGCAGGGTGCTGGGTGTGCTGGGCTGCTCAGGAGCTCCCAGAGAACTGTCAGGCTCTCCTGGCTCCTCTTGGAGACGTGGAGAGCTGCCCCAGGGGCCACCACGTGCTCCTGCATCCCTCTCATCTTCCCCCAGTGCAGTGGGGGTGCCAGGGAGCTGCTCGGGCACTGGGGCTTAGGAACAGAACTGCTCAAAGGCTGCACTTTGCACATCTCCAAACCCATCACCAACTCTTTTACAGGGGAGTTCATCAAGGCACTGTATGAATCAGATGAAAATTGTGAGGTGGATCCCAGCAAGTGTTCATCTTCAGACCTCCCCGAACATCAGGGCAACCTGAAGATGTGCTGCGAGCTGGCCTTCTGCAAGATCATCAACTCCTACTGGTGCGTATCCTGGGAGTGGCCTCCCTCCTGCACTGCTGTGTCTGCAGGGGCTGGGACCTGTCTGTGGCTCTGGCAGAGCTGTGGAGGGGCAGCTGCTCTGGAGTATCTGCTCTGGGGATGTGGCACCCCCCCAGATTCTCTGGCACCCTCGTTTTCAGAGGTGCTGAAGGGTCACTGGGGCACAGGGACAGGGCAAGGAACACCGGTTCAGAGAGGTACTTGATGCCAGATGTGTATGAAATTCTGGAATAAAGGGCACAGATGCTTATCCTGGATCTTCTGCCCATGGAACAAGCCAGTCTGGATGGGACTGACAGATCTACAACTCCAAGAGCATCCGGCAAAGCTCAGAAATCCTGCAGCAGGCAGGGGCTGGGACACCTGCGAGGAGCTGCCCCAGCACAGGCAGCTTCTGTTTGGGCAGGTGGTCTCTGCTTGCAGAGTGCTGGAGCCGGGAGGAGGATGCTGTTCTCCTGCTTGGCTCAGCATCCCACATTCCTCTGGATTAACCCCTCTCTCTCCCAGCCCTGGGCGGTCGCTGGGTGATGGGAGCCCTTTGCCTCCTTGGCCCAAGGCCTGGTATGCAGCTGGAGGCATTTCCGAGTTGTTTGTTCTCAGGGTAAAGGTTCTTGCAACTGGTTGGGACAGGCCCGAGTATCCCAAATGGGCTGGTGTGAGGCAGTGGCTCCTGCTCAGGAGGTGCTTGTTGGGCACAGCTGTGCTCATGGGGTTCCTGCTGGGACTGGCAGCCAGGAGTCCCCGGGTCTGTGACAGCTGCTGCCTGCAGAGGTGACCTCAAAGGGGAAAAAGATGGACTTGAGACTCTCTTTACTTGTAGAAATAAAAATATTTTCTTTCTCCTTTTTGCTAACATACCCAGAGCCTTTGGTCCTGATCAGGAGAGAAGGAGCATTTTTGTCTCACTGCTGGATTTCCAGCCTTTCCCCTTAAAATCTGGGCTTAGTTTTTATTAATGTATTTAGTAGCAACACTGTTGTTGCAAAGCATCAACCAGGGATAATATTGGAGGAAGGAGGTCTTTGATAATGGGGATTTCTCGTTTTCTCTCCTCTCCTAGCTGTTGTGTTGAGGTCAGAAAACTTATTATAAATAATCTCCCAAGATACTGAGTGTGCTCTTGTGGAAGCCAGGAAGAGAACTGATCCTTCTCAGGGGGAGAGCAAGGAGCAAGAGGCTTGCTCAGGCTGCTGTTATCTACCACAGGTACACAAAGGGCAGGTTCTTTACAGGTATCCTATTCCTTATCCTTGGCCAATTAATAACTCTGACTCAGGAATGGTGTTTACCTGCTCTCCCAGGAGGAATTCACCACTTCTAGTCAGCAGTGGATCATAATGGTTTGAATTAATGTCTTCCCAAAAATACCCAAAACAGCACTCGAAGGTCACTCTAAAAATAGGCTTGAAAAGTGACCCAGGGAAAGTCAGGAATGCATGGGAAGTTTGTTCCTCTCATCCTGCCTTTCCAAGGAAGGCCTGAGCAGCTGAGCTGCTGCTCTGAGTGGTTCCCCCTCAGTCCTTTGAGCTCAGCGGTTCTTGGGGATTAATTGGGCTGATGAGTGTTGGGATTGGCCAAGGTATCCCAACAGCCAAGGATCCTGCTTTAAATAGAGCACTGGAGTGTGTGTGCTCATCTGTGCAGAGAGTCAGGGAGAGGAAAGAGGTTCACAATAGCCGAAAATTGTTATAATTATGACATAATTTGGACATCTGGAAAGTTTCAGTGTAAGCAGAATTTCAGCATGTGGAAGCTCGTTACTGGGAAGTTGGGTAATGAATTACGGGCCCGTTTGTCACATAAAGCCAACAATCTGAATTCCATCCGCTGTGACACAAGTAAACTTCCACGGGCTCCAGCCTGTGATGGGAACGTGTGGGTGCTGCATTTCAGGGGTTTGCTCTCCAGTCACTGCACAACCTGTCCTGATCATTCAAGCTTCAAATTGCTTAAAGGATTCTCCTGTTTCTGCGCAAATACCATGAAGTGAAAGGGTTTTGTCCAATTGTGTGGATCAAGCCAAAGACAGAGGAGAATTTATCCAGCCAAAGACGTTGGCTAATGTTATTTATAGAGCTCAGGGTAAAAAAGTTCATGAGGGTGAAAGTGTGAAGGCAGCACAGAGCAGAAGCTGCACAGGAATGGCAGTATTTTCCAGGCACTTCCATGGAGTGTCACTGCTGTGTCAGAAGGTCAGATGGCCTGAAATGGAGCCGTTGTACCCCCGCTGTCGGGAGCAGCTCTGGGTGTGGCACAAGGAGGGTGGTTCCTGGCCAGGGCAGTGGGATCTCTGTGCCAGGGACACCGGGACCAGTGGCAGCCCGGTGCCAGCCTGCTTCTGAGTGGGAGTCTCCAGCTGAATAAATAACACGTGCTAGAAACAGGATAAGGTGGGAGCAGGGAGCTGGGGAGGGCTGAGCAGGAACAGGCAGCAGTTCTCCAGCGATAAGGGCTGCTGCAGTGAGCGTCTGCGGGCCCCCAGGGAATTCTGGCATCCGGGAAAGGCAGGCTGAGGTCTGTGCAGCTACAAGGCTGGAGGAACTCCAGTGGGGCTCTGTGTTTGTACTAGGCACAGTGGGATTTGATCCAGGTGCTTGAACAGTAGTATTACAGTTTGCACAGCCCCACTCCAAGCTCTAGCTGTGTCAGAGATTCCAGTGTTGCTGGTGATTCTTCAGGAGATGCTCTCCTTGCTGGCTGAGCTTCCTCCAGCTCAGATCACCCCATGACACAACCACTGAGTCCTGAAGAGCTGCTGTGCAGAGTTTGTTTCATATCCCTGTCTTCCCAGTTTTCTGGGGTCTTCGCATCCAGCATAAGATCCAATAGAAGCTGCTTCTCTCACAACTTTACAGGGCAGCTTTGCTTTTTCCCCTATGTGGTTTGAGACTCCTGACACTGACCCTGACAGACACTGCCTGTCCCCCTCTCATTTCAGCGTCTTCCCAAGAGAGCTCAAAGAAGTTTTTGCCTCGTGGAGACAAGAGTGCAGCAACCGAGGCCGGCCCGACATCAGCGAGCGCCTGATCAGCGCCTCCCTGTTCCTGCGCTTCCTGTGCCCGGCCATCATGTCCCCGTCCCTGTTCAGCCTGCTCCAGGAGTACCCCGATGACCGCACCGCACGCACTCTGACCCTCATCGCCAAGGTCACCCAGAACCTGGCCAACTTCGCCAAGTAAGCCGGGCTGTGGGCAGGGGACAGAACCTCCGGCTGCGTGGGCAGAGCCCCGGCACCGAGTCCCACATTGGCCACTCCTTTCCTTGCTGGAAAGGGCCTGTTTGTTTCCTGTTGGCTTTTTCCCACATCTCTCTGGGACTCATTCCCTCACTGTCAGGTCAGGGAGATCATTCAAGTTTCCAAAACATGTCCATGTTTTATGAGCAGGAAAACATGCTGTTTTGACCACATGGACGAGCAGCGGGGTGGCACTGGGGACTTTGTCCTGTGATGTCCTGAGAGTGTAGGACCAGAACCCGATCAGCAGCAGTGATGTGCTCAGCTCAGGATCTGTTCCATCCCTCCTCTGAGCTCTGGGACCTTCCCTGCTATTAAAATGCAGCTGACTGAACTGGGAAGGCCTGAGAACAGGGACACCATCAATTTCTAACTAAGCCCGTTGGTTTGATGGAAACAAAGCGAGAGATTTCTGAAAATCTTTCCACTGGCTGTAGCTCTGAGCTACTTATCCTGAGCTCTGATAACAAAATGATGAGCTTTCTGAAACATGAATGGACACTTTCTATCTAAAGCTCCTTAGATCTGGAAACTGGCTTAGTGCTCACACTCACAGTCAGGAACGCAGAGACGCGCCTGCGGACACCGGCAGGAGATGTACAAGTGTGTTACACTAGATGACAGAAATTCTCTGTATTCCTGACCAATCCCTAACTAAAGGGTTTTCAGATTTTCAGCACTTTGCAGGAAAGGCTCTTTAACTAAGCTGACATTAGTCAAGCTGAAGTGATCAAGCCGAGCTGCCCTGTGCATGGCACTGGGCCGAGCCTGTCCTATGGAACCGCTGGCGCTGGCACAGTCCAAGCACGAGGCCCTCCCTGTTGTGCTCTAAATCAGACAAAAGACTGAGGGTGGAGAGCTTGGAGGGCAGAAGGAGGTGGGAGGAAGTCTGTGAGCAGACGATGGGGCTGGCCCAGCTGCAGGTGTGGCTCTCCAGGGTGATCCCAGAGCAGTTGTGCTGGCATTACTGGAGAGTGCAGGATTTCTGTCCCCATCTGTCACTGGGCTCCAGTCAGCTGAGGGTGATTGCTGTGACAGCATCTTGATTTCCAGTGACAGGTCCTGTTTCTGGAGGCTGTGCCCTGACCCAGCAGTGAGACACTGGGTTACCAAGAACTCCTTTGTTTCTCCTGCTTTTCACCTTTGTTTCTGCTGTGCAGATCCCACACTGGTGAGGGCTCAGCTGGATTAGGCTAATTTTGGTTCCATCATCAGTGAGGTGTCCAGGTGCCTGCTCATAGCCCAGGGATCCCAAAGGCTTGGAAGGGTTGAATGTCAGAGGAGGGTTCTTAGCTGTCTTGTATCTGCCCTTTCTATGGACTGTACTTTTTTCCCCTGGATTTAGCTGAAATCCCTGTTTGTCTCTCAATAGGTTTGGCAGCAAAGAGGAATACATGTCCTTTATGAATCAGTTCCTGGAACATGAATGGACTAACATGCAGAGATTTCTCCTGGAGATTTCCAATCCCGAAACCATCTCAAACACAGCTGGCTTTGAGGGCTACATTGACCTGGGCCGGGAACTGTCCACGTTGCACTCACTACTCTGGGAAGTCATTTCCCAACTGGAGCAGGTATCCAGGGGATGGCAGGGACAGCTTTGGGGGCAGGAAATGATGGAGAAAATGTTGTTCGTGTGATTCCCTGAAGAGACTGTCCAGCAACTGGAAAAGCCCACAGTTCTCCAGCAAAAAGCACAAATGATGGTGGTAATTCTTCCCTCTTTTCTGCCCAGGGCACTGCCACCAAACTGGGGCCTCTGCCGCGGATCCTGCGGGACGTCAACGCCGCTCTCAGTAACCCGGCCTGCGTGCAGGTGTCGGTCACGGCCGAGCACGCCGCCTCCACGCCCAGTGCTGGCAACAGCATCTCTGCAGGGCTGCAGAAAATGGTCATAGAGAATGACTTATCTGGGTAAGAGACCAGCGGGGCCTGCCACACACCAGGGACATGCAGGATGTTCACTCAGGGACAGGCAGGACAGCGTGCAGTTGCCTGAGGCACAGACCCGGCTCTCCCATTGCAGAACTGGGAGCTCTGACTCCAGAGAGAGCAGTGGGTGGTAGTGCCAGTCCATGGCTCCATCCTGAGAGCCAAAACTGGGGATGTGGTCTGGAAAATCAAGAATCTGGTGGTTCTGGTCTCACCTGTGAGATGTGGCTGCAAAAGCAAAGTGTTCATCCTTTGAGGACTTGAGGATCTGTTAGTGCTGACCTCGAGGTGATGGGTGGTATTGTTAAGAGCTATGAGAGATGTACAGGATTGGCCTTGCCCATCTTTGTACAAAGTTGGATGTGTGCTGAATTCACCAAGATCCAAACCTGGATAGTTCTGGAACTGTCCACGCTCACAAGGAATTTCAGTCTACTCTGCCCAGTTTTTATAAAACTAGGAGTTTTCACTGCTGAGGAGTGATTCACAGATACTGTCATCTACATACTTTTCAGCCTGGTTAAAGTAAGGAGCTTCATTCATGGAGAGGATGAAGTTTTGCAGATCTCTAATATTTCTGTTTGTGGAAAATGAAATGGAGCCCACACAAACAGAAAGACTGTGCTAGTAAAATAGTTTGTAAGTGGAAACTGCATAATATTTAACAGTTTAATTAGGAATGAAAGGCAGCAATGGCACTGGACTTGCTCTAATCAGAGCTTTCATCTCTAGTGCCTCCCAGCATGAGGTGCAATTATTTAAATCCAGTGCTATGGAGGATCTCTGACAATATGCTTTCCCCCCAGTACTAGCTTACAATGCACCATCTTTGATCAGCAGAATAGTCACATTAAGCTACTGCAAAGCTCTCTCTTCCTATCCCCAAGAAATCAATATTGCATGAATGTGCATTTCAGCAGGAGTGGGGGGATAACCTTCAGTTGCCAGGCTTTAGCTCTGCTGTGTGAGCACTCACTGAGCTGGGAACCCCACGGTGTTCTGTGCTGTCCAAATCCTGGCCAGTGTGCCCGCAGGAGCTTGCTGCCCAGGTACAGAGCAGGGGACACGAGACTGGCATGGCTAGAGCCTTTGGGAGCAGGAAGGGTGACGTGCCCTGACCCAGAGCAGTGTGTCCCTGAGCCTGGTGACAGCGCAGTGCCCTGCGTGCACACACTGCCCTCACTCACTTGCCCTCACCTGCCCGTTCCCAGGCCAGCCCAGGGCTCTACAGCGCCCTTCCCACTCCTCACACTGTCCTTGGCCGGGCCAGCCCCGTCCCTGCTCCCGCCGGGGCTGGGTCCTGTCCCTGTCCCCATCCCTTTCCCACACAGCTGCGCCACCCTGATTTCTGAGTGATTTCGTTTTCCTGCTCCGGTGCAGCATTCACAACTCTTCTTTTTTGTTTTGTTTTCCTCTCCTCTTCCTTATGCACTGACTTCCCCGCAGTCTGATAGATTTCACACGGTTACCATCTCCAACCCCTGAAAACAAGGACTTGTTTTTTGTCACAAGGTCTGCTGGGGCCCAGCCCTCGCCTGCCCGAAGCTCCAGTTACTCAGAGGCCAATGAGCCCGACGTGCAGATGTCTAATGGCAGCAAGAGTTTGTCCATGGTGGACTTGCAGGACAATCGGCTCTTGGACAGTGGGGCCAATGCAGCCGGCACGGCCGACTCCCTCAATGACAGTCAGTCGTCCCTGGGGCAGTTGCAGGGCGTATGGACCACACGGACTCAGCAGAACAGCGTGACGGGCATGGCCACCGTGCGCCGGGTGGGCCAGACCCCCACCACGCCGAGCGGCGAGAGCGCGCCCGGCCGGCCGCAGCTGCTGGCGCCGCTGTCCTTCCAGAACCCCGTGTACCAGATGGCCGCCGGGCTGCCGCTGTCCCCCCGCGGCCTGGGCGACTCCGGCTCCGAGTGCCACAGCTCGCTCAGCTCCCACAGCAACAGCGAGGAGCTGACGGCCAACAAGCACGGCTTCGTCGGCCCCGCCGCCGGCGAGGAGTTCTCGCGCCGGCCGGGGGAGCTGGCCCGGCGGCAGCTGTCGCTGACCGAGAAGGGCGGCCAGCCCACGATGCCGCGGCAGAACAGCGCGGGGCCGCAGCGGCGCATCGACCAGCCGCCCCCGCCGCCCCCGCCCGTCACCCGCGGCCGCACGCCGCCCTCCCTGCTGAACACGGTGCAGTACCAGCGACCCTCCAGCGGCAGCATGATGTCCTCGTCGCCCGACTGGCCCGGCAGCGGGGCGCGGCTCCGGCAGCAGTCGTCCTCCTCCAAGGGCGACAGTCCCGAGATGAAGCAGCGCACGATGCACAAACAGGTGAGTTCGGGCTGTCCAGGCCCTGGCACTGAAGGAGCCAGGTGGAGTTAGCCCGTGGAGCTTGCTGCCATGGGAGGGGATGTGGCTCTGAGCTGCCGCATCAGCGCCAGCCCCATAGTGGCATCATATGTGGGGATGTACCTCAGCTCTGGCACCTCTGGCCGGACACAGAGGCCCTCCAGGGACAGGAACACAGAGCAGCGTCCACTCCCGGTGTCCCTCCGGCACGTGGCACCGGAGCGTGACGGCGGTAGGTGGCAGAGGCTCGAGGGCAATGGCAGCCATTGTCCTGTGCTACCATCTTGTCACTGCTTTGCCTCTCCATGCCCAGGCTCTCATCCCATGCCATAGTCAACCCCACGCCATCTCCCAGGCTTGGAACAGACCCTGCTGCTCCCGTAGGAGCGGGGAGGAAGGAGCCGAGAGCGACGTTCCCGCTGTGCAGAGTTCTGCAGTGATCCCAGTCCCAGCCCACGTGCTGGGCTGCACAGAATTCCATTCCACTGTCCCTGGAGGTAAAATAGAAGGCAGCAGGTCACAGGCCTAGGGCCCCCTGGTTCTCCTGGCATGGACAAATGGTTTGTATAGTGCTCATTTCTTCACTCTACGTTTCGAAAGCAGCCCTACAGAACATTATCACAGTAAGACCTCTGTGCCTAAAGGAAGAGTTGTAAAAAGCAAACACAGAGAGTGGACAACCAGCAAGAGCCCGCTGCACCCAGAGCCTGAGTTAGCTCAGGCCCTCTCCACCACTCAGTGTTGCTGCGTGTGCCTCTCCTGCACAGGGCAGCTGTGGAGCCTGCTCGGTGCTGCCCACAGAAGGCTGTTCCTGCTCCCATCCGGGGCTGCTCCATGATTCCGGTATTGATCCGTGAGCGCTGGCATTAGCAGCGCCGTGCACAGCCTCTGTGGAACACAATCAATACTCGTTAGGGGCAGAGGGCACAGAGCTGTGCAAGGAGCAGAGGCCTGGCTCTAGCAGGGCTTCTTCCAGAAAGACAAGGATTCTCCAGGGGGCCATTGGAAAGCCCTGGCCAGGTTCTCTTCGCAGAAGATTCCTCCACCCACCCCTGTGGTCCTCCAGAAGTTTCTCTTCAGACCTGAAGTCTCAGAATGCCTCTCCCACCCTCACTCTGCACGTTTTATTTGCATGCTGACAGCATGAAGATTTGTAGCAGACGATGTTCATGAACCAAGTCCGATGCTTCAGATTCATAATTCTGGAGGTAGAAGACTAGACTGGAAGATGGCATCCCAGTGAGGAAATTAAACCTGTTCCCACTCCTTCTGACACAGAACCTCCTGTTCTGCTGCCTGACAGTGACTGGGTTTCTCTATCCAGAGGCTGGAATGAAGGATAAAGTCTCTGACATTTCTGATTTGTTAACTTGAATTCCTAAGTCATTAACTTGAATGACCAAGTCATCCAGATCCCATGTCTTCATCTGACTGTTTACTGCAGCTTATAACAAGGCAGGATGGAGGGGAAATAGCTGAAGAGTGACTTCCTTGTAATGTGGTTGGAAAATGTTTAGGCAGTGCCACTGGCAGTCCCTGCCCAGGCCAGGACTGAAAGGCAGCAGACGTGACTGTAGCTCACTGACCATGGAACATCACTGCCAGTAAGTGATACTGAGCATTTAGACCTCTTCAGCATCCTTAGTGTAGCCTCGGCTGAAAAGAAACTTTTCTTCTCCAAGAAGGTCGTAAGGACCGTTTCAGTTTTCAGGTCTTGTTTTATGGAATCCACAAAGATACAAAGAAGATGCAAAGAAGCAAAGATGGCTCATAAGAAGATGAAGACTTGAGAGAATAAACCACATCCAGCCACTCTGCTCAGATGCCAGGGCCATGACCCAAAATAATGTCCAAGTGCAGAACAGGAGCTGTTCTGCTCCAGCCCCAGCTCCTCTGGTAGCTCAGCCTGCCTCCTTGCTGTCTCAGCAGCACGGGACAGGGTCTGCTTGGAAGGAAACTCTGTCTCCAGCTTCATGACCATTTGTGCTACAGGTTTTTCTTTTGTCATGGTTGTATCATTGTTTCATTGTAGGCCCCTTCTCCTGTGAACCCCAATGCCCTGGACCGCACTGCTGCTTGGCTTTTGAATATGAACATGCAGTTTTTAGAAGATGAAAGCATTGACCCAGATTCCAAGCACAGGGATAAGCTCAGGAATAAGGACGAGCTCAGCCAAGCAGAAAAGGTAAAACCTGATTGGATTGAAACAAGTTTCTGAATAGACAGAGGATTTCCTTGAATGTCATTCCCTAAGCACCCTGGGGAGAAGGTGGGCTGTGTGCAGGTCCCTGCTCAGGAGAGAGGGGGCCAGGTTGCTCCCTGTCCTACTCGGCCTCACAGGGAACTTGTGGGGAATGTTTGGGAGGTTTTCACACACTCGGTGACTGCAGTCACCTTATGATGAAAGCAAGTAAGAAAGACAGGAGCCAGGAATCAAGTGCTGATGCCGCCCTGAAACGAACTCTGCAGCCAGCCAGTGCCTCTTACTCTCCCCATTCCAGCTCACCCAGCTGCTGGGAAGAAAGCTTAAAAAGCACACCTGTAACAGAGATGGAGTAAGGCACAGGCAGCCTTGTGCCTCACAACAGGGACATGGAGCAGGAAGCAGCTTCCATGTCAAAATGCTGTTCACAGACCTAAAATTATTGACCCAGATTTTAGTCTCAGAGACAGCACTGGTGCCTGGGGTGACTCTGTGGCACTTCCACAAGTTTATGGCAGTGTCACACAGATCAGGGCCTGGCCAGTCAGGAAGCCATGTGCAGAGTATTCAGCCTCAGCCCCTGGGCTGACAGAGGCCCTGTATCTCTGAAGCAGAGGGATGCTGCTCCCTTCCCCTCCTTCCTGGGCAAATCTGGGGTGGGAGAAGCTGGGAAGAGACACAGTAGGCCTGGGTAGGATGAAAAAAGAAGGATAAAAATGAGGATCCAGCAGTCAGAAGCTGGGAAAATGCTGTCTGCTGATAGCTGCTTCTGCAAGGTTCTTTCCCAGCAGCCTGGCTCTGCCAGGATTGTGGCACTTGAGCATCAATAACATTTGGGATTTTCCTCAATGTGCTTCTCTTCTGTCACACCAGTGCTGCAGACATTACCCTCCCCTAAGCCCCTGTCCTGTTTCCCAGCACAGACGTGTTTCTGGTTTTGTTCCAGTAGCCTTCCCGTGCTCATTCTGCTGTGCTGTGTCATTTGGGGACTGTCACCTCTTAAACCCAAGGAAATGCTGAGGGCAGGTGTCATAGGAGGCAGGAGGTACCAGGCAGCAGCTCCCAGCTGCCCCAGAAGATGAGGGCAGTTTTGTGGGCTCAGCCCATCCTGACTCAGCACAGGGCAGGCAATGAGGGGTTTGTGGGGTTACAAACTGATGCACTGCAACATCCCAGTGCCTGCCCCAAGCCCAGCGGGAGCCCCAGCCCAGGCTATCTCATTGCCATGCAGCATCTTTCCCTACTCTGCTGTCCCATCAGTCACTGACATTCAGGATCACCATTAGCATAACCTCTCTCCCCATTACTGTAAGACCTGAATGGTAACTGAGAATGAGACAAGTGTTCTAGAGACAGGAGCGACTCCTTCGGGCTCTGAGGCCTCTCCTGCTCTCCTCTGAGCTCACTTACGCTGCTCCTATTTTAAGACTAGGGTAGGTATTTAATCTTTCCTGTTCAAGCAACTCCCTGCTGTCTGATTTCAGTGCTACTGTGCAGCTGTACGGGCGCTTTGTTCCCTCATTGCTTCAGGTTCCACGTGCAAACCTTGTCGTTCCTGTGCTGCAGTCAGAGCTTTGCTAAAGGAAAACTGCCTCGCTCCAGCACTTTGGCAGTTCAGGAAGACCATCAGCTTCCTAAGTTTTCAATCTTTGGGAGCTGTAGTTATTTTTGCTGTGAGTGGAGTGCTGGCCAGTCCCCAGCAGCAGCCTGGCTGCCCTCCCCTCTCCCTAGAGCTGGTCTGGGGAGGACTCTCAGAGCTGGGACTCTCAGAGCTGCCCATCACTGCAGTGCCTACCCAGGTATGATGGCCAAAAGGAAAGGGCCAAGTCAAGACACAACAGAGTGCACTTCTCTCAGTTTATTAATACCACTTGTAGCTTTAACAGCCTTCATGACTGAGATGGAAGCCTTTTTCCTGTATCTGACTTTAAAAGCAGCTTGCCACACTATCAGCTGCATGTTAGTTACTCTAAAGTTATTCCAGTTGAGATGCTTTTTTAAAAGACTATGTCCAAATGTAGTTTTTTGAAATTAAAGCAGTTTTCTTGTGCACACACTCACTGGATTTTCCTTTAGCAAAGCAAGCTTACTGAATGCTGTGCTGCTGCAATAGCTGAACCCAGTTTTACCGAGTTCAAAAGCTCTTAATTTTTTTAATTGCTTTATGAGATTCTGCTGCCGATTTCTAGCTTCACTCAAATGAACAGTACAACTGTGGGGTCTTGGCTTCATGCAGTAGCTCTTCTTGGACTGAACCCTGGTTTGAGATCGGAGTTAAATGCTAGCCCTGAAAGGCAGGAGTGCTCTGTGCCCTGCTCAGCCAGCACAGTGCCCTCGGCTGGATAAAAGGTGATGAGACAGCAGAGTCCTGAATTTGTCGCTGCCCCTGGTGCTTGGCGCCCAGGCTGCCCAAAGCCCCCCCGTTTATTGCTGCAGACTGAAGAGCTCCTGCGTGAAGCCCACACGCCGCAGCCTCTCGTGCCCGTGCGAGCCCGCGCTGCCGCTGTGAGAAGCTGCCCGCCGCCTTTGCCGCTGGCCCGCTCTAACTGCATTTCCCTGTGAAATGCCAGACTCTGCTAACAGCCCACTCTCTGCACCTGCCAGCGACCTGCCCGCCCCGCGGACCCCGCACCGCTCCCGGCGCCGCGGACCAGACGGAAGAGGAGGCGTCGGCGAGCGGGGTTGTCTGATCCGGGTTTGCAGCTGTAGTCTGATACGAGGACGGGGGCGTGAGCGGGTCTGGGGGAAACCCTGGCGAGGGCAAACCCTACGAGGTAACGTGCCACATGTGTTTTCTCCTCCTGTGTCTGTCCCTGTGCCCTCAGTACCAGCAGGACCTGGTGGTGCTGCAGGACAAGCTCCGCATCTCCAGCAAGAAGCTGGAGGAGTATGAGACTCGCTTCAAATGCCAGGAGGAGACCACACAGAAGCTGGTGCTGGAGTACCAGGCCAGGCTGGAGGAGAGCGAGGAGCGGCTCCGGAGGCAGCAGGAGGATAAGGAGATCCAGATGAAGGGCATCATCAGCAGGTACAGGGAGATGGGCGTGCTGGGGATGGCAGTAAGGCACGGCAGCCTGGCTGGCATTAGAGATCTCCTCTTCTCAGGAGAATCAGGGTTCTTTGGAGGTGCAGGCAGGTTTCACATATGGGTTTTCCCTCAGTGTTACCTGATACAAGGAAAACCCCAAAGTTTTCCTGATGCACAAGAGCAGAACTTCAGGAGGGAAGAGCTTGGAGGCTCTGGCAGACTTGTTCTGTTCTTACAGCTTTGGCTCTCATCACCATCCCTTACTTTTAACTCTAAATCCCTTTTTCCCACCCACTGTGAAGTGGTGTTTACATTTGTCCAGGACTGTTTCAGTGCAGCTGGTTTCACCTTTACCTGAGCCAAGCCCACTTAGTGCTTTCAGTCAACCCTCACCACTGGGTCAGCCTTCACTGTGCTGTGTCACTTCAGCTTTGGGGCACTCCACTAGAGAGAGCTCCAGGGAAGAGTAAGAGCCAAAAAAAAAGCCTGGTTTGTGGGTAAGAGGAGGCAGAGTGTGAGGGTAATACCTGGCTTAGCAGAGCTCAGCCAATGTAATTTTTTCTTGTGTACTCTGCTGCCAGACTGATGTCAGTTGAGGAGGAGCTAAAGAAGGACCACGCTGAAATGCAGGCTGCTGTGGATTCCAAGCAGAAGATTATTGATGCACAGGTGAGTGCCCCATGCCAAAGGCTGCTGCAGTTTTCAGCATGTTTGCCAACACACAGTCCCCCCCTGCAGCAGTGCCAGCCCACAGTGTGGGTGAGTCAGCACCAAGCTGCAGGGACAGGGCAGCTGCAGCAGGACACAGTGACTGTCACAGCTGTTTACAGTGGAGAGTGGCACAGAGAGCGTGGGGTGGCAGTCTGGGGAGGGATTGTGCCCACAGCTCAGTCAGTGAAAGGATCACATCCCCTGGAGCATTGCTTGGTGCTTCATGTCCCAGTAGTGCCTGGATCCTCAGAACAGGACCTGGACACGAGGAACACACAGCCTGCCCGCAGCCATGCCAACATGTTTTCTTTATAAAAAACCCCAGCTTTTCTGGGGAGCAGTTTGTTCAAAGCTGCTAAATCATCCATCCCCTTCTGTTCTGAACTCCAGCAGCACCGAGCAGACCCAGGGTGTCCCTGAGGTATCAGTGGTGGTACCTGCAGCCTCCCAGCAGCTCTGGGACCTTCTCCTGTCCCCTGCACCTCATGGGGTACATGTGAGGTTCTGACTGTGACCCTGGACACTCCCTGTGGTTCTCTTTTGGTCACCTCAGGCTGTACATGTGTATGTTCATACCTGGACATTCAGAGTGACACACAAGCAACTGCTGTGCCCCTGAGCTGGTTCTGTTCCTCTGCTCGTGGCAGTCACAGGAGGATGACACTTGTTCAGTGTCACAGAGAACAGGAGAGGTAGAATCAGGCTGCAGCATGGAAGCTCTTGCTGTTACAATATTGTAATCGGTGAGAGCTGCCATCAAAGACAGCCTGGGAGGCTACAAGTCATTTAAACTATTAATTTAAACTAATTAAAGACTGGCAGGAATAACTATCTTGGGAGAGTTTGGGTTTAGAAATGGAATCCTACCATCTTTGTAACAACTAAGTTAGAACAAACAGTACAGTGTATAACTGAATCATTAGAGCAATTGTGTTACCTCCGTTTTCATCAGGATCCTAAAATAAATGTAGCTCACGCTGCACAGGCAGGGGATATTTGTAGCCCTACAGATTTCAAAAAGTGCTGTGTAGCACTTAAAAACCCCCATCTAAGAATGCCAAAGAGAAAGGTCCTGGTCCAAAAGGCCTCTGGGTCACTGTCTTGGGCTGACATCCCAGAGGGACAGGGCTCGTGCCTTTGCACTGACTGTGCCCTCTGCCCGTTTGCTTGCAGGAGAAACGCATTGCTTCCCTGGATGCTGCCAACGCACGGCTAATGAGTGCCCTTACTCAGCTGAAAGAGAGGTACAGCATGCAGACACGTAATGGGATCTCCCCCACAAACCCAACTAAATTGCAGATTACAGAGAATGGAGAATTCAGAAACAGCAGTAATTGTTAACGCGCGGAGGGCGCTGCCGCAGGAGAGGCCTGGCCGGAGGGACCGTGCGCAGCAGGCGTGAGCGCGGCTTCAGAGAACGGCTGCTCCCCGAGCACCAGCTCCTCACTGCGGACGGCGCCGACTGACCCTGCTGGGACACGTCCTGCCAGCACTTTGAGGGACGGGAATGTCGAGTGTGAGATGAGTGGCATAAGGAAATAACATATATTTGAGAATCGCTGTCACTGTTGGATTTGAATCAGTGTTTAACGTTTAAACAAAAGTAACCTTTTCCTTCTAAACTGCCCAAAGGATATGCCTCACCCCTCCCAGCAAGGAGTAACGTCCTTGTCGTTGCAGTAGGCGAAATAAAGGGAGCTGGGCAGAGCCTGCAGCAGGCGGGGGCCCAGTAAGTCCAGCTCAAGTGTGCTGCTGGATGTAGCGTCCGAGGGACGGCAGCAAAGCCTGGCCCACTCCACCTGTGACTCCCCCTGGAGCACAGCCCTCCCACAGTGAACCCCAGCCAAGCCCAGCATCCTTCCTGGGGGCTTTTGTGAGGCCGCTGACTTTTACACAGCATCCCCAGGGCATTTATGCAGCTAATTAGTGTTTAATTAACTCCGCCCATACAGGGAGCACAGTGCAGATGGAAGGTCAGGGCCGTGTGGTGGCCAGAGGGGTGCTGTGTGGGGAACCCCGGTGGCAGGGTGGCAGGACTGGTGCTGCTGGGGGTCCCTGGGCAGCCCAGGGGCACAGAGCAAGGCCAAGGCTCTGGCACAGGAGTGGAGGGAGGAGCTGGCACCTGGTGAATAGCAACTCGATTCCTCTCAACAGCTTCTGCTCTCTCACATATAAAAGGGGAAGAGTTTTTGTAAGCAATAGCCCCAGGCACTGTCCCCCGCACACTTCCCACCACAGAATAAAGTGAATGTTGCCTGAGCTTGGCCCCTGAGCTGTGATTGAGGGACAGGGACTGGATTTGCTGCTGCCTTTTGTGGTAGAGGGGGAGCGAGGGGCTACGTGGAGTGGCAGCTTCCTGCTTGATCAAGGGTTCTTTGTGGGGATGGAATGCTCTGTGCTGAGAGTTTTACTATTTCTGGGGAGAAAAACAGACAAAGAAACAAGAAAAAGCCCTGAAGAACCATGAAGATCGGTAATTGTATTTCTTTTCTTTCACAGTATGCATTAGAAAAAAAAAGATCCCATTTTCTGGAATACTGTCCTCTTTAAATTGGGAATGAGCACTGCATGGAAATTAACCGGCTTGAAGAATGTAAAACATGGTCATAAGGGAGTAACCACCAAGAACAGCAGCCACCACGGAAAGGCCCCCTGTCAGGAGCACTGTGCAGGCATAAGCCAGGATTAGACTTTCCCAGCGCCGAAACGCGCGGCTTCGGCACGGCCGCGGCGTGCTCAGCGGAGGGGGCGCCCCTTCACGGGGGTCGTGCCGCTGACCTGCAGCCACGGTGTGTCTGCGGGCTCGTGGTTCTTGCAGTTAGTCCTTCACAAGTCCCACTCTCAGAGCAGGCCCCTCGTACCGAGAGCCAGAGGTTTCTCTGAGACACGGATCACAGTGTACAGTGTACAGGACATCTGCCTATGCTCCCTCTAAAGGTTAACACACTGCTCAACGCCTGTCCTAGCTCCTCCTGCCATGTGTAAATGTACAGCCCAAGGGACTAGGACGTTCCCTGAGCTCTGCTCTGCTTAGGTACCGTCTCCAGCCTCACACTTCCCAGGCTGCCTGAGCAGGACACTTTGCCAGTAAGCTCTGCATTGCCGTGCTGCCCCACAGCCGTAAGGCTCCTTAACAGCATTCTGCCTCATGCAGTCGTTTGCAAAATTAAAGATGCTCGTTTTTCTGTTCCCTGGAAGCCCTGGGCCAAGCCCAGGAGGAGCGAATGTGTTGCACTGAGGTCTCCACACCCCGCCAACACCTGCCGAGGGGTGCAGCACACAGCAGACCCCAAACGGAGCTCCTCAGAGCAATGTCATAACTCAGTACTTATGGCAAGTACAGTCACCTTTGAATTTTGGAGACTAGCACAGATGGCTTTGAAGAACCTCACAAATCTGACAAGGTTACAACTGGAGAAAGACCCAGACAGGTTAGGAATATACAGGGTACTGTGAACCGTTGGGTACGTAGATTTACACCTGCCACTGTCTCAGAGTCAAAAATATTATAAGAACCCTGCAAGAAAGACTATTTTAAATGCTTATGCCCTAAGATGCCTGTTTAGAGCTGATTGTTTTGAATTCTAAGTATTTGTGTTGCGAGAGACTGGAGTTTTTCAAGACAGAAGTGACATAGAGGAATGGAAACGCTAACAGGGCACGGGGCGGGCGCCCCACCAGTGACGTTTCCATTCAAACATGGAAGTAATTTTGGGATGCAGTCAGTGCTCTCCGTAAGAGCTGGAAAAAGAAACACCCACAGACCAATTGTTTAGTGCTGGAGCTAAGCACAGTACATCTTAATCTTCTCCTCAACCACAAGCTAAGGCACTGCTCCCCCTCCCCACCCTGATCTGTCACAAACGCCTGGTTACCCTCAAACTTGCAAATTACTGAACACATTATTCTGCTGAAATAGCAGGAATGCTTAAATCCTTCCACAGCCAGTTATTAAAATCTTAAAAGTTCCAGTGCCAACAACTTCTGGAGTTGTTGCTTAGTTTCCCAAGCCAGTACAAAAAGAAATTTAAATCAGGACGAAGTCTCATTACAGTAGAGATTTCCCCCCTGGTTTTCCCCTGTTTTCTTTCCTTGCAACTGTCAACAAGTGGACCTAACCATGACCCTCCCCTGAAAAAGTTTGGGGGCAGGTGCTGAGGTCCAGGCTCAGTTCTGTTCAGTTTGTGTTTCTGTTATTTATAAGCTGTACATTTCTCTGTGTGTGTGCGTGCGTGTGCGAGTGCGGGAGCCCCGCGCAGTCCCTGCCACGGCCTGGAGCTGGAGCCTGGCATAGCAATACCTGGATCCCGAGAGGTGCTGCAGCACCAGAGCAAACCCCCCTGCCCCAGGGTCCTGGGAGCAGCTCCCTTTCCTTCCTGGCTCTTGCGCTTTCTACAGTAAGAGGCTGTTCTAGTGCAAACTCGTCAAAGTGTAAACAAAGCAAAAACACTCCAATTTTTATCCTAATACAAGTCTTAATAATTTTTTGTAAATGTTCTCAGTGTTTACTGTACCGTATCTATCTCACTAACAGTTGTATATAGTAACTTACTTCTGGTGCTGCTTATTCGGTCGGGATTTGGCTGTATCTCACTGCTGTGTTGGAGAGGTGGGCTCAGGCTGCCAAATCTGGATCCAGACCCACGTTCTGATTCCAGCCTCCTCCCTTGGGGATCTGAGGGAAGGGAGCAAAGCCATGGATCCAGATTTGTGGTGGGCCCACCTCAGAGATTCTGTTTTAAGAGTTTTGATTTGGGGTTTTGTTAAACTGTTAGAGAACGCTCCTGAAAAAATGAGCGGTTTTGTGTGAAGGGGGATGAAATAGACTGACTGGTATCCCAAGGTCTCTGCAGACTGTAAGTATCATCATTTTGGACAGGGATTATGGCTTCAGTGCCAAAAGATGGGAGGGACCCCCGTCCTTCCCCATGCCAACTAATACTACAGTGTAGTCACCAGCCCCTTCTGCACCAGTTTAAGCAAATCCTGCCGCCATCCAAAGAGTCTGGTGTCACTTTGCATTGTCATTTGAGTCTGGCTGGTTTTGTTTTCTGCTTTTGCAGCTGTAAAGCACTGATTGCACTGTGAGAACATGTGGAACCCTCTGGTCTGGGAGCCAGTCCCAGAGGTTGCTGCAAGGTTGCAGGACACAGGTTCTGCTATGTGAATATTCCTGAAGGGCAAAGGGACTTGCTGGACCTCAGTGAGGTGTCACAGGCTCTCCTAGGAAAGCAATCAGCAAGGAATCAATCGTTCCCAAAGTTTAGGTAGCTCATAGGTTTTTTCCTGTTCCTAAAGTCCACATCCAGATGCAATAGAAAATGTGCTGAGGTCTGTTCTGTGATGGACAAGGAGATGATTTTCAGTCACAGGTGGCAGATGCATTGTGTTCAGGCAGGACAGCCACAGGCTATGGCCCTGGGGTCTGAGCTGAAAGGGGCTCATTTCCCTCCGTGATCCCAGGGCAGGGGGAGCAGCCCCAGGGCGAGGCCTTTCTGACCAGTGGGTCCAGCAGCTCCAGCACAGCCTGTCCCTCACACGGCTTTGCCTGCAGAGCACAGTGCAACACTCCAAAGGGAACACCTGGGACGCTGTCCCTGGGGGCACGCTCCGTCCTTCCCTCCTGCAGTGACTGCTGGGGTCACCTCCTCCCAAGGGCTCAAAGCAATCAGGCCTCCAGGCTGGCCAGGACTGGGCCCTGGTGTGGGGCAGAGCCACGGCCACCAGGAGCTCCTTCAGGGGCCACAGCACGGGACCCTCCCTGCCCATCCACAGCCAGTCTGAGCCTCAGGGCCCTTTCAGAGGAGACTGCTCAGCCTGGGGGCTCAGACAGCGGCACCGCCCTGCTCTGACCCGCACAGATAAATGCTGCCTTTTCCTTCTCCCCTGGGGGAGCGGGAGGACAGTGGCAGCATGGGAACAGGCAGCTCATGGGCTTTCCAAACCAAATCCAATCCTGAGGGCGTTGCACAACATCCAGAAACAACCACGCTTCAGAAAAGGGTGTCACGTTCAAGCATTGACTTTCAGAGATCACCTGAGCTGTGACATTGCTGTAAAATGCCATGTGGCTCTGCATCAGCTACCAGTACCCCAGAGTGCAGCCTCCATGTTCACATATTCCTTTATCATACATCACTGTGTCTTAAGATATACCTCTCTCTGTATATCTGCTTAGGCTGATACTTGTTCCTGATAAGCAGTCGCTATGTTTTATATCCTCTTATAAAGAAAAACAAATTTTTTTTGTAAGTATGTTTAAAAAACAAAAAAGCGAAGTGAAGTGTTTGCTGAATCTCCTTCAGCTCCTTTTAAACTATGTAATAATGTACAGAGAAAGTTGTTGGTGTTCAAAGAAATGATGTGGCTGTGCAATTTATGTACATTTGCAATTAGAAATATTAAAGATTTATTTAGATATTTTACATAAGTGCTCCAGCACCTCTACTCAGTCATTTCCAGCTTTTAGAGCATCCTGGCACATGCCACATGCACACACAAACCTGTCTTGTCTGCTTCCCCAAAGAGATCATTGAAATTTGCTCCCAGTAGTATTTTAGCCCTGACCTGGCTTCACCACTTTTTCACATCCTTGGGAGGTCTGACAGCCAGGCCTGCTCCTGCCCCTCCAGTCCTTACAAACCACCCTTCTGCCTCCAGTAAAAGTAGCAGAAAACTTGGAGGGAAGTCATTAAAACCCTGGGCAGCATCAGCACCTCTGCCTCATTAACATCATCATAATTAGCTCCTCCGGGAGAGGTGGAAGACAGGCTGGCTACATGGGAATGAGTGGGGATGTGGCGAGCACCTGTGGCTGTTCCTGTGCTCAGCAGCGCTGGAGCCGGGCCGGCACTGGGCTCCACCCAGCCGGGACAGCCCTCCCCCTGCTCGGGTCAGGAACCGCACCTGCCCAGGGAGGGAAGGCAAACCCCACCCAGGCCAAAATCCTCTCTCAGGGCTCTGCCATCCCCCTCAATACTGTTGATTTTGAAGGCTGAAAGAAAAATGCAGTCCTGGAAACACAGAGCACCTCAGGAAACGCTGCAAGGAGGGATTAGTCAAAACCACCTTGACTCGAATAAAACCTCCTTAGCGGCTGTTCGGCTTCATTAGAGCAGAGCCGAATTGTCGGCCGAAAACACCCAGAACGTCTCTGTGCACTCGACAGCTCTCGGCAGCTGCGGCTCGGCTGCAGCCGCTCCCGGCGGGCCCCGCAGACGGGCAGGGCTGGGACAAGTGAGACACGGAATTGCAGATCAGCAGCCAGAACAGCCACGGGAATGCAGGGCTGGGAGGCCGGGGAGCACAGATGTGTTTGCTCGAGGTTTTTAATCTGGAGAGTCATTTTAGCACAAGACTCATCAGCAATAATGATGTTGCAGTAATTGCACCCTTACAAGTACCGGGTTTGTTGTGAGTTCAGTAAGTGAGAGTCACTGGCCCGTGAGCTGCTCCTGGTGCCAGGCAGCACCTTCTCCAGCACAGCCAGGAAGCACCTCGGGCAAGGCTGAGGTGGTGCAGCCGTGGCCCCACCCGGCAAAGCTGAGTCCCACAGCAGCAGCTGGGAGATGTCAGAACCGGGCACCTTCAAAACAGGCAAGAATCCTGCCCACCACAGCTGAGGACAAAGCAGCAGCCACGACAGTGGCCGCTGACAGCTGAGGAAGTGACAGCACTAAGCCAATACTTGTCAAGCTGGGGCCTTAAGAGCACAGAAGAGCCTGTTTGTCTCAGTGGGAGGGAGGCAGGGAGGCGCAGAGCTGAGGCTCATACCTGGGGAGGGAAGGGACAGGAACAGCTTGTCAGCTCCTCCAGTAACAGTCTGTGATCTGCTCCTGACCAGCATCTTCCCCTCACAGCTTCCCGAGCCCTTCACAAGCTCCCACTCCACTGCAGTGGGTGAACATCAGCATCCTTATTTTTACAATAGGGACGTGCAGCAGGAGCACAACTTCCCAAGGCCTCCCAAAAGCTACAAAAGCCAAACAGCTGATTTTCCTTCCCCCCTCCCCACCCTCGGTGCACAGCCATCCCACGCACAGCATCCCAGGCTCCTGAGCAAACATCCTCTGGAGAAGTGATTCAAAGCCAGGCAGTAAACAAACCTCCAAAGCCTCGGCCCCAGAGACAGGAGCGCAGCCGCTCCCTGCCAGAGAGTCAATAACGACAGGCGAGCAGAAAGGAAGGAGCTGGAAGAACAAGAGTCATTAGTGGAAACTTGTTGTTTGTGCTAATTAGATCATTATCTGGAAACTGCTATTGATGTTGCTATTTTAGCTCCTGCTGCTGTTCACAACTTTATTTTATCCATGTCTATTGACTGCCCACAGTTTTGTACATCCTGCAGCAAGGGCTGGCGGTGCTGCCCACAGCCAGGCCAGGATGGAGATGTTCTGTGCAGCACCTCCTTCCCCGCCGTCACCTCAGCACCTGCAGCGTCCTGCCATGCTCAGGAAAAATGTTTTCCAGCTTGTTACAATGTGCCCTGTGCTATTATTGATCTTTGGCAGACAGTGTATCGTGTTACTTGGTTATTAAGTAAGGTGAGAGGAAGAGAGAGAAGGACTTGGATGTGTGTAGGATTTCTGCCATTTCTCACCTGACAGCCAGCACAGCCCCTCAACACATAAATAATATTGATGCTGGCCCCGTACATGATCAGATTTCCCCATTGATGGTATGAGCTGTAACTGAATAACCCCAACCATTTGATTTTTGTGCTGTATCACCAAGGAGTGAAGCCTGAATAACAGAGCTCCCAAGTTGATTGGCTTTGATTTATTACAGTCACTAACTACTCTTCCTCCTGGAAGCCAAGGTCCCTCCTCAGCCCCTGAGCGAGGAGAGCTGTGTGCTGGGGGACCTGGGCTATTAGAAGGCTCGAGAGCCAGCAAATCAGGGAGCTGGGTTTGCCCCTCTTTCTCCTGCTTGTTCACCAACACATCTGAACCTGACCTGCAGAAGGGCTTTTGTATTTCCACTGACGAGGCAAAGGAAGAGGGAAAATTGCATCACAGCACCATAACAGGCTTTCAATTTTGTCTTTTACTGCAATTTCATACCACTTCTACACTACACCTGCAGTAAATTCACCAATGACACAAGTGAACTTAATTCTGCCATCAGAACTGCAAAAAATCATTAGTCTCCCACAGAGACAGTTGAGGCAGAGGCCAGGGACAGGGTGAGGGGACACTGCTCCCTCCCTGGGCCATTCCGGAGCACTCGGGTTGGTGACAACAGGCAGGCAGAGCGCTGTGCCTCCCGCATCTCTTGCTCCGCGCAGCCAGGAGCACTCACTGCCGGTCCCTAACACTTGCTGCATCTGAGACAGCGCTGAGGAACGGGAAGAGGAACGGGAATACCGGGAAACGGCAGCAGCCGGCAGGGGTGGGAAGCCAGGCTGCCTTCAGGCATCCCGCGGAGCCCGCCGGCTCCCTCGCTGAGCTCTGCTTAACACGCTGCCACACCCCCCCCGCTGCACTGCGAATAGAAACGCGCTCGAATAAATCACCTCTAACTTAAAAGCAGCCATTAGCTATTAGCAAACACCGCAGGCCTGTGGGCCAGGGTAATTCAATGTGATATGCTTGGGCATGCAAGGTAATAGGTTCCAGCTGAATACCATGTGATACAATCTCTTCAATGGGAGGTTAAATGAGGCTGAGACAGAGACCAGATGGATTTATCTGGGTAGCGCTGATGATTTTTTGTGTGTGTGCTTAAGGTGAAGTGAAGGTAAGTAAGGCAGAAATAATCTGAGAGCAAAGCACGAGCTGGGCTGCGTGCAGTTGGGGAAGGGATAGCAGGAGGCTCGGGACCTCATCCTGCTGGAACAAACCAAGCGAGCCAGAGGATGCTCTCAAGGCAGTACAGATGGAAACAGCCAGAGAAAAATAAATACTTTATCAATTTCCCCTTATGGAGGAACAACCAGAGGGCAGAGTGAGACAAGTCGAGCATAGCTGGGCAGATGTAGACACCTCACTGCTGATATTTCAGCAGGAATTTGGAGCCCAAACCACCACTCATCCACCCAGGACATTTGCAGCAAGCAAAGGGACAGAGCCAATGTGCTCTCTCAGGCTGAGGTGTGGCAGCAGTGCCTGTCAGTGTGGCCAAAGGAGGGGCAGCTCCATGAGCAGAGTCAGTACCCAAGAAAATCAAGTGCTTACCTTGTGCTTGATCAGGTGGGCAGCAAGGAGCTGTGGGACCCCTGTGAGGCACAGCCAGGTGTCTGCAGAGGGAGCAGGACCTCTGAGAAAGCAGAGGAAATCCTTCCCTGCGACGGTGGGCAGGCCCTGGCACAGGCTGCCCAGAGAAGCTGTGGCTGCCCCTGAACCCCTGGAAGTGTCCAAGGCCAGGCTGGATGGGGCTTGGAGCAACCTGGGAGAGAGGAAGGTGTCCCTGCCCATGACATGGAGTGTGATGAGATTCCCCCACACGGAGCTATGCCATGCAGCACTCCCAGCTCCAGAAGGCTCCAATCAACTAAGTGCAGCACGACCAGCTCCTTCACACTCATTTCCATGGGCTAACTGACAGGGCTCAGTCCTGGCAATGAGGGGAAACCCCGGACATTGCTATGGAAACGCCCTTATGGAAACGCCCCACTTCACCCCGGGTGCGCACTGACAACCCTCCGGGGCCCCTCGGCCCGGGCCGCCGCTTCCCTCACGGCCCCTTCCCGCCCTCACGGCCCCGCCGCCGGGAAGGTTCTGGAAGCGCCGGGCTCTGCCCTCGCCCCCGGACCCTCCCGGGGACATTTCCCTGAGCGGGACTCACTGGGAAGCACATGGGGCTCCATCTGCTCCATAGGGAGGATCCGACCGAGGAGTCACCCCACGGTTCTGCTCCGTGAAACCGGAGGGCATCCCAGGCCCCGCACCCCATCAGGTCCCTGCAGAAGGGCTGAGCAGAGCGGGGCCCTCGTCTTCCTACAACCCCGGCACAGCCCCTGGGGACTCCCACATAAAGTGGTGCAGGAGCTACGCCCCGCACAGCCCCAAAATCCCCGCCTGACCGAGCACCCAGCACAAGGAAGAGTGCACCTACCCCATCGGGCTCGGGCGGGACGAGGTCCCTCCTCATCGCCTCCAGACTGCGCCACCGTCCCCGGGGCGGGCGGGGCCCTCAGGGCCCTCAGGCGGGCACGGCGGCCGCCCCGGGGGCTGCGCTGAGGGCTCCAAGTGGCTACACCTGGGCCGGGGTCTCACACCTGCTCATTAATTACGTAATTAGCGAGTACCTGTCCTGCATTTCCTTTTAAGGAAGGAGCCACAGGTGTGCGGCACCCGACGGGATCGCTGAGGGGGCCGTGGAATGTTCCAGAAGGTTCACTGGGGACGGGGTGTGTGGCACAGGGGACAAGGAGTGTCCAGAGCCCGGTGCAGATTTTAGGTGACTTACCTGCAACAGCCTGATGCAGAGAAAGAACACAAATCCAACAAGGAATCGCTGAGCGAGTCTGGGCACATTCAGGCTGCACACAAGCCTACAGGGAAGAGGGTTAAAATTCTGGACTCGCTTCCCTCAAATTTTCGTTAGTTGTTGTTTTATTCGGATTTTATTCGGAATACCAGACCCAGTATGTCTAACAACAAGAAAGATTTCGCTGGTATACAATATTCATATCATATATGTCATAAATAGAATCATGAGTGCAGTGCTATGGTATTCTCTGAAGAGAATATATACAAAAGTGCTGTTAAAAATCCAACGCCTTTTCTGTATTGTTTCTTTAGCTAGAGAAGTACCTCAGGATTAACAGATTATCAGTGCATTAGCATTCATATCCTGGATAAAGTGTCTCTGGTCATTTGCATGGGCACAGACTGGTAACTTAAAGGCTCTATGAAATTGGATGCTAAATAATATTCAGAGGAAATTGAATTAGACAGGCGGGAAGAGAAA
>VXBQ01003051.1:73420-109141 GCA_013400175.1 Phainopepla nitens
CCCCCCCAGAATAATATGGCCTTCAATTTTCCAATTATATAAATACATGAACACTGGATTACTAGAGGCAGATAATTGAATATTTTGACTGTTCTAAAAGGAACCCTTCATATTTGAAGTGGGAGATGAATAGGGCGTGCAGCATCAGCCTGTGGATGCAAAAGCTATAAAAACCTCTATTAGATCCAGTGAGTATAAAGGTCTCCCATAGAGAGAGAGATCTTATCAGTGTTCAATATACAATAGTTAATTTATTCCACGGATATCAGAGTAAGTTATACAATTGCAAAACCGGGATATTTTAGGCCACACATTGTACTGCTTCAAAGGTGCAAGGAAAGGCATTCGCAGTCACAGCATTTCAAATCCGACTCCTCTGTAACTCTGTCTTTACAGGACATCAATCATGAGATGAGAGGAACTGTAAGCTATTTTCCAGTAACACACTGCCAATCGCAAGACAAATGTCAGATGTCACAAAAGGAGAAGTAACCATTTTTCAACCTGTGAATGTCTTCAAATATATTACAATGAAAGTGTGAAAAAAATGACCCTTTCAGCTTCATTTGTTCTGACAGGTGCCAGACTTTAGAGTTCTGCATTTTATCTTCATACTGCAATAATCTTTATGACATTTGAACAAGGCTGAGGGCAGTGGCATTAGTTAGTCTACAATTGTCCTCTTATGTACAATACATAAAATTTCAGAGTCTGGCCGTTAAACTAAAAAAGATCATCTACTACTATTTTATTCGTGTTACAGAAAAAGATAGGGAGAAGGAATGCCCACATCTGAGATTTAACACATGCTGGGGACTCATTTTGTGTGGGCTCAGCCTGACTCCTGCATTGCACTGCCATGCTGCTATTGCCACTTGGGAAAAACACATGCTGCTTAAAACTGAAATCGGGAAAAAAACTCTACAAACATTCCCTGAAGTGGAAAGTCACTCGATACCGTGTGTGCATTTAGTCCCTGACATGAAACAGGCTGACTCCCCCTCAATGACACAGCACATTTTGGGGGCACTAGCCACTGGAACATTTTGACACGGAGCTCAGGGAATGTTTTCCAACCCAAAGCTTAGTGCCCATCTTACAGCTTTGCTATTTCTGAGAGCATGGAGAACACTAAAACATAAGCCAAGTCATTAATATTAAAGAATAGAACACAGGAAGAAAATCAAGCTCACATGTAGCCATTCATAATTGTAATGAACTGGAGACCACAGAGAATTTCACTCAACAGCCCTGAAGTTCTAAGATATTCCTGTCCTTCCAGCCAGTCTCATGTTCTGCTTAGCCCCCACAAGAACTGTGGAATCATGGAAGTCATGGTTCATTTCCTGAAAAATAAGACCCCTCTGTACAACTCAAGCAGTCCAGCCCAGCAGTTTGGACACAGCATCCTTAGATCTAATTTGTACACGTACACAGTT
Source organism: Phainopepla nitens (assembly GCA_013400175.1). NCBI lineage: Eukaryota > Metazoa > Chordata > Aves > Passeriformes > Bombycillidae > Phainopepla > Phainopepla nitens. The sequence continues at coordinate 74,860 of VXBQ01003051.1, forward strand.
ATTTAAGGGAAAAACGAAGAATATGTGCAAAGACACAAAAAAAGATCTGCTCTAGATGTAACTGCAGGTCCCAGAAGGGTAACAAACATGCAGAAGACAAAAAGTAAGCAAACCTAGAATACATTAGTTTAGGCTAAAGTCAGTGACAGGGTTGGTTCCACTGGAATTTAAATGACCTCTTAGGCCTTTACACTGTACAGCTTTCTGCAGAAGCAGTGCTGAATCCCTGAAGACAAAATTACCACTTGATTCACCAAATTTGACTTAAGAAAGTTAATCTTTTTCTGTGAATAAGTGTGAGCTTATTGGTTCTGTGGAAGCAAAAGGATAAACAGTTTTAGTTCTTCTTTAAAAAACTAACAGTACTTGTCATGGCAAAGACATGTACAAAGAAGTAGAAGCCAAAATATTATTTCAGTGTTTTAAGACTGACTTTAAAAAATAAGTACACAGACATTGACCAAATCTGTATTGATTCCAACACGCACAGTCCTAGCCATGGAAAGAAGAGAGTCAAGGCCTGAAGTCTGATCACAAGTGTAATCCCAGATTTCAGTTTTCCAGTCTGGTATTTGTGACTGCAGTTCCTTCCTTGGTTTCTGTGACATGTCCTGTGCACACAAAGCAATGTAATTCCTTTGACACGAGCGTGCCTCAGTGGGTGCAGCCAATCCCATGATGCTGGTTATCATCCCCTGTGGTTTGGTCCTTCTCTTCCATTCACTCAGGATGAATGCAGTTTGTCACGGGATGTGCACAGTAAATCCCACAGAGAGGTGAAGAAATAGCCATCGCTAGAGTCATTATTTGAAAAAGTGACGTTGCAGCAGACTTTTTGAAAAGCATAAATAAAAAAGTACAGCTGAAATAAATAGCTGTCGCTCCGAAACGAAGGGACCGCAGCGCCAGCCTCTCCTCGCGGCACACGAACCTGGCTGGGGATCAGCTCCCGGCTCCGTCCCGGCACATGAGCGCCCTTAGCTGCGATGATTTCTGCAAGCTGAACACTTGGCGGCGGCGGCGCTGGGCAGGGCCGGGGCAGGCGCGGCCGGGCGCGGGGCCCGCGGCCGGCAGGGGCCCGCGGCGCTCGGCCAGCCCGCAGCCCCACAGCAGGCGCCTCCCGCGCAGCGCAGCCAGGCGGTACTCGCACAGCTCGATCAGCGACGCCACCTGCTCGTGCAGCGGCAGCGACTTGTACTTCTTCTGGGCCAGGCAGAAGAAAGCTTCCACAAAGGCTTGCAGGCACATTCCTGCAAGGAAAAGGTGCTCACAGGAGACTGGAAGCGCGGCATTTCTAGCAGCCTGCACTCCTTAGGGATGATGCTAGCTCTTGTTTCTGGTGGCAGCAAGGCCAAATGTGTGTGTGATGGGTGTCAACACAGACAGTCGTGCTAGTTCACATCTTTTCATTTAAATGGCAGCCATCTGGAATCCTCACAAAGCAAAGAAATTATCCTTCAAAGACCAAAAGCCAAGGTTTTATTTGTGTCACACTCATTGGGTGTCTCAGGGCAGGCTAAGCCCAGGCTGGGTTTCAGATGGGTGACATTATCTATCACTGAGGCAGCTTCTGGCTTTGCAGACCTCAGCCTGGAATCCAGAGGCAAAGTGGTACAGCAAGAACCCATTTTAGGATATCACACCATTAAACTGACGTAGTATGAGCTTTGATTTCTGCTGCCAAAATTATTAAGTTGAAACCAAATGAGACACACAGTAATATACTGAGCATCAACGAAAACAATCCAGCTGGAGAGAGAAACAAGTTTATGTCAGCAGCTGAATGGAGTCTTTTCAACCCTGTATTTTTAGAGAAGGATCTGACCCAAAAGTTCACACCAGTGTGTTATTTCAGTCTGTAGCACTATGAAGGTAACCCCATTACCAAGTATCACCTTAGCAAGCTGTGAGTTTATTTGAAGCACTACTTCCCTCCTGCACAGCCTGTACCAGCTATGAACCCTTTTGAAGGTGAAGAGGCCATGTTTTCAGTCATACCCAGCAACTCCACAATAGTTGTTTCAACTGAACGAAAAACAAACAGCTGAAGAGCTCAGTGCCAAAAATGGCTCTGCTATAATACAACTGCTCTGCCCCTTCCCACACAAAAGTCCCCTGCAGAAGCCCCATGCTGCAGGGGAGACTCTTCAGCTGCTGTTCCATCACATCCCACTAACAGCACATTACCAGAGCCAAGGGGAAGAGGAGCTGAGTATTAACACTAATTATTGTATTTAAAGCCTTCAAGTAATACCTACTCAAATTCTTAATTAAGAAGCCAGACCCCAATTGGTTGTGCAGAATGCCACAAGCTCTCCCAGTTTGAACATACACTTAATAAGATTATTTTAGGACGAGATGTTGAAAGGTTTGGGGGTTTTAAGTGTGTTGGCTTATTGATGCTGTAGGAAAGGCACCTTTTCAAAATATGACAATTACATTCTGAAGTATAATTTCTCTCTACCAAGGCTGCAGCTGGGGTCATTTACGATCTTGGCTATAAAACAGCTTGCAAAGGAATTGTTGAGTTATCTGAAAGCAGCAGCTGCCAGCTCAGTAAATTGTTTTATCAGTCACGGTGAGCTGCAGGCAGGGAAAGCACCTCTGGTAGCACACACACACTTTCTCCCCAGAAGTGACACTCATGTGAAGCACGTTATGAAAAAAGTTAGAAGCTGTTTTGGAACAACAGAATCATGCTTGTCTTGGTTATGGGAATGGGCCAAACACAAAGCCAACAGAAACAGGTGGATAGTTTCTGGATAGTTTCTGTTTTAACACCTAAAAAGCATCTGGTTCATTGACACACCATACACAAATCTCTTCATTTCTGAAAGCCTGAAGATTTAGTTGCATGTCTGTTATTTTTCCTGGTGAAATTCTACCAGCCAACCATGTAAGTGATTTATACCCACCCTGAAATGCTAAACACAAATACTCAAATTTTATACAGCTGTGAAACTGAGGTGACCCTCATACCTAAAGTAATACTTTCCTGAAGGGTAACTGCCACAGCACTAGCCAGGAGAATTGGTTGTATATGTTCATGCCTCGGGTGGTACACAGCTTCTTCCCATTCCTATCAAATGTTTGAGGTGTACCTGAGCAACTAAAATTGAAAAAAATAACCCCAGAAGTCAGACTGCATAGTTTTTGAATACAAACCTGGGTTACCTGATTCCCTGTCAATGCCCATGCTGTTCCACCTCCTTGTGATATCAATATATAGGATATCTACAGCAGCCATTGAAAAATTGCTGTTACTCAGTTTGCAGTTTCTGTTAAAAAGAAATAAAACAAAGAAGAGATTCTCATTACATCCAAACTCCCAAGTTAGGAAAAAATCTGCAAGGGCAACTTGCAGGAGAAAAGTTTACCCATGCCATGTGTACAGACCCACTGTAACGTGCTCAGTCTGATAAAACACACACAGCAGAGAGCAAACAAATCAGCGTTCATTAAGTGCTCCTATCTGAATGGAACAGGCCCAAACCCAGAATATTTCAATTAAAAATATGACCTGACTGTTACACAGAGCTTTCTCCCAGGGTATTGCCAGTACTCTGAGGCTGTAAGAGAATGGAATTAACTGGTACACTGCAAAACCCACCACAAATCTGCACAGGCTATCTGCACAAGGCAGAGTTTGCACAGAGAAATACCCTTTTATTTGTCTGACTGATCCTGTTTGAAAAGAGCTGGAGGAAGCTTTCAGGACAGCCCTGCTTCTCCATGCCTGAACACCAACAGGATTTACCCTCCTGGTACTGAGCAGCTCTGGATGCAGCTTGGGCTGGGGGGATGTGGAGCTGGGACTTTGTGTGGTCCAAGTCTGCAGTGCAGCGTTGATCATGGATGGTAACAAGCCCTGTGTCCAGGATTTCCAGATGTCTGGCAGCCTGGCTGCCACCTCTGCCTGTGCCAAAGAGCTGGCCAAAATTTCTCGCCAGAAAAGAAACAACAAAAACAACAACAACAAGCCCACCCCAAACTCAGATAATTGAAGCAAATCTCGCTCTTCAGTAACCTCAACAGAGCTCCCTTAAAATAGAGAAAAGCCTTGCCTAAATAACCCAAAAATTCCCAGCAGCATCCAAGCAAGGACTAGAGACACAGTCAGTGTTTCCCTTTTAGCTACTTTTTTAGAATGAAGAAAACATTAAAGGAGAACAGATTTTGATGAGACAGAATTTGGGTGGACAGTCTTTGCAAGCACTTGCCCACACACAAAATCCCACTTGTGTACCATTTTATTCCTGAAAAGTGATACAACACACAGAAACCTGACCTTCCTTCTGAAATGAACAGCAATGACAGCCCTTCAAAAAAGGGCCTTATAGCTGGTATAGATGCTCTGAGAGAAAATAAACAAAAATATCTGCCAGTATGAAAAAGTTTAATTTAATATGCATTAAGAAACTGCAAACGCTATTTCACTGAGATATGGCAACTTATCTGAATATTCGTATAAGAAAATGTTGGCATTTATTCTGTGTTCCTCTGACAAGTGCCAAAATAAGGCTGGATTAAACTACAAAAAATACAGAACTGGATGCAATCCTGTGCTGGTCTGTGGATAGAGCAGATGCCTTCAGACATTTTCTATATATCGTAATTTGTATAAACCAAGTTGTTTTATATTCATTCCTGAATGCTAAATGCATCTGCATAGAAACAGGATCTGTGTTTTAGGAGTACATCTGCTGCTGCTGCTCATTTCTTTTGTCATAGTCAATGAAAGACTGAAAATGAGGTATTTGTACCATGACTAGAACAGATACAGCCATAAAAAACAGCGAAAAAAACCCTCCTAAATAAAAAGTATGTGAAAAAATAAACTGAGTTCCTTGACATTGCAAGGTGCAATTTCCCAATGCAAATCCTCCCTGCATGGTGCATCAGAACTGGCATTTGGGAATCCTTGCTGTGCCCTGGGGCGGCCGGCGCTGCCCCCACAGCCGACGGAATCACATCGAGTGACCCAATTTCAGCTGGCACCTCCTCACAATGATATTTCCCCCTTTACTGGGAACCTGACATGTGGATGAAGACGGCAAATTGTATCTGCCAAAGTATCGCTGATCTGCTGTCAAATAAAGACCCAGCTTCCTCCCAGCCACAGACCCATAGGTCAGGTATTTCAGCTTGGAGTGATGAAAATGTATCTACTCCAGAACAGAACAGGCACTGGCTCCACCTTGAAAGGCATGACAAAGCCTGCAAGCTGAGGGTGTACCCCCCCAGCAGGGCCAGCTGTTACCCCACTGACCTTATAAAGGTGCGGAATCCCGTTGGGCCCAGCTTGGTTGTCCCTTTGACGCCGAGGAAGCGGATGAACAAGGCGGCCACCCTGTCCACGAGGCGCAGGTAGCTGAAGTGCTTGGCGTACTTGGGGAACACCTGCTTGAGGCACAGTGAGGGCAGAGCAGCCTCGGGGCTCAGGGCAGCCCCCGGCGGCTCCTCGCTCGCTTCCGGCGCCGGCTCCAAACTCTGGCACCTGCAGCACAGAACCGCACGGGCCGTGGGCTGGGGAAGCACCTCAGAGCTGTCCAGCCCTGCCATGGGGACACCTCCCACNCAGACCAGGGTGCTCATGGACACCACTGCTGTTCCAGTGGCACTGCCACACTGCAGTTTACAAAGCACCTGGCCTTCTAAGACTATTGCTGCACAATGTTAAAATAATTATATCCTTTTGTATCCACACTTATATTCACTGAGGTTGAATGTTTATAAATGTGATCACAGTTTTTATAAAAGCCTAAAAAGTCTTTAAAAATAAATAACAACCTTAGGTAGTGCTTTGATAATGTTCCTCTTTGCTGCAGACAGCAAAGTAGAAAAATAATGTTATTTTTGTAATTAGTTAAGTAAAGCTTAGTTATAAATTTTGGCCTTTCTCATGTAAGATGGGATGGTGGTGTCACTGCCACTGAACACCTGCCAAAAGAGCAAGAGTATGTACAGCCAAGAAACAACATGCACACGGGCTTCTATTTTTAATCTTAAAAGGTCTGTTCATGAATTTAAAAATTCAAATCTTCAGCCAGTTGAACCAGACCTTGACCAAATGTGAAACCTTGTACTCAGCAGAGAGAAGGTTGTGCTGTTTGTAACACAACTCTCATTTTAATGATGCCTGGAAGCCCCAAACCCTTTCTCATTCTAAATTCAACAGTGTTTTGGATTGTACATTATTCATTCATCATTACATCTTTAGTTAAAAAAATATAAAGCTTTACTTTAAAAGGCGCAAGCAGAGTTGAGGATATTTCATTTTTTATAGCAAACACTAAAAAAGGGATCAGCTTCAGAGCCCTGAATTCTGGCCCAGCGCTCTCGGAGCGAGGCTGGAGCTTTGTCCATCACCCAACTGCCCCAGACAGGGCTTGGGAACACCACCTCTGCAAACCTGCAGCTCCTTCACAAACCACCTCTTCCCTGCCCAACAGCAGGCCCTGGAATTTCTGATGAAGTATTTTAAAAGAGGTTTTTTTCAGCCCTTCATTTTTCAACCTCCATCCTCCAGAGCAATGAGAAATGTCGTGAACACCCAAACCAGAACCAGTGCTCTGGACACACCATCACTGCTGGGAGCCACAGAAGACTCTGCCTCCCTGGCTGAGGGGGAATGGACACAGTCAAATTACTAAAATATCTGTGGTTTGTTTTAGGGCATTAAAAAAAAAAATCGTATTTTGGTCAAAGAAAAAATATTATTGGATGCAATAAAGCAGAGGCTCTAAACTACCACCTAGAATTTCCTGCTTCCTCTCCTTTCTATGGAGAAAAACCTACAGCTGTCTTTGAGGTCATGGATAAAACTCAGAACCAGCATCCCATTTCAAACTTTTACTGAGAGAGCTCTTAAATCCATACTTTTTATTAGAAAAGTATTTTAAAATTAAAACCAGCAGTTTTTTCTATGCTACTGCATGTCTCATTCCTTTCCACTTATATATTGGGAAAGTCTGTAAAATATTTAAATCAGAACAAGAAAACTTAATTTAGTCTTTATTGCCAAATGTTGTACTTCCATTTGGTAAAAAAGAAAAAAGGGAATATACTTCTTAGTTTGCTTTTGCAGGTTAGGACTTTTATAAAGTTTAATGATTTGTTTTCATTCTTTAGCTCCCTCACAAGATTTCCTTACGTTTCCTTTTTTAAAACACTAGAGCCCAATTAACATGATCATACAGTTTGAATTACAGTGAAAGATGTATTTTTGTACTTTTAATAAAACTCAGACTTTCCAAAGGAAACCTGCACAAGGGCTTGCCTGTGTCAGCACTCTGAACTAATTGATCCACAGCCCTGCCTATTCTGCACACTCACCTTCCCTGATTTTCACTATGTTCAGGGTACAATTCCCCACTGCTACCAGAGACACTACCTCAATAAAAGTTTATTTTCTGTATTATTCACACACCTGTGTGCCCCCACCTCGGTGTGGTCTCAATTAAGACAAACTGCCTGGGTAGGTCTATACAGCCAAGTGCAGTGCCTATAAATACAGAATTTTACTGTGACTGCATATTTTCCAAGGAAAGGGTGCACAGCCTGTTTTTTGCCCCAGCACTCAGACAAATTGCACTCTTGCAATGCCCCATTTCGTGTTCTCTGGCGTTTGGCTGCCATCTGCCAGCACCACATCGTGAGGGGCTGAACTCCCCAAGGGCCACCCAGCCAAAGATCAGGATCAGCAGCTTCCTCAGAGCAGAGCAGAAGGAAAGAAAAGGGAGGAAAAAAACCAGCAGAGAGGAGAGATGATGTCAGGAGTGCAGAAGGAAGGAGCTACAAAGAGCAGAAATACAGCTCCAAGTCCAGCAGCAGTGAAAATGTGAGGGGGAATTTCATCTGTGTCCACCTTTAGCTCAGCAGTCAACTGGAAATTACAAAAGTACTCATTTTTGTAATCTCACCTGTGGGGAAGGGACCAGGAGCTCCACATCTCCAGAGAGCCCTGCCCAGGTTCCCTCCATTAGCTCCTGTCCTGTGGGATTTCCAACAGGCAAGGGGAGGAGAAGAAAGCTGAGCCCCACTCTTTAAAGCTGCTCGTTAGAATTAATTGTTTTGACTGACACAGCTGAGTCAGGCAAATGAATGAAAGGTCAAATATAAGGTAATGCTTCTGTTGCCACACAGAAGAAAGCCAAGCTTCATTTACATACTAATGTCTGACCTCAATACATTAGTTTCTCTAATTCTGCAGCTTATGACAGATCACTCTTTAGAAATGATCAACTGTGGTGCAGCTTTAAAAAAAAATTAAATTTTAATAAAGCTTATGGAAATGACATCTAAGACTACTTATCTTTTATACATGATTACTAATTTATTAATGTTTCCTCCATCTATGTTTTATTCCTTTCTTTCTGACTAGCCTTAATCTTTATGCAAATACAATTTGCTAAGGGACAAACAAATTTGCAACTACTAATTAAAGGCTTCAAAATTTGCAACATTTTGTACACTTGTACGTAAAATTTAGCTGTCAAATTCAGAGTAAAATGGGGTAAGAATCACAATATTAATATTTCTAAGAATGCTTACTTGATGTATTTTACATTTAGGGCATTGCTAGAAGTATAAATTAAGCAATTTCAGTATCAGCTTACAACTGCTTACCTAATAAAAGAAAATATTATGTTCTGGATTCTGAAGCTATAATTATTCCCTCAGCTGAGCCTCTATTCTCCAAGCAAGGGCTATGTTAACATAGTTAAAAGCAGAGAATATTTTGCATGACAAATCTATCTATCCACCCATTTATCACCACAGAATATGGACCTCCCAAGGAACAGGTAAGTGTTAGTACCTGGAGCATGTAGGAAGGAAATATATTTGTGTGCTCATTCACAGAAATAAATCATTTAGGAAACTAAGGCCAAGCCAGAGCAGTGTCTCTGCATTATCAACCATTCATGAATTTGCTTTTATGAACTAATCCCATTACTTTTATTAACACAGAGACTTCCAGCACTCCAAGGATGTCACAGCAAGCAGTTCCATGGTTTGCCTGCATGTTGTGTGAGTAATCAGATTTTGTTTTGTTCTGGCCGCTTGTGAGTGTCATTTGAAGAAAATGAATATTCATCCCCTCTTCACCCTCTGGCAAAATAAAAAAACCATCAACACTACAAGAATTTCCACCTTTGAAAATAATAATATAGTTGCACAAAGATAGGAGTGTTAAAAGAATGTTAAACCCACAGAGTAAGAGATTTTTGACATTATGTTAGAAAAATTATGGGTCTTACATAGAGTTTATTCAACACTTTGGAGAATGCTTTGAGACAGGCAAAGCATCCCCAGTAAAGAGTCCATATTTCAAAGAGCAGAATCAATAGATTAAACATAAGGATTGATAATCACCACGGTGTTGGCAGACAACGAACTTCTGATTGCACCAAATACATTTTGAAAACACAGCAGCTGTCCTGTCTCTGGGAAGCAGAAAATGCTGAAAGCAAATTTTCCATCTCTCTATGAGAGAAAAAAACCCTGTATCTCAGTCAAAGAAATAAATTGGGTAAATCACCTCACTTAGATTTTGAACTTCACCTGCAGAGAGACGGTGTCCCTGTGGAAGGGTGACAGACATGGAGCGCACTGCTTGTTTCGGAGAGCTGGCAAACACATTTTAGGTGAATCCATGGGTAAAATGTACTCCAAACTTTGCCATTTGCTTAAGAAAACCAAAATAATTTATCAGCCTGTTGGAGAAGTGAAGCCCAAGCCCCTGCAGCCTGTCAGCAGCCATCACAGCAGCTCTCACCCGTTCCGGGCTCTCGTTCCTGTCCCTGGAGTGCTGTTTGTTTGCCACAGCCATCAGTCCCTTTGCTGAGAAGGATGGTTCACTGCCTCTTCAGATTGATGGATTTATTATAAAATAAACACTTCTCATTAAAGATTAAATAGCTTTTGGCAGAAAACAGAAGACTGGAAAGTTTGCTGCCTTCACACAGTGTTAATGAGTGTTTCCAAGATGTAGAAACTTGGCATGGATCCTGCTCTGCTCCACACCAGGGACACAAAGCCATGCATGAGAACATTACTGACATTTTCATTTCATATGCAGAGAAGTCTAGAGCTGTGGTTTGATTTCTATAGCCCTCCCTAACTGATAGTTTAAATAATTAAAGGAGAAATGCATCTGAGGAGTCTCAGGTGCTGAAAAAAACCAGCTATTTCCTAATTATTAATTGAGATTCTTTACTTCCAACTTTCTCCTCTTAAGAATAATGGTGGTATCATTCTGTATTCACTACAGATTTATTTCTCTCAATGTAACACAAGCAGTGAATGCTTATGTTATTACCTGTCAGCTATGAGTGCAGCAGAAAATATGGCATTACTGTAATGAAATAATGGATAAGCAATGCAAATTCTGCATACAAAGACTTTGTTCCACCATAGGAAAAATTATTACACAACAAAGATCATTAAGTATAGTCCCCAATACTTTATTTTCTGTGGAGGTAGCTGTTATTATTCCTAGTAGATTTATTTGTGTTCACTATTTGCTTTCAAGGTACTTATGTGCCTCATTATTTCTCCAGAGTTTCTTTTGTTTCTTTAGAAAAGTGTGCCTGAAAAATAATAATGCAGGATAGTGCAAAGGCAAACCAGCTGTAAAGCCTGGGAATACACTGAAATTAGACCACCAAGTGTCTTACAGTAGAATAGGAGGTAAAAAAAAACAAACCAAGATATTTCTTCCCATGTGGAAATTATTCTTAGAAAGCAGTTGTCCTTATGCTGGGACAGAAAAGGAGCTTTACTCTGTCATCCAAGGGAGCAGAAAGCAGCAGTGCAATTGCATTTTATCAGCCTTAATCCTCCTATTAAAGCAGGTGAATTCTCATACACAAAATAACACTCCTGATGATTACACTGCTATTAAGTCATGTGACTTCATGCTTTCATTTTGTGGCAACTGGGTGCTAGGCAGTTTTATTGCTTCCTCAGTGTTTCAGAGACTAGAGACCAATTATTACTTAAAAATAAGCCAATCATCTCTCTTGCTGAAAGATGACTTGCAGCAGAAGTTAAATTATAGAGAACATCACTGCCCCCAATACATTAATTTCTGTCACTCTGTCACTGTAAAAATTTACAGCAGATATAATCTCTTTGAAGGGGGATCAAGTCATAGAAAGTACGAGCCTAGTTTTAAATAGAATTTTAATTTTAATGAAAGCTTCAGGGAATGATGTTTATGCTGCTTATCTTTCCTACCTGGTGATTAAGTTAATTTATACTTAATGGAAGAGGATATTTCTAATCCCCAGACAGGCTCAACATCTGTCTGTGACTATGTTTTTGGAAGCCTTAAGCTGCTTGTGATTGATGTAATAAAACCAGAATTCTGCAGAACTGACACCTGAAGGATATCTGTAAGAGGGAAAATGTTATTTTTCTGCTCAATGCCTCTGCTTAAGTCTAACCAAAATCCAAGCACTTAATATTGCTGTCCCTTAAAAACCTGCTTTGCACTCCTTCACCATTACTGGAGTATCAACAGGGCAATAAGCAAACAGCTCTCAAATATGTTTATGATCCAATATTCACTCATTATGTGCAGTGCCTGAGACACAAAACTTTCTGATGGCCTGAAGCTAATGAGAATAATAAACCTCCTGCAAAAAAACCCCTGTGAAATAGTCTCCATTTTTCCTTCACTTCTCATTCTGTGTCTATTTAAAACCAAATATTAGCAAAAATAAATGTTTGCATTTATAACATAATTATAACAGGGAAAAAAAAGTCTTGAAATGTAAACATCTTGCCAGAAAAAGATAAAATTTTCAACTTTGTCTCAAGAAATCACAGTACTGTCAAAGGAAAAAAAAAAAAGTATTTCCAGCTGTCATTTATATCCATGTTATTTTAAATTCGAATTCTTACAAGGCACCTGCAGGTAAGAACTTTGCACTGGTGTTCAGGGATATAATCCGTGTGTGAACATTCATTTATTCCATTTCACTGTTATCTGCTCCCAGTGTGTGATGTGGCCCAGGAGCCCCACTCCAAAGAGTGATTTGTTTCTTTCCTTAGTGAGGTGATGCACTCAGCCTGCCCTTGGATCATCGATTGGTTCTAACATCTTCTAGGCTGCATGAAATCTGATTTTTTGAAATCAATTTGTTCATGGGTTGTGCCATTCCTGAGAGAACACAAAGTACACGACTCAGGAGTCACATGAGGAACTGGAAGATGGAACTGGAGACCAAGACAAAGCATTCAAGGCTCCCCCCAGATATTTTATGCAAAACTATCACAGTTGGTTGCAGTTTTAGTTACACATAACACAGAGATTGTAAAGATGTCAAGGAGACAGGTAAGAAATAAGAATTTCTATACCATACACACACAGCCCTGCTGTACATACAGACATAAATGCACACTATGTAACTACAATTTCTGTTTGTAGTACATACCTGGACACTTAGGCCATGAAAACGATCTGGTGGGAAGTAATTCAGTACAAGAGAGATTACAGAAAATTAGAAGTCATTGAAGTTTATATTGCAGAGCAACTAGGAAAATTCATTTAAAGGCAGAGTTGCTTCTGTGCAGCACAAACACTCAAGAAGGTGAAAGGAAAAAATTGTCAAATTAAATAGGCATATATCCTTCATTTTAGACAAGGCAATTAAGCTAATATTCTGAAAATCAAATTTCATTCAAGAAGCATTTAACTGCAGATTAGTAATAGAAATTGTGCATATCACAAAAGCCAGGAAAAAACTCTACAGTCATGAGTGCAGCTGAATCACTGCTCCTGCAGTAAGATACCACCCAAAAACTAGATTATCTTAGCGAGCTACAGGCTACCTAGAGGTGAAGATGATTTGGCTGATAGCAGAAACTCTGCTCAAATTATTAACATATTGAAGTGTCAGGAAAAAACACTTTGCACTCAAACCTAACTATTAATGCCCTTCTGTCTATGAACACAGAAATTCAGTGAACCCCCCTGAACAGGGAAGGCACACACAGATGTTGCCTTTAAGAGAGGGAAAAAAAGTTTTAACTTCAAACTGCAACAGCTTTCTTGTATTGAAAACTAAAGAGGAAATTATAGGGGGTGGAACAAGATGATCTTTAAGGTCCTTTCCAGCACAAGGCTGACTCCACCAAACACTTAAGTAAACACTTCAGCACTTGATGAATAAGGTCAGACTTGCTATTGTTTTATATCCTATCCAATGGAACTCAAGCACATTTCTGACCATATTTAACCTGAATTTTCACAGTTTCAGCTGAAGCTTCCCATCAGCAACGCCTGGACACAGCAAACATCTGCATGCAACACAGCTCCCAGGGATGCTTTGAAGTCCTGCTGACTTTATGGTTTAAAAAACAAAGCAAAGCACCACAAAGCAGCTTACTTTGTCAGAATCCAGCCAAAGCAGGAGCAGACAGCAGAGGAGCTCCAAGATCCACGTGGCAGTTTGGGAAGGAGGCTGGGGCAGCAGAGCTGAGCCTTTGGCTGCTGCTCCCCTGGCCCCAGCCAGAGCTGCTGGGACAGTGCTGAGGGACACAAACTGCATCTACACCTGCCCCAAACCAGCTTCTCCTACCTTCAGGACTCACTGACAATCTCCAGTCAAATAACTGAATCCAAAGATGTATTCAGACCTGCTGTCTCCATGTTCATTTTGATGCCATGTGGAAAGAGATGAAGCAGCCACCTCTTTATTCCTGACTTCTTTTTGGGCAAACCTTGGAGATTACAGCAACTCTTGTGGCTGCATTTTATCACAAAGGCTTTCTTTTTATGTAAGAATCATTGTAAGACAGGAAAAAGGAAAAAAAAACTCTTCTTAATGATCAACTTAAAACGTAATATGGTGTGAATATCTAAGAGATGTAATTGCTATAGCATGTTCTGATAGATTCAAATGTTTGGAAAGTTCAGGTTTGCAAAGTTCAGGTTTTATGGAGACTTGTGACAGGTCACATTCCTCAGTTTATTTCCATTCCTTCCTCTACTGCTCACGAGAGAGAAAAAAGAAGGAAAAGAGATGTCAATAAAAAACTAATTAGATTAGCTGCATCTCAAACCACTGTGATTCAAGTGTAATTGGCCAAAGTAGTCTCCATTCCCAATTTGATAGCACAGACCCAGAGCTGGGCTCACCCCAGAGCCAGGGGCACTGCACACACCAGTTACTGCTAAAGCACACCATGGGTTTGGGCCAATTAATTCCAGTGCTGAAAATGAAGCCTTTTCAAATCCTGCAACCCATATCAGTTCTTGTCCATTAAAATTTCCAAATGAGCTGGGCCTGTCATCAGCTCACTTGCTTAGTACATTGTAAGCACTTCCAGCTGTCCCTCAATATGGGGTCATTGCAAGAGACTGAGGATAAGCCTGAATTCACTCTTTATGTGCAAGTTAAAGTACAGCCTGTCCAGTCAAGATGTGAGTGCTTGGAATACAATGTGTGAGCAAACACAGACCTGCTTGCAAAACTAGACTGTGAATAACAGCACTTTTTGCAGTGGTGAAGGCTAAAATAGGAATAATCATAAATTAATCTGTATCTATGCAAGGGATATGGTTTTAGCTATTTTTAAAGAAATATTATTACCCATTATTACCCATTTTAGTCAATTAAAATATTTCAGATTCTATTTCAGATTATTGCCACTTAGAAATTAAAAGATCTATCATCAGATTTAATTATCTTTTCTGTGTTGGGACTTCTGCAACAGCACTTTCAAATTATTTGCCAATGTTCTGCACTCAGTATTGTGTTTTCTGTTGTTGTAGTACAACATAAGTGGCTCTTAAAACCAACGTAGAACTATTCTGTCAGTCAAGCACTGCCAAATCCTTCCCTTCATGGAGGGACACCTCACACTGCAGTTCACAGAATTTCCAATAGGGCTTGTCCTAATCGATAGGAGAAAGGTTAAATGCTCTTAAGGATGTAGCAGATAAATAATTGGAAAAGCAAGAACAGAGAGCAAGGATCAAGACACCACAACATCTGCTTCACAAAACTGAAGAGAATCATTGAGGCAAGTTCTTGAGCAGGATGAGAAATAGCAGTAGAAATAAATACTCTCAACTACAGAAAAACCAAGTTAACATTTCAGTAATCTGAACTGAAGGAACATTGACAAACATCACATTTAGAAGTCTCCCTCAGATGTCTAACTCATCAAAAGCTGCCTGGGCTAATGTAACAGACACGAATTGATAGTGGAGCTGGCAGATTGCCTGATGAAGGACTAAACCAGAAAGCTCTCTAGGAAAGAGAAAGGGGCTAATTCAATGTGCTTCCTAAGGGCTTTGGCAGAATGAGCCTGAATATGAACGCTGGGTCATTGTGACTGATGGAGAAAAGAATTGTGTCAGCCTCCAAAATGAACCAGAGGAGAAAGATCAATCTCAAGAAAGCCACACATATGAGTTTATACAGTCTCAGGCAGAAATAAGGCTTGGAGTGAAGAGGTGGGGCTTGAGAGGCATTGGAATAGCTGCAAACCTGAGCAGACTTGCAGGTAGAGGGATGCAGGAATCGACCGAAAGCTCCAGCAGTCAGCCCAGAAAGTCAATTAGCAAATGGAAACCCAAGCACTGATACTTCCATAGCTGGCTTCATTACATGCTTATTTTGAAAGGCACTAAACTCACTCCATATAATGCAGAAGGCACTGACAACCCTGAGTAATGAATCCCTGAGGAACATAATACAGTTGCTCACAGCAGCGGAAACTGAGATACATTACAGGCAGCCCGAAGAACAGTCATTATTTTCTGATCAGTGATGGCTGCAGCACCAGCATTCCCCCACCCAGCCTCTCCACATGTCTGTGCACTGAGTTTCTGACCCTCTTCAACCAGCCCTGTCACACAATCATAACCTTACAATGCAGATAGTGAGATAAACACAGTAATAAATGGCAGGAATGACCTTATCATCAACAAAATCTGGGCTAATCATACTCTCGAGACATCTCTGCACAGTGTATTTTCATTTTTCCATTAAACATGACTCTAACATCAGGGGAGGTTATGAAACTGAAGAAAAATAACTGGAAAATAAATGGAATACAGCTGAACAGGTGATTTCCTGACTTTTTTAAGAAAGTATGAAATTGCTCAACATCAAGAAATAAAAAACAGCAGTAGGATTTGGAAAATGTCTTTGGAACATACAAAACAATGACCAGAAATGAATTCATTGATTCATTAAATACAGATGCCATTCTCCTCCTAAAAACCATTCTCATTTTCCTCTATCATGGAAAGGAATCATTTCAAGAGCAAAAGTTGTGTAATCAACACAGTGGAAAAAATGAACCATCTTGTTTTGTGCAAGAAAAGAGGAAGATCTTTTGTGCAGCAAGTTCTACAAAACCTGGTTTTGACTGAATTTCTTCCTAACACCAAAAGAATAAAATAAAGGAGTCAGTCTGACAGACATTAATATTTACAGGGTGCTCACAGAACAGAGTGACATTAGCCAATGTTTGCATGCTGATCTTGCAAAAATTTGAGAGCAACCACATTGGGGTTCTTCCTGCTCAGGAAATTAGTTAATCATATTTGACATTTGCTAGAGCCACAGGACCCAGAGAAGAGAATTGTACCTGACATATTTTTAAAAGAAGGGAAAAAAATAAATCGGAACATCACAAATAAATTTCAAGGCTGGTTTCAAATGGAAAAAAGCACTGCAGTGGCATGTACAGAGAATAGCACCCAAGAAAAGATAAACTAGCAATGAAACAGCAAGGGCGTGATAGGTAATAAACAAAAAGCATTCCGTTTGGAGGGCACAAGGAATTGATTGTTTTTGTAACAGCCATAGATTAAATTACATTTCATTTCCAAAGTGTTTCAATTCTTTCTTCTGTCAATGGCTATTTCAGAGCTGAATAAAAGTCATTATATTATTTAGGGGGCTGCACCTTCATCATCTCTAGCAAGGAAAAAGGAGATTTTATTCCATGAGCAACTCATATTTCTAATGACACGCATGCCATAACGCTATGATTTCTTTATCAAAAGAATAAAATGGTTCTTTTCTGTCTTGAAATATGTAAGAAACTAGGCATGGAAATGCAAGAGATCACACTAGGACACAGAGTAAACAACAGCAACCATAATACAAAGGAGTCCTTATTGCTGGATTAATTAGCATTAATAAACTAGGGCATAAATATTTTTGACAGGACAGGAAAGCGAGTCATTAGCATTTTTGAGATGATATAAATGTTCTTCCTGTAACATGCTGAGCAGTCCTGCTCCAAATGATCCTCCCAGCCTGCCTTTATACCTCCAAACATCTGACATCCAGTGGAGAATATACAGCATTTACATGAGACTGAGACTCCTTTTTGCTCCTCCAATCTAATGCAATTTGAGGAAGAATAAATTGCTAATAATTAAACAAACAGTGAAACTAAAACCTTTTTACTACTATCAAGATTCCAAATTAGGCACAGAAAAATAGAAGTTTGCAAAGCCTTTTGAAATTGATTTTCTGTTGGAGGCACAACATACACAATGATTTGCATCAGTGATTATCTTAATTAAACTGCTGTTTACATAAGTAACGTTGATTTACTTTACATGTTGTTCGGTGTCATTAGACCATTCATTTAATTGTGCAAATTTCCTTTAGCTGAAGCCTTCTCCCACCTTCAGCAGCCTGTGAACAGCACCTCTGTTGTAAGGAGTGAATCCAGAGCAAGTTTAATAATTACTACACAAGCTTCAGACAAGTTTCAGTCACAAAATCACTGGGTTAGCTCCAGCATGTCAATGGCCTGGATGTTTGCCAGCATCTCCTCAAGCCTTAAAATCCATGAGAACAGCACTGCCACACAGCCAGAGCAAAGATCAGTACCTTCCATAACATTTGATTAAATGTTTTAATTTCTTAATGACGAGTGACGCTTGAGTTCCACATTAAGTGACTTAAAAGTAGGAGAAGATCAGTTCTGCTGTGGAAGAAAAGCCACCATGTATATTTAAATACATTGATTTGAACATGTATCATTGCAGATTTTCAATCACTAATTGCTGGCAGTGCCAAGATAATTACAGCAATACCTGCATGTAAAGACTGGAGCTGTGTTGGAAAAATTAAGAGATATGTATGGAATGATAAACTGATCTTATTCAGTTTAACTTTTTTTCAATATTATACATCACATGATAGGAAGGAGGAAAAAATTATCAAAACACTGTGAAGATGAGGGAAAATTAAACTAAAAAAAATTCTGAGCTATTAATCTTTCCTGATAATGAAGTACTTCAGGATGACTTCTAAATCTCACTTTCATTTAGATGCCTCATTTATTTTAATCTGAGAGATAATTAGAAGGAAATAAAATTCTCCACAGCAGAATATTTACCTGAGATGCAGCTCAGACTTCTCAGTATTTCCCCTGCGTGTTCAGACTCTCTGTTACATATATTGCTAAAACCTTCCTGAAATTAATGCCTGTTACTTAATTAGCATCCAGATTTGAGTCTATGAGGCTTGCTGCTAGTTAGCTGTCAGAACAGCAATTATTTCAGATTTTTTTTTTTCTTTCAGTAGGCCAAGTTTTGCTCAAGAAGTTGCACACACTGTCCCCAATTCAATGAAAAGCACTTGGAAGCAGAAGGGGTAAATGGACTGCCCTGTGCACGGTGACTTCTGGTGCACACACAGAAATATTCATCTCCCAGATGCTCTGTTAACCACATCACCCTGGAAGAAAAGCTGCACCACTGGTGCATTCTTGTTGTGAAAAGCCAGTGGTTTATCTCATCACCAACTAATCCTGTTAGAAATTATTTAAAAATGTATCAGAGAAGAATCCTCAGCTGAATGAGCCTTCCCCATACACTGGTGTCCTCTAGCAATTTATTTGTAATTATCCTT
Source organism: Phainopepla nitens (assembly GCA_013400175.1). Classification (NCBI taxonomy): domain Eukaryota; kingdom Metazoa; phylum Chordata; class Aves; order Passeriformes; family Bombycillidae; genus Phainopepla; species Phainopepla nitens. The sequence continues at coordinate 93,762 of VXBQ01003051.1, forward strand.
TGCTTTTTTTCCATATCTAATATGAAGTTAATGAATGCCTGACACAACTTCAGCAGAAAAAAAATGCCATGACTAGTTACATAATTACAGGTTAAAAAATTATCTTTTTCAGCTCCATGCACTGAAGTAATCTTTAAGGGTAGAGGTTAAATACAGGCAACACAGAGCATAAATTGCTTTGCAAAATGTTCTGTACACTGACCACAGCAACCTCTCTGTGTGGCACTGCCTTTGAAGAAAGAGTTTGATCTCATAATAATACTGCAATAATACAGAACTTGTTAGTATTATCAGTCATGTCTTGTTCATGGGCCTCTGTCTATAAAAGGACAGCAAATTTGCACTTGAAACCATTATAGAATGTGAATAACATTTCAGGTTACCACTAAGTGCCAAGAGAAGAGCAAAATGGATACTTTAGCATGGAGGCAGACCTATGATAAAGAATTTCGAGGGAAAAAATAAAGAAGAAAAAAAAAGTCACCCTTTCATGTCTTCAAGAAACGGCTTAAAATGAAGTGTTTCATCAAAAAAGAAGATATGATTTCTCTCTGCCTGATTCCACCACAGGCATTCTTGTGCAAGCTGCTGCAGGCAGTTCTTCTCATTTCTAGATCATAGATTTAACTCTGTTTATTATCACAGATTAAGAAAGTAAATTTTAAATACAATATACATACTTTTCAGCTCCAGTAGGGCAATTCATTCAAAGTAATTTGTGACTTTCAAGCAAATTAATACAGAAATTTATGTCTCATTACTGTTTTGAATTAAAAAAGAGGCCTCAAGTAGAAGCACAAATAAATCTGAGTTACTAAACTCTTTGCACCAGTTAGGAGTATGATACTTCAGGAAAATTGATTTACTACCAGCTTGTAGACCTTCTCAGGAAAAAAAAAACACCTCATTTTTTCTATTTATTGCAAGGCACTGATGCAAAACCAAGGAAAATCAACACACTTACTGTGTATCTCTCCTCTTCTTTTTCTGAGGGTCCACCAGCCGCAGAGTGTCTCTGATGACAGCAACTTTCACTTCTTCATCAACAGGGCTTGGGACATTTTCAAATACTCCAGGAGAAAGCTTTACATCACAGAGGGATACAGTTATTCACTACAGAACTAAGGGTGATTTATTCCACATCTGCTCAAACTTCATGCACTTCATCTATATTTTAAATACACTATGATGGATTAGCAAATATTTCTTCAAGGATGCACAAATACCTTTGCATTTTCAGTATGATGTTACAAGGAATTTCTCTAGTAAACTGAAATATTAAAAAAAGATTGTTGCCGATGTTATCATATATATTATGTATACTAACATGAAAAAAGATTATTAACAATCCCCTAAACACAATTAACAACTGCAGGAGATGATGAATAAATGCATTTATGACAGAGATGATGGAGAGCTTTCACAATTCCAATAAGTCATATTTCCTATGTATAAGATTAGTAATGATTTCAAAGAAGAAAATTACAGAGAACCTTGGAGGTTTCATATTACCAGACAGCTTTCATCTTTCAAACAAGGAAAAAAGTCCAGAAAACCCAACCTAAGCAATTTCATTCCAATATCACACTGAGAACTCTTACCTCTTGCTCATGTTCTATTCTCATGCTGGGGTTTGCATTTACTTCCAGCAACACGGGCTTCAAGTTTTTCATCAGGAGAATGTCAAACCCTAAAATCTGTGCATAACAAGCAATATGTTACTTCAGTTCTACTCAGAGTGTTCTACAGAATGCAGTGTTTGTCCATATGGCAACACTGAGGAGGAAAAAACATTTGAGGGGCAGAAAAGAAATAACTGAGGAACTCTGCCCAGTGCTGAATAACTCCAGAAGCCACTTGTCTCCCAAACCAATGGCTCCTCACACCACCCCCATCCCTGAACACTGCATCTGCCAGCATGGAATCTTGGCATCTGTGACAAAGGGGTCTTAAAATTGCCAGGGATCAAAACTGTGTTAGGAACCTGCAAAGCTTCACTTCTAACATGTAGAAGATGGAATCTGGAGTGAATCCTGTCACTAACAAACCACACCCATGGAAAATTCTCTGTATCTGCTTAGGGCTGGCAGTAACACAGGTCAAGAGACTCAGGTTTGACTTGGCTGAGGAGCTCTGAGCTCCCACCAGTGAGCAGCACCATAACTAGAGAAACCTTTTAAAAAAGGCATTAAACACCCAGAAAATTAATCTATGCACAGAAGTAACTGCATTCCAGGCAGAAATTCCAACTTACCTGGAAGCAAGTTGGCCCAGGCTTTCCTGCTGGTATGTCAGACTGATAGTAAACTTTCAGTTCTGGTGTCAGTGCAATAATTGTTTTAATCACCAATGAAATGATATCTGACCAGAGCTTTTTGACATCAGCTCCTCTGGAAGACAGTCTACACAGAATGCTTGAAAAAGTCCTCTTGCTGCCAGTGTTTACACTGTCAGAATGGATGAAATTCCCACTATGGATATTTAGTGAATAGTTGGTTAAGTGCATAAAAACCTGGTGCAAATTTTTGAGGGTGGGTTCTTGATAGGGCTCTGTACAAAATCTAGAAAGTCCATCTTTGGCTATATAAATCTCTAAGGGTTCTAAGGATTTCAGCAGGACATAGAGACGAATATCAAATTTCAGTTTGTCCACGAGCAGTGGTTTGCAGATGTACTCCTGGACCACAGCTGGCCGGATCTGGATGCTCCCTGTCAGCCTGATGTCACTTGGGTCTTTGATGAGGTAGATTCCATCCCCCTGGCAGCCTCCATCAGGCTTTACAATAAAAGTGGGCTTCCAGGATGGATTGTTGTCCTTCATCATACGAACCTAGAAGGAAAAGCATTACGGTGAGAGGCACTAACTGGGCAAGGGAAGAAGGGTTGGTACTGGGAAAGCCAGTAAACAAAAAATAAGTAAGTACAGCATGATCACATCACCAGAGTAGTAAACACCACGCAAGAAAGGCAGATGATGAACAGTGCTGACAAGCACAAGGAGAAACAAAAAAGCACAAGCAGGGAATTACTAGTACAGCAAAAAGGTAATTTTTTTTGAAAAGCCATTGTATAAATCATTCCAGGAACTTCTTTTTAATGTTCTATTCCAATTTATAGAAGGAAATGGGGTATATCTCATGAGATCTGTTTTAGTAGTCACTAATGTATATGAAACTGCAAAGTTAAACTTTCACGCTGCATTTTGAACAACACTTGACAAACAATCATTAACTTAAGGAAAGGTGCCTTATTTATTGAGGTATGAATACAAGTACTACCAGAAGAAGGAAAACTGAAGTAAAAATTTGTCACTAACAATACCTTTTTCCACCACTGAAAATATTTCACCATCAGATACCCAGTGTTAATAAAACTGGGGAATGCTGAACCATGTACAGGTATAACTATGTCACTGACATCTGCTGAATATCAGAGCTTTTGTGTTACATGTGTATTTCCCACTACCTAAATAAATTCTAGTTTATTTATTACTTGTACAGCAAAAGTCAGAACTGCAGAGATGGATGCCTCAATCAGAAATGAAATTGAGAAAGAAAGGGGAGCCCTAACAAAGAAAGCAGCTGAAGAAATGCAGGACGCAGGCTAGCAGGTTTATCAGCTACTCATGGGATTCAGGACAATAAAGCACTCAAAACCTCTTCCTTCCAAAGCAGAGGGATGTCCCAGCACTGACCACTCCCTTCTTGCACACCCACATTTCAGGGCCCCAGCCCTGCAGCTGCCTGCCTTCTCCCTGCAGCCAGGCACGTGCTGAGCCCACTCAGAGATCTGGTTTTACCCTGTGGCTCACCAGCAACAACTGGAGATTGACTTGTAGAAGCCTGAGGACACAAACTAACAAAGAAAGAACAAATCAGTTGCCATCATCAGCCCTGGAGAATGAAACAGAAAAAAAGCAGCCCACAGGAAAAGGCTGAGCATGGTCAGATCATGGTGAGAGCAGCAACCTCTGCTGTAGCATCAGGCTGCTGACCCCCAGGAGAGGCCCAGCTCTCTCAGCAGTGACATTCCCAAGGCCTCAAGGACTTCTGGCTCCACCCTACCCAGTTATTTATTTCACTGAGAGTCACACTGCTAAAAGCTTTCCTACCAGCTGCAGCAGAAATTCAAAATCCATTATCCAGACTAGGATTTTTCTCATGGACAGGTGTCACACTGACTCAGTGAAAGATCCTTCTTCAAAATAGGTCACTCTGAGGGATAATACACCTCAGTGGAGGTCAGGCTTACATAAATGGCATGTGGATAAATAGGTCCAAGTAGATCAGCAGGCCTAGATGAGCAAAGAAGGAAAGCAGGATTTATGTCCTAGTCTTTTTAGCACTAAAGAATAATCTTCCCCTGATGTGACATTACCCTGCAGAGCAGAGGAGCTCTCTGGTTTTCTGTTGTTAAAGTCAGCACCACAGAGAGACACCTGCTTAATCTGAACCCTGCATGAGCAAACACACCCTGCTGTGGGTCCTGCTGAACACGCAGAGTGCCAATTGTGCCTTCCTAGGGCAGAAAATAGAGAAGAACCTCTGTGACAGCAGGTGGAAGGATCTGCCCCCTAGTCCCACATCTGCTGTTCACCCCTCAGGCTCGGTCTGCTCTTCTCCAGCAGCACCTTTCCAAAAGAGATGATGGGACTATTGCTGAAGATGCAAAAGAACATGCCTTTCAAAATATTACACTCTAACAATCACTGGTCTGTGTCTCTCTTCTCTTAAAACAGAAAGTAAATAATTTTCTCTATCATTTTCTATTCCATTTTTTAATGGACTAAAAGGCCTGGGTATTATTCAGGCTTTCTAGTCCATCAAAACCTACACATGGCAGATGAAGATAGGCTGGTGGGGAAAGGGGGAATAGTAATCCAGAGTCAGTCTCAGTCTGTTTTTCAGCAGATTTACTGTCTTGAAGAAAACAGATGGTTTCTTGATCTTCAAGGAAATTCCCAACAGTTGTCTTCAAATTCTCCACAATCCCTTCAACTATATTCCTTCAAATTCTCATTATGAGGGGGCTTCTCCAGACTTAGAAAATTCAGTCATGTAGGAAAATGAGTTTATAAGAAATGAGATATTTCTGTGTCCTTTGCTTGACAGAAGGAAATTATCTTTAAAAAACATGTTAACCATTTAGAGTTAACAGCAATAGAAGAGTTTGGTGAAAATCTGCATGTTTGGTTTTCATGAAGAAACACAGGCTGAATTAATATAGTATTCTGAAAAAGAAATGCATATAATGGGCTAGAAGATCTGACAGCACAAAGACTGGAATATTCATGCCTATGCCTAAGAGGTATCCAAAAGCTGAAAACCTGATTAAACCACCAAAAATGTGCTGTGCTGGAAATTAGACTGTCCAAATTAGATTCTTATTAAAAATTAATCATACTGCCCTATTCATCATCCTCACAGACAACACAAAGAAGGAAGTCTGAGAACAATCACAGTCCTGGTTTGAATCCCAAGCTATTTACTCCTCAGAAATTGGAATTTTGTGTTAGAAATACATTCCAACAGATTCTTCCCTGCTAGTGAAGGAGTGATAACTGCAGCATCTGAGAGATTTGCTTATCTGTAATTCATCTTTTGTTACAGGGACATGTTGGTACAAAATGTTTTAGAAAATAAGAAAATGGTGAATATTGAAAATAGTTAAATAGATATTTACTTAGTAAAATGAACTTTTAAGCCCTTGATGAAAACACCTATCACCATCTTATTTCAATATAAATGACACCTTTCTGTTGGTATTTCCAGTATGAAGCTCATCCACCATAACTCCAGTGCAGTTTTCTCAATTACTGGCTTTCAAAGCACAGAAGATTAATATTAGATTACCTGTCGTGTTTTCTACCTGAATCTAAGTATAGGGGAAAGATGACAGAATTTGATTTCATTATTGATAGAAATGTATGAAAAAGTTCACTATCATAACTACAGAAATGAGGCACAATAAGGGTATTTGAGAAAGAAATTGTTTTGAAATGTTGTAGTGCATCAGGGGGAGGCAGCAAGATTTAAATTCCCAAGGAGTTTCCTCTTTCAATAATTATTTCTATTACAGGCAAAATCTCACAGGTGTTCATTTCTCATCCAGCCCTTTGCAACAAAATCCTACACTACAAACAGCACCAAAGCATCTTCTCGTGTCTAACCTACACCTGCACTGACACAATTTGACTTTCGATAATTAACATATTCCAGAGTGTTCCAGCTGCTCCAGGGACATGTCTGAATGCAGGCACCACCAAAGCTCTCCCCACTGGTGTGTTGTGAACGAGCTGAAATGCAGACTCAGAGCTGACGGTTTTGGCAGCATTAGGGCTGCAAAGCAAACAAAACCACATATGAACAAATAAACAGCAGAAAAGACTGGAGAACTCCTGCTGAGAACTCACCAAGTTGCAAGTGAAAAGTGCTCTGAACCTTTTAGGGGTCACAGGGGGTTTGGAATGTTTTGGGTTGTATTTTTTCTTGTTCTGGAGGGGTTACACTCCGAACTTGTTTTAAGTAGAACATAAACTCTTACAACATAAAATATAATGTTTGATAACAAGAACTATGCTTTTCTCCAACACAGATGGAAGAACATATGCAAAGGAAACTCCTAGGAGTGTGTTAGTGGACATCTGTTCCTCTTGGAACACAGGCAGAGCGTTTGCAGCGCAGGCAGTGGCAGCAGAGCAGTGCTAACTCGCAGTGCCACCTGGTGCCAGCTCCCAGGGCTGAGCGTGTCCCCTGCAGCCCAGGCGCTCCCAAAGGTCATCCTCAGCACGGCCCCAGGTCACTGCACTGATCTGCCTGTGCTCGCTGAACTGCTCGGGTTATCCCTGCTCCTTTTACACTCTGCTCTCTGCTCAGGTTATCCCTGCTCCTTTTACACACTGCTCTGTGCTCGGGTTATCCCTGCTCCTTTTACACACTGCTCTGTGCTCAAGCTATCCCTGCTCCTTTTACACTCTGCTCTGTGCTCGGGTTATCCCTGCTCCTTTTACACACTGCTCTGTGCTCGGGTTATCCCTGCTCCTTTTACACACTGCTCTGTGCTCGGGTTATCCCTGCTCCTTTTACACACTGCTCTGTGCTCGGGTTATCCCTGCTCCTTTTACACACTGCTCTGTGCTCGGGTTATCCCTGCTCCTTTTACACACTGCTCTGTGCTCGGGTTATCCCTGCTCCTTTTACACACTGCTCTGTGCTCGGGTTATCCCTGCTCCTTTTACACACTGCTCTGTGCTCGGGTTATCCCTGCTCCTTTTACACACTGCTCTGTGCTCGGGTTATCCCTGCTCCTTTTACACACTGCTCTGTGCTCGGGTTATCCCTGCTCCTTTTACACACTGCTCTGTGCTCGGGTTATCCCTGCTCCTTTTACACACTGCTCTGTGCTCGGGTTATCCCTGCTCCTTTTACACACTGCTCTGTGCTCAGGTTATCCCTGCTTCTTTTACACACTGCTCTCTGCTTGGGTTATTCCTGCTCCTTTTACACACTGCTCTGTGCTCGGGCCCTTTTACACACTGCTCTGTGCTCGGGCCCTTTTACACACTGCTCTGTGCTTGGGTTATCCCTGCTTCTTTTACACACTGCTCTTACAGCAGTGCTGTGGCAGTGACCCAGCCCACTTGAAGGGTATCTATTAAAATATGTTAATGAATCCAGTTGGATTATGGATCTGGTAATTAGATAAAAAGTTGCACGCAGTACAAGAGTCTATTAAAGCCCATACCTTTCTTCTTTCATATAGAAAGAACCTTTATTTTCTTCTAGCATTCTCTAGGATGCAAGAACACCCTGGGTGAGTCAGACAGGGTTAAACAAACACATATAAAATTTTAAAATATTTGTAATAACAGCACCAAACACCAACACATAGCATCACACTTTTTCAAAAAAAACCCCAAAAAAGCTGAAAAAGAATGGCATTTAATTACATTCAGAATATTTAAACAAAACAGCAGTTTGACATGAGATGATGTGAGTGTGTTTAACAATGCATGGAACAAAATGCTCTTCAGAAGGGTTTGGGTACAACAGACAAGTGGACTAAAAGGATTTCAGTGACAATGTGAAGCACCCCACTCCCCACACTGCACTGGAACCTCCTCAGGCCAGCAGAACATGCAGAGAAAGGGCTGATGCTTCTACCAGGTTCAATTTTCAGACACCTCTCCTGGCACAGCAGAGAAACAGACTTGTTTTGAAGTTTATTCTAGAACATAACAAACAAAGCTAACATCCAGACCACGACTGATCCCAGGCAAGCTGGAAAAGATGTCATCCACAGTCCCCAGGTGTGATTTTAAATAATCTGGTAGGTATAGAAGACTAAAGAATGACATGGATACAATATCCAACAAGCTACAGTGTTCTGAGAAAAAAAGTTATGTACCTCAGCCACAAAGAGGGGCAGTTCTTCTGGCAGAATCCAGGATCGAGGGTAGAAGTTGTATTCCAGAGGAAACAGATCTTGCATTGTTCTCATGGCCCGACTCAGGGTAATTTTCCGAACTGTCTCCGTCATGCCTGGGCAGAGAACAAAGTGACAAAAGCCCCACACTGCAGCCTCATCCTAACAGTAAATGTATCATTTCAGAGTGTCATTACTCATCCTGCTGGGAAGGCACTCTGGTCATTGCTGTCAATAAAGCTGAACATCTTCTGAGATTTAAAACCTGACACAATAATTGTGGCATTCCCCTGCCATATTTACTATTGCATGTGTTTCTGTATAATATTAGAAAAAAATTAATTCTCAAAAATACAGCTCAGAATAAAAGACAGCTTTAGACAAATATTAAGTACTGCCTTTGTCATAATCCAAAATTACTTTTCTAATTTATCACTCCAGGAGTAGAAACAAATGTAACTTAAATGTAATCAACCACTTTGTGTTTACTTAGCAGTTATTTAAGTATCTGCATCACAAAGAACAGGTTATTTCGTGAACAGCCAAACAAACATTTGCTGAAATCTTACATTGGGAACATGACTAAAAAGCTATTTTTATGGAAAAGTTTCTGGTAAAACCCTGCATCAAATTAGCACAACATTCCTGGAAATCAGGGCTCGTTCTAAAGGGCTCTGGCTTGATTCCTGTGCAGCCACTTGTTCACCAGGCAGAAGCCAAAATACAGACAGGTAACATTCATCTAACACTGATTTAAACCATCAGAAAACAACACCATCCTACATCTGAGTGGGAACTTCCCTGAGGCAGGGGAAAGTCAGGGTAAATAAAGCCTGGAGTTCGATAGCTGAGGTTCTTATGCTCACAGCACACTAACAGCAGCCATAAATCTGAAGTAAAGGGCTTAGATAAGTCAATACCTAAGCTCTTAGCTCTTATTTAGAGAGATCTCAACAGGGATTAAATGAGAAAAAAAGGAGCTTAAAAAAAATAGGAGAGTCATCATAAGATGAGGACCAACATGAACTCTTCAATATTAAAAAATCCATTTAAGGAATTCTGCTTCGAGCTTCTCCCTGAGATAAGCCAGAGTACAAAACAAAATAGATTCTTTCCCCTTTGAATCAAAACCAAATCCAAAGATACAGCACTGTTATCAGTGCCAGATAACAGACAGTAATTGCATACTTCACTTAAATTATAGCCTAACACTCTTCTTTTCCTAACTTTACGTGTCTGAAGTATTCTTCTCAACAAAATCACTTCCTCTTCAAAACAAATTTCAGTTCAGAAATTGTTCAAGACACCCAATCGGATATCCTCACCCCCTCACCAAACCCAGTAATATGCCAAAAATACTATCAGCTGATTAGGCACATAATTCACATTAAAAACCAGTAAAACACAGAACAGGTCTCAAGCATTTGTTTTAGCTAGAAAGAGAAGTGAAGTACCTGGAAACTTGTTGACTTGCCCTGAGAAGATGTTGTTATCATGGAAGGACACCCCGTGCCAGTAGATGTCACACGGCAAGCGGCGGCCGAACGGGAACTGCCGGAGAGAGCAGACAAGTCTTGGGCAATCTGGGAACACCTACTCACTCCTGGCTTCTAAACACCCACCTTGAGCATAAACCACTCAACAACAGTCTTCTGTCAAAAGAAAATAAGCTCTGCGTATTAGCTGCGAAACTGAGAATATTTGGATCAGCTCAAAGGCTTTTTTAAGTGAACAAACCAAGAGAGGTTTTTAGAAGCCAAACCCAAATGACTGAGGCAGGGGCTGTGCTGAGGGCCCCTGGGCTTCTGATCAACCACAGTCAAGTTAGAAATGTAAAGTGGGCACTCAAAGCAAGATATTTAAGTGCAATAACTGTACTATTAATTTTTATGTATCCAGTTATAAGTATTCATTTCTACAGCATTAATTCCTTTCTGCTACTAATAGCCTGTAATTAAAATAAAAGCTTGCAATTCAATTAATCATTTGTTGAGCATATATATCCCCACTATCAAGAACTAAGGCGATTATTTCAACAATATTAAGTATTCCAGGTACTCTTCCCATTCATGCAAGATTTCACCATAAACTGGAAAACTGTAGCTTGTTTTCTATTATCAAAAAGATCACTTTTTTTAAGCAGTCTGAAGAGCTCGGAAGCAGCACTGCCAATTACTGAGAGCAAGTTTCTAATAGTACTAAAGTGGTTTATAAAAAACCCAATTAGTTTTGTGTAAAGAAGGTGCTCCTCTTTCTCATGCTTATTCTCTTTGACACGGCCCCATTTATCAATTCAAAAACCCATTTTTTTATCTGCAGCTCCATGAAGATGCCATTTAACTACCATATGGAATACAGTCACAGGAATAGCTTCTATTACTAGGCTACATCTTTTTCAAATAAATCTGCTATACTTAGCATTTTAGGACACATTTGCATTAAATATCTACCCCCATCCTCATCACCCAGTGCCATTTACTTATTGAAAGAACCACAGTATTTTGCAGAAACTTCTTGTTCTTCACTTGAAATGTAATTTTTCTTATTTTAAAACATTTCTTTACGCAGTGGATCATTTGAGCATGACAGAAAAAAGAATTGCATAAACCTTTTGAGTGCATTACTTTATTTGCTACTTTAATTAAAATTTCAGTTTCCTCAGTAAATAGCCTTGAAAAATTAATTTAAAATGCTAATTGAGCAATGCATCCTTTCTGTTTCCTTACTCGCTGGGATGAGAAACCCAATTTAACAAGAGCCAGTTGATTCTGCATTTATTTCATTATTATTCAGCCTGCAGAATCTGTTTTTGTACAAGTGAAAATTAATTCTGTTGGGCTCTGAAAGACAATCAGTGGCCTTAACCTCTCTCCACAGGTATATCCAGAATACAGATTCAGCATTCAGTCTCAGAGTGCCCTTCCCACTAAAACCTGAACAATTTATTTATTTATTAAGTGAAATTGAAATTAAAGGAACAAAATTTACATTTATATAACACCTTTCATCTACAGAGGATATCAAAGCTCTCTACAAACACCGCACAGAAATCATTTCACAACAGATGAGGAGTGAGCACAGGAAGACGGAAGCACTGCACTCCCTTGTTGGAAATTTGGGACAGCACTGCAAGGGCCCTGCTCCTGAAAAATCAACATTATCTGGACTTATCCAACAATGGGATCCAGCTCACCACCTGAATGAGCTGGGCAGGATTCTATAACCTCTGCACTACACTTTACATAAGAGGGGTGTTCGGAGAAGAGCCAACAAGTTTGATTATCTGGTGCCCCTGGCAGTGCCAGGCAGATATAAATTAATCTTACTGTGGTGGGAGAGGCCCTTGCACCACATTCCCAGCTCCTGGTGAGGGACAGTGGCCAAAAAAGAAAGGTGGCTGGAGCCATCCTTTTTTAAAATCTTTTAAATCTTTTTTAGTCAGATTTGGGCAACATTTATCAGAAAAAAATAAACCAGGAGCCGTAAAGAGAATAGAGTTGTTTCTGCAGCTTTGACACGATTAATAATCCATCACAGTCAAATCTGTCTGACAGGTCATTTCTACCTCTGGATTAGAAGCCAATAATTTAAATTGTCTCACAGGTCACATCAGTCTGTTCCATCATGTTTAATGACAAGTTAAATGACTCGTCTTCCACTCAGCTTTTCCCAGCATAAAACCTGAAACTCTCCCCACGCAGCTCCAGAACAGCGAGACAAATGAAACGCTCGACGCTGGGATATCTGATGCCTGGGACATCTGCTTCTTCCATTTTCCTGGTAATTGAAAGCTTGCTGAAGAAATAATTTATTAAGTGAAGAACAAACTCGGGATGCAAGCTCAATTTGTGCCCATTATTTCATTTGGCATATCATGTTCATTTAAAGAATCTGACACGCTGGATCAGATGGTCCGGCCTAGCGCCGGAATCGGCACACGCATGGAAACTCTGCAGTGCCTCTTAAAAGGTCCACCCACACAAGCCTATCAAACCTGATTGTTTCATTTACTCAAAATTCCCACAGCTGAAAAAAAAAAAAAGTTGGGTTTTTTTCCTGTCTTTTGCTCCTGATAACAGAATCTCAATGGTCAGTCTGCTGTCTTGCGCTCCTTCCCCACCTATCAGTGCCACAGAATATTTCACCAATATTGCCAGTGTTTAGAGTATTCTTCCCTTTTTTGTGTGTCTTATTATGACATTTACCATGTGTCAGTTCACTTAATGAATAATAATATCATAAAAAATGGATATGTGATGCTGTAAGAATGCTATACATTAGACAGAAAAAGTTATGGATCAAAAGGTGCCTGCTTGAAAAAGCACATTATGCTGTCTCCTCCCAACAAAATATTCCAGCCAACACATCCAGCAGCAAACAGCAGAAATGAAACAAAGGCAAGAATAGGAAAATATAAAAGAAATACAGAGGGAAAAGGATCAAAAGTATTATAGAAGGGATAATAGTAGAACAGCAGTGCCTGACACATCAGGATTTAAAATACATGCATTTCATTACTACTTCCAGGATTTTTTTTTGCATTATTTTCATGGATCCTGGAAGCAACACCCGTGTTCCCTCTGCTGGTCCTGCTGCAACAGTGCAACCAGCTCCAAGGTTCTGGCCATCCCTGACAGTGGTCTGAACAAATATTTTACTGATATTTCTCTAAAAGACTGAAAGAGAGAGCTTTCAGAATTACATGTAGCTTGAATAAAGAGTTTTCCTTGAATTTATCTTCTCAATTTTGTTCATTTTTCTCTTCAAATCTTGACCAGATCTTATTAACCTATTTATAAGCTGAAGATAATACACCAATACATGACAGTGACTTGTTTACAGGGCATGAGTTATCAGCCACCCAGATGGTGCCGTCAAAAATCACAAAATTCCATATTAGGCCACTTTTTTATTAAGAGACAAAGTGGCCAGAGCAGGAAGCAACAAACTAAATAAAAATATTGACCCAAGAAAGAAATGGAGGAGAGAGGATATTGAGGGAGACAGTAAACAAAGAGAGATGAAGTAAAGGCAGCAGCAATTGCTGCTGAGGGATGCAAAGCAGGAAGGAAAAAGCTGATTAATGCAGCACAGAGATTCATGAGAGGAACAAGAGCTTGTGAAACAAGTCAATTAGTAGGAAAGACTATCAAGTGCAAGACAAATGCAAAACAGTGAAGTCTCAGGACAAAATTAACCACTAAGTGTGGCTCATTCCCAGCACAATCTGTGAGGCTAACTGGTATCAGTGATCCAGAAACCCTCTCTGGAATGGCTCCCCGCCCTCAGAACATAAAACTTAACGGTAAAAACAAAGAAATTAAGAATGAAATGCTCCTGCTCTGCATGTCACTGCATAAAACATGGAGCAAGGCTGCTGACGGACACCCCACAGGTGCACTGAGGGCTCAGAGAGGTAAATGTAGCAGGTTTGAATTCCAGGGCTCTGGTATGTTGTTACTATTTTGCTGTACAAGCAGGAGTTGAGAACCCGGAGGCTGCTGCAAAGAGGTTTTGAAATCCTGCCACTGGATTTAAATAACAAAAATCTTGAAATAAAATTTTATGAAGTCAGAAAAGGAGAAAGCAGTACTCTTCCTGACATGGAGCATACATATCCTTGTGGGATTAGGTATTCAGGAATTAGGTATTACGAATAAACGCGAGCAACATTTACTGCCATTCATTCCTCCAGAAAATAAATTTGCTATTATTGAACTCTGAGGTTAGGAAAAGCACCAAATATACTGTCTACCCCAAGTCTGTACAGATTTTGTTTAAAAAGCATCAGGTGCACAAAAACATCATCTCTGGAAATCCCAAAGGCAGCTTTGTAAAGTGGAGTAGCTGCAGGTCAGAGATCACACAACTCCATCCCAGCTCTGCACGTGAAAAACAGTTCACCCTCAGGTCTTATTCCTCCAACTTCCCTCTTATAAATGGATTACAAGTACCCTTTGTCTTATACAATTTCCTCACAAAGCTCCTAGAAGCCATCTCAACTTCTATAAAGCCATTTATAAAACTGTTAGGGAAAGAAAACCGTTACAATTGGAGAACAATTTACCATCTATAGTAAGATATATCTAAGCAATCTCTCCAGGATTGAAATAAGGAGTTGCAAAGCATCAGTTCTGTGCCAGCTCCCCTATTGTCCTGATTCCAGTTCGGCACATACTGGCACTCTGAAATCCTCACAAAGCAATGAGAAAACACATGACTCGAGCAGCAGGAGGAATAAAACAGCTATAGCTGCTCTACATAAAGTAAATCAGCAGGCTAAGGCCCGTTATGTGTGCATTATCAGCTGGCTTAATACCACTGCACTCACACACCGTGCTCTCCGACACGCCCTGGAACGAGGGCAGCGGCTGAGGCGGCCAGACCTCCCCGGGCGCACTCCCGAGCCAGGCCCACCGAGCCAAGCCCTGAGGGAAGGCTGGCCCGCAAGAAATGCAAACCTACACAACACGTCAATCGCTTCCCCACGGGAGCGGGTTTCTTTCATGGCCTTTCCGTGACAAGTTTAACCTCGGAAGCGCAATAGCCGATTACCCCTGTTCTGGCTTGCGTAACTGGCCGTGACAGGCGTGATCGTGAAGCAAAGCAGATCCGGACCCGGCCTCTGGGCAGAAATAGCCCCAGGGTCGGGGGGGGCACAGCCGGGAGACCCCCGGCTGCGGTGGCCTCAGAGAGACAAGGGAGGAGGAGGAGAATAGAGGAAGGCTTTACCGGGGGCAGACCCGAGGCGAGGGAGGGGAGTGTGGGCAGGAGCGGTGCTAGGCCGGAGCAGGGGCAGGGATGGGGACGTGGCCCCGCAGTGTCCCGCTGGCGAGCGCTCACCTCCTTCCAGCGGAGCTGCCGCAGGCTGATTTTCAGGGCCTCCAGAGAGGTCTTGGCCTTGGAGCTATCCACCGTGACCCCGGGCCGCCGGGCGCCCTCGCCCCCGCTGCGGC
>VXBQ01003051.1:109538-142055 GCA_013400175.1 Phainopepla nitens
GTCCGAAATGGCCTCCGGAGCGGGGCGGGGCCGCCATGTTAAGGGGGCGAGGCCCGTCCCCAAGGGCGGCGCCGCCTCAGCCCGGGCTGCGGGGCTGCGGTGCGGAGCCGTGCCGTGCCCTTCGCCGCCGAACCGCAGGGCGGCCCGGACACTCCATCCGCTCCTCACCGTGCCCCGGACAGCTTTTCGTGTGAGACCGCCGTTACAAAGCGCCGCCTTCCACAAAGGCTGCTCCCGTGGACCGTTCAGGTTGAGCCGCATCGGTGCTGGGAGAGCCCCACCTGCGGATTTTAAACACTCTTAGGCACAGCAGGAAGATACGAAATCGGCTTTTACACTGTCAGTTCTGGAATGAATAACCTTAACAGCAGCTCCGTGATCAACCTGAGCAAGCTGGAAAGTTCCCTGCCTATGGCAGGGGGTTGGAACTATATCATGTATCATCTTTAGCGTCCCTTCCCACCCAAAGCATTCCAGAACTCGGGCTCTATGGCAGATGAATCCCTCACGGTGTAGTTACGAGGCAGTGAAGTGGAGAACATGTCAGTAAAGCGGCTGTTGGAGCAAAACGCAGATTTATGGAATTCGGGGAGCGCGGGGCTGTGGGCAGGCGGTGGCGCTGCGCCCTGGGAAATGCGGCCTGGATGCAAGGAATTCGGGCTGAGAGCTGGGACTTCGGGGAAAAAAACAGGAATTATCAGGGTTCTGTGTGAAGGAGTGAACACCAGAGTCGTGATCTGGAACAGGACTGAAACAGGATAGCAGCAGAAATTATTTAAACTACAGCAAAATTTAAATAAATGCAGAAAAATTGGCACTGCCAGGTAGCTGCAAAATAAAATAAAGTCATGTCAAGACCCTTATTTTTTCAGAGCCTCACAGTCTTCCATCATTTACCCTTCAGGACACGAAGAAACGAATGAATTAATTAATTAGAGTTGGGTCTTGCAAGGTGAAGGGACCAGGAAGGCTGAGGTCAGGCAGCCCGCTCTTGGGTGCTCTCATGTTGCTATTAAAAGATGTACATTATTTTTTTATAGCTGTGGCAGTGTTTAATTAAAAACTTGGGAGTGTTTCCATGTTCCAGCAGGAGCTCAGAGGGGCTGGTAGTGTTGGTAGGATGAGCTGTCTCGGTGGTGTCTTTTCCATATCAGTCGCTGAAGGCACATCCTTGCCTTCACCACCCACCACCAGATCACAGAGACATAGAAAGGTTTGGGTTTGGAGGGACCTTAAAGATGATCTCGTTCCAAACCTCTTCAGGGGCAGGTACAAATCAGGAAGAAAAATTTGTATTTTGCTTATGTTCAACATTGGCATAAAAATTCAGTTGTAAGAAAAGCAATTCAGAGATGCTGGAGTGTGACTTAAAGTGGTGACCTGACTCTGACTGTCTCTTATTTTACTGCCAGGCTCCCAGATGAATATTTTTAACACAGAAATTCATCCTCACAATGTCAGCAGCGCTGAAAGCAAGCCAGGGAAAGAGTTAAGATGGGCCAAAGCACTAAGAGGCATTGGAGTATGGGAAATACCAAACAAAATTATTGCAAAGGGGAAATAGTTTTATATCTAATTATCATATATCCACATTTCTTACAGGCTAATAACAGACTAGTTGTTCCTCTACCAGAGAAGCTGTAATAGATCCAATACCTGGTTTGCCTGTGTTGTGTGGATAAAACCTTCATTTCCTGTTGGGATAAATAGAGATGGGCTGCAGTGTGCAGCATGGGCTCAGACTGCACGTGGCATTCAGGTACAGCAAGGTGGGGAGTAAAGTATAGGTTGGGCAGTAATGAGGCACAGGGTAATGCAGGAGGAGAGCATTTCCTGCTGAATACAGCAAGCTGGATCTAGCAGCAGGAGAGAACTGGGAAACTTGAGATCATCTGTCCCCTGTGAGGAGAGGGAAAATTTAGTTACAAGGCACTCTTAAACACAAGGCTGTTTCCCGAGCCCCTTGCTCACAGGGCGTTGTTGATAAGAACAGACTGTTACTATCTTGTGATAGTGAACAAGAATGTGGATTCCATCCAGGAGAACTGTAATGTCCCTATGCTCTCATTAATTAAATTCAGATACCAAAGACAACAGAAGTACTGGCCTAATTTTATGGGAGTGGCGAAGGATCCTGTTTGATTGTACAGCATTTTACTCATCTCTCAGACTAACAGCTTCACTCCATTTACCCAAAATTGTCACTTACCTGATGTCTGTGTGTGCACAGGTAAGTGCCAGCTCCAAGGAGGAACCCGGGAATAAAGCATTTTTACAGATGCAGCAAACTGACCAGCTTTCCATCATGACACCGTGCTGATCCCAGCAGCTCACACTGAGGGACTGTACTGCCAGCCTGTGGTATCTGGAATTCATGAGTTGGGCACGTGAACATGTCAACCTTATGAAGTTAGCAAGTAACATTTTACTTTACTAATAATATTTTCCTTCTTTGAGCAAGCATTTTTGTTTCCAAGTTGAGATCAACATTTTTAGCTTTTATGTAGCATCATAAGGACAATAACTGTATTCTTTTCTATACTCTTCTTTTCTAAAGATAGCCAAGACAAGAAAAACAAAGTAGCATGTAATCTGCAAAGAGAACATACCATGTTTTTAAAATATCATGTAAAACTGGCCTCCTGCCAGTGGCAAATTTGCAGAAATAATTCAGTGTACCCTTTTGAAAAAGAACACATTCATCAAGCTATTGTTAAAAAAAAAAAGTTGCTCATGAGGAACTATCTGTGTCTGAAGTTAATAGTTCCTTGTGCAACGATGGTATGTCCTGTCAGTTGTTCTTTCACAAATCCATGAGAAAGCAATGCTCTATAAAATGAAAAGTCAGAAGAAAACAAATCTAGCAAACAGACGCCACTTGGAAAATGTCCGTGGTGGAGTTATGCTTCAGCCTGGATTTAAATCCATGTACATCACTCCGTGCTGCCCATGTTTATGTTCGACCACAGAAGATTTGTGGTTGACCTACATATGCAAACAAAACATTTGCTGCATATTTGGGGTGGGGGGATTTGCATGATAGAAGATGATGAAAATATGCATAATTGTAGATGACATTTTTCATTGCCAAGTCCTGCTGCTCCCTCTGGAGCTGGCCATGCATGAAAGAGGTTTGCAGTCCTGACGGGCAGATTGCCTGCCCGTGCTGCAGAGCTGAACCACCCAGACATTGAGCTTCTGTTTCTTCTTGAGCAACACAAATCTGGTGTAATCATCTCAGCAAGCAGCCCCTGTGCTCACAGAGGACACGTATGACACTCGCTGAGGGGGCTGAGACCATGAGTTCCACATGTCACCTCCGAGTTCACCTTGTGGCAGCTCAAGAGACTTGAAGTTTTGGTTAGGAGTTTTCTCAGTATTCTTGAAATCCCCAGTGCATCAGGGGGTAACATCACACAACTTAGTCAACAGCAGCTGGTTTATCAGTTCTTGGCCCCGCATTTCATCCCACACAGCATTTCTAGGAAGTCTCCTGGTGTGTTAATACACTGGAGGCTCTGCTCTAAAAATTGCACCAGCACAAGTAAATATTAATAACGTTGATAAAGTGGCATGACAAACCCAGATCTCCTAGGACAGTAAGCATGCACAGACCTCTCAGCTCTTATGTGTGATATGGAAGTGCTCTCAACAGAGGTTTTGTCTGCCATTACTGGATGTCTGTCTGGTTGCTCTTCCTATGTCACATCTTATTTATCATTCAAAATTTCTGCAGCTCTGCTGTGCAGAAATAAGTGCTTAAAAGAATTAGCAGAAAGGAGGAAAATTCCATGGCATCAATTCCAGATCTCTTCTTTTATCTGTGAAGGTGGGTTTGGAAAAATCTGACAGGATCAGACAGGAGCAAAAGCTCCCTTCCCTACAAACCAACCAAGGAACCGATTAAAGAACACTCTGCAAGTAACACCCACCACCCCATCTCCACCACATTCAAGGTATCTTCAAAAGATGAAGCTCTGTATGAAGAGCAGAGTCCTGGGGCAGGCAGTAATCTGCACCCATGTGAGAGAATGAGAAGCAAGGAAATCTTGGGAGCCTGTGCCCAAGAAAGAAGGCTGATACAAACCTGGTCCCTGCAAAACACTTGCAGCTCTGAGCCAAGAAGCTGTCTTGGGGCTTCACTCCTACTGTGTTCAGAGAATCAGGACTTTCTGTGAGTGCTTTACACATCAAAGGAATAACTCCCTCAGTACCTCCATGTGATGCAAACACCCACCATGAGGTTTGGCCAACTGTTCAATGCTACTCAGGGTTTGTTTATACTAAATCCGTGACAATGTCCTGTGTAAGTGCTTCATTCCACATATTTGCCCAGTTTTATTGTCCAGAAGAAAAGGCATACAGCTTTCTTACTTCCAGTGGAGTCAAAGAATTTTCTTTGCCCAACAAACAAACTAGAAAATTAACAGCTTTTTAAGTTTAGCAACCTTCAAATTCAATTCTCAAACACAGATCCAAGCCAGGAGATTTAAGCCCTATGAAAAGTTCACAGAAGTTCATGAACAGGGAGTATTAAACATTTCCATTCAATTGTGATCTAACAGAAACTGGCACCGCAAGCTTTATTAAATAACAGTTGCTTTCTTTTTCTCAGGATTCCCATGAGATATTTCTTTCCTCCTACCCAAAGGATTTTATAATCTGCGGGATACTGGAGAGCACCAGAATGGAATTAAAAAGACCATTCTTGTTATTTCATCCTGTTCTTTCTATCAGATTTAAAAATTTAGCTATCCCAAGTGAAGTCCATATGCTCCCACGTATATAGGAATGCTCTTGTGGCAATGGGAGGGTAGCTTTGAGGAGAAGCTTTGAGCAGCTCAGCACGATGGCAGGTTCCTGCATGCCTCAGCTGAAATGCAGTATTGCAGAATCAATGTAGAG
Source organism: Phainopepla nitens (assembly GCA_013400175.1). NCBI lineage: Eukaryota > Metazoa > Chordata > Aves > Passeriformes > Bombycillidae > Phainopepla > Phainopepla nitens. The sequence continues at coordinate 114,444 of VXBQ01003051.1, forward strand.
ACTCACCAGTAGTGGCTGTGTTAGGTTTTTCCCCATATGAGTTGAGCTTTGCTGGCGTTAGCATCAAAGGAAGCATGAGCATAGCCTGACTGGGTGGCATCTCCTCCTCCTTGGGCTTAGGAGAACCAAAGACCTGAATGTTGCTCAATCGGTCCAAGGACATTTGCACACAAAATCTAGGTTATTCATTCAGGTTAACAGATATTTTTTTGATCGAGATACATACAAGATAAGAAAAGTGCTGTGAAATGTTCCAAGTACACACTAAACATCAGCACAGACCACACAAAAAATCACCAACAAGGAACTAAACCGATGCATCTGCAGGCGAGATGTGTATCTAGAGGAGCATCTTGGACAGAAACCAACTGACAAAACCCATATTGAGTTATGCTGCATAAAAGTGGGATTAGCATGAATGTGTGAATATTTAAATGAGAAGGTAATGCAGTGCTATAGATTGGAAGAAAAGAAGTCTGTCTGGAAACAGAAAAACTTCACAGAGGCAGAAGGCTGACCACAGAACCCTCCCCAGAAAGAGCTGCTAATACCTCAAAATACTTGAACATGTAGGGTCATATTCTGTGAACCAATATTAATTAATTCCTTGGGCTTTTTCTCCCTCTCTTAATTATAAGTTTCTGGATTCTTGGCTCCTGCCCATCTCCCACTGACTTACAAGTACTCGGAAATGCCAAGAAGCTCAGGGTGATCACGCTTCTGAGATGGATACTGGGAACTGTGCACTGCCTGCATGTGGTCAAACTTTTCTTTCTTGCTAATGCAAAAACCACATAAAAGGTGGTGTCCAAAAACATTCAAACACCTGGCTGGGAGTTACTTTTATGACTCAAAAATTGATTGAGGGGAACCCAGATGAGGGCCATTGGCACACACATGTAACCCTCCACCCTTTGGTGGAACATACAGTTCACATTTCTGATCATCCCTGTAAACGGAGTGTGGCTGTACTAACAGTCAGAAGACAAACCTTGGGCCTTGTCGTCACAGCTGTGCTCATCTCATCCCTTACCTGTGCTGGTGCCCGCTGAGGAATGTCATGCTCAGGTGTGCCAGGTGTCCCAGAGGGACATCCCCAAGGGCTCACCTGGGGCCGGCAGTGCCTTGCCACCGAGACAAAGCTGGAAGGAAAGAACACCATGAGCACACGGAGTGCCACAAATCCTGAGAGTATACTGAGCGACACAGTGGGCATCAACCGTGTGTCAGGATTCTGAGAGAGGGCATGTGCTAGTTTCTAACAGAGCTGTAAGTCACATTGACGTGAGACATTACATAATGTAGGTGACCACTCATTCAGGAACCTCTTGGAGATATTTGTATGGATTGATGAGATCCCCTCTCAGTCTTCTCCAGGCGAACCAGGCCCAGCTCCCGCAGCGTCCCCCAATAAGCGAGATGCTCCAGGCCCCTCATCACCTCCGCATCCGTCCAGCCGAGCACCCCGAGCGCTCCAGCCGAGCACCCCAGCCGAGCACCCCGAGCGCTCCAGCCGAGCACCCCGAGCGCTCCAGCCGGCGNGCTGCCGGCCGCGATGCCCGGCGGGGCCGCGGGCTGAGGCGGCCGCCCGCCCGCCGCCATGCCGGTGAAGAACCGGTACAACCTGGTGGACGATGGCTGCGACTCCCGCGTCCCGCTGCACAACGAGGAGGCCTTTCAGCACGGCATCCACTTCCAGGCCAAGGTGAGCCCCGGGCGCGCTCCCCTCCGCAGCCCCCGGGCCGGGGGGCGCAGCGAGTGCCCCCGCCTGCCGCAGCCCCGCGGCCCCCGCGCTCGGGGGGCCTTGGCAGCGAAGCCCCGGGGGGTTCCCCCTCTTTGGCTGCTGCAGGAACGGGGCTGGGGGGTCTCTGCGGGCTCGGGGTCCCCGCGGGCTCGGCTGCCGTGCTGCCGACGGCCCCGTGGCTGGAGGCCGGGCTCGCCGTGCCCCCCCAGCCCTGCCACGGTTATTCGTCAGCTCTGGAGGTGCCCCTGGGCCACGCTGAGGGAGTCTAAAGAAAACAGCAATCAATTATGAAAGCCTTACATTTAATTAGCACAATCAAACAGGTTCTTGCTCTTTTCCTGGTATTTTTGCAGCTGTGTAATCCTTAGACGCTGCCTTGTGCGCTTCATTTGGGAACTGCTCTGGAATGACCCCTCTTGACGGCACCGTGGATGCTGTCCCAGGTGCTCATCCCTGCCTGATCCAGTGCCTGTCCTGTCCTGCCACGGCGGGGTTACAGCTCCCTATTCCCCTGGAAACCAGCAGACTGCTATATGCTGCTCAAATAATAGTGCCTTACTCCAGCTGACCACGTCCCTGCATGAAAAGCTGGACAGACAAGGTCTGCAGCCTTCAGGGATGAGAAATACTGATATTGTCAGAAATTCCGTATTGATCGTGAAGAACAGCCTGGCAGCACAGCAGCACTCTGAGAAAGTGACTCCATTGGAATTGGCATTCTGTAGACAGCATGGGGAATGGGTTTATAATTCAGCTGACAAGAAGAATTGCATTTTGCTGGAGCAACTCATAGGCTCCCTTCCCCTCTTTGCAGGTGGCCTAACACAGATTAGAAATGGAATTCACGCCTGCTGTCTCCTGAGCTGGAAAGAAGGGGCAGATTCCAATAAAGCTTTGAAATACGGATTTTGTGCCTCTTGGTTTTCCTGCTGAAAGAGCTGTAACATTTAAGCAGGATACAGGATGAATCTGAATAGACAGCTAATCATGTATTTTAAAAATCTATCTTCCTTAGAGAAGAAAATATTTAATCTGTGATTTCTCTATTTAAATTAACATTTGCTGTGCTGCAGACTGTGCTGAGGAGAAGAAAAATCCTTAATTTGATTTTTAAAAGATGGGAAGCAACTGTACCTTTAACTGAGTGAAACTGGCTTTCCAGATTGACAGCTCCAGGCATCCAGAAGCTAGCGAGTGGATAACACCCTGTTAGGATGTGTGGGTCTGGGATGGCGTTTGCATTACCTTAGTAACATGCTTGCTCAGTTCTGCTTTACAGTCTGTCTCTTCCAATTATGCTGCTCATTGTAGGCACATCAGTCAGCTGCCACGCTGACAATGACAAGGCTGCAGCTGGCTGCAGGTGTCTCACACCAGGCAATCTGACTGACCACACTCGCTCTCTAATCTCCACATTCCAAACTGCCTTCCTTCCCCTATAATCTTCAGGAGGTCAGTACTGGGAGCTGCCTGTTTGGCCACTCTTCCTGTGCTGTTTCATGAGTTTCATGGCTCTGTGTGGGAGCACAGGTACCCAAACTCTGCAGCCAGACCAGAAAGAATCTCCTCTAGCTCAGCAGTCCCAGCTGTCCTCTTGCCCCAATCAACTTGTCATTAGGAGCATGGCCTGTTCCCCACTGCAGCTCTGCTGCTGGCAGACAAAAGGCCAGCCAGCTGCAAGGAGCTCATCTGGATTACCAGTGACTGTCCTGAGATCTTCACACCAAAGAGCCACAGATCACAGCAATACAGCTCTGCCCTTCCCACCAGCCCAGAGGGAAGCCCTGGCTCTGCTGCTCCCCTCCCTGCTGCCCTCAAGCTCTTGTGCTCTGAGCTTGGTTCTCCTGTGGTTTACCAAAGGCTATAGATGAACTTAACTGCTCTTAAAAATGCCATTTTGCAAAGGCATTTACAGAAGCAGCAGCAAAGCCAGATGACCTTTCAGATTGCTTGTGGTGTTTATTTCAAGGCAGGAGAAAGAGCAGTAAATACTGAGCCAGGAGAGCTCATCTCTGAAAGCCCTTTTAAGCAGACATTTAACAAGATAAAACCCATTGCAATCTGCAAGTAGTACAGTGGAGAAATAAATCCAGAACTGTGTCAGTAACAGCAATACCTATGGGGCTGTTCTGGGGAATTATTTTGTCTCTGTTCATATATATAGTATCATCTGAATGTTTGCAGGGACCTCCTGATTAGCTGCTCCTTTTCGTCTCCACAAGGGAACTACTTCCAAAAAACCAAAAATTTGTAACCACACAGTAAAAACCAGACAGTTCATTAACCAATGCTCCTGGGAGGGTCACTAAACTCTGTGAACTGCCCTCAGTCCCCACCACTAACAGCAGAGATGGGCTGTGTTACCCTGAGGGAGCCGATGGACCCCACTGGGCCCCAAATCCAGCACCTGCCCTCAGCTGCCAGGGCCACTCCCAGCACACGCTGTCATCACTCAGTGACATTCTCCCTGTCCTCACCAACCTGCTCTGGGCCTGCAAGTCTTCCCTGAGAGCTGAGCCACCCCACAGCGTCAGCAGCCTTTGCTCCCCACGCGGTGTGTCTGTCCAGGACACCGCGTGTTCTCATTCCCAGGGCTGAGCTGGCAGCTTTGTGCCTCCTGCCCTGGGCAGCACGGGGCACTCCTGTGCAGCCGTGCCACGTGTGCCATCACCGGTGCCACCGTGCAGCAGCTGCTGCCTCCTGCCAGCAGGTGCACGAGCAGGTTCTGCTCTGGCACACAGGGGAGAGTGCAGGCAGCGCTGCAGGGAGAAATGCCAGCAGCAGGAAGCTGCCCAGGGGTGTTCCATGATAACCTGTGGAGTGTGGGCAGTGTACTGCCATTCTGTTCAGAGCAGGCAAGGAGGAGGAGCTGTGGTGCAGGGGTAGGGGTGGAGGTGAGGGGAACCTGCCATCTGCCATGTCCCAGACTGCAGTAAGAGACCCTGCTAGGACTGGTGCACTCAACCCCAAGCAGTATGGTTTGGACCCCGAAGCAGGGTTGTAGGACACAGATTTGGGTGGGTTTATCAGGATTCTGCAGACAGCTGAGCTGGTCCAGCCAAGCAGGGACAACAGTATCCAGAGGCAGGGTAGTCCAGACCTAAAACTTAAGCTAGAATCACAAGGGCTTTTCCAGGAAAGGTGTTTGTTTCACATCCTGGGAGTTTTACAGCTCTTCTGTGCTTTTAGTTTTGAGCAGGTGTAAGGAGGAACAAAGGATAGACAGTCCCATTTTCAGACACAGGGGATCATGGCTCAATTAGCAGCACACATCACCCTGCAAAGCAGTGGTAAAGGCACATCCAGAACCTGAATGAGGTCAGAGCCTCACACTCAACCTCAGAAATCCCCATCTGGATAACGTTATCTACAGCAGAGATTCCTATCCTGTCCTGGGTCAAAGGAGCCCAGGCAAGGAGGGACTAAATAAATGAGAAATGCTGTCTGTTTTGATAAAAGCCCACACCATGAGCTTGTGCATTACTTCACAGACATCTCACTGTTGTGTGTTTCAGTACATTGGGAGCTTGGATGTGCCCAGGCCCAACAGCCGCGTGGAGATCGTGGCAGCCATGAGAAGGATCCGGGTAAGTTCAGAAGAGCTGAGCCCCACACAGAGATAAAGGTTACACCCCCCAGAGTGACTGTTCCACATTCCCTCCAGCCCTTCCTATCTGCAGCTCAAATCTTAGCCCCGTCAGGTTTGCAACAAGCTTCTCCAGAAATTCCCAAAGCATCTTAGCATAGGCCTATCCCGTGCTCTTTGCAAAGGGATCAATTATCAAAACTCAAATGTAACCTCCTCTCCTGTGCTCAGCAGCCATGGGGCTTCTCCTTGAACCTAAGAGATTTATTTAGCCTGTTTGGAATTTTGTGTGTGTGAAAAATAAGCTGGACACAATGTGCTCCACAAAAGCACTTGAGTTCATTGACAGTTCCAAATATATTGTGTTATGTATTAAAATATCAGTGCCCTGACAGGTGTGATTGATGTAAATCCCATCTGACTAGACTTTGTGGATTCTGCTGCTCCTAGAATAATTTGCTGCTTTCCCCATGCTCCAATACAGTTTTACAGTTCCTGTTTCTCATCACCAAGCCTGCTCTCTTCCTGCTCTGCCCCTTTATTCTGCAGAGCAGCCTGTGAATGGTCCCCAGATTTAGCTGTGATTAGCAGGGTTGGGTGGCTTACATCTGCTTTGTGTATAACCAGTTCAAGTGCATCTCCCCCAAAAGGCAGTGCAGCTGTTTTGTCTGGATAAAGTTTTGCAGGGGTCTTAATTCTGAGGCTGTTCATATGTCTCACATCAGCTGAAGCAAGTTTGAGAATCTTCCATTTAAAGCTTTGAAGGGATTATCCTATTCCCCCCCGCTCCCCCACAGTGTTTAACCATCTAATTTTCCTTTAGAATAGTGCTTTTTAAACTTAGCCTGTAACTGGCTGGGAAGCTGATGTATTCATCTCCAGCCAAGCTTAGAAATGACATTCCCCTCCCTTTCCCTGCTCAGATTATTAGCACAGCTCTTGCTCAGAACACAGTGCAGCAGCAGTCTAAATTGCCTGGTTATTTATGGAACAGGTGAATATCTGTAGGAAGTAAAAGCAATAGGTGAGGACTTCCAGGGCAGCTTAGGTGCTGGCATAACTATTGGCAATTTTTGATCTGAATCAATATTTATCATTAGATTTGACCCTGCACTTCTGCTGATCTATGACACCCTTTTAGGAAAAAAGCAAACAGTACTTCAACATCACTTAAAACATTCTGTTTTCACACCTGCTATTGCCACAGTGGTACCTAGCTCAGAGCCTTAGCAGTGCAACAGCATGCTTGAATTCCACAAGAGACATGTAAAAAACCCATTCTGCATTCCTGGGTGCCATCACTTTATCTTGTCACACAGGATTTTTAAAGTAGGCATCCAGTAATCTATACTGAGTTTTTAATCTTGGAAACCCATTCCAAAAAGGGAGGGCTTCCCTTTTCATGTGCACATTGTACAGCAGGATCTTATTCAGACACTTCCTGGCTGCTGAGCGGAAGATGCTCCTCTATTGAAGATAGTTAATTGGCACTGATCCTTAATTAGAGCATAAAGAATGAACTGGGAGGTCTTTGAAGAGAATTCTAGTGCACAGAGTACCCAACCTAGGAACTGAGGGAAGATGGGGGTTATTTATGTAGCGTTCATTTGCATGCAGAGGCCTTGTCTGTACTAGAGTTTTTTCCCATGGACTCTCAGCAGCACCAGTTACAACTGGGAGGAAACAGTGGAAGAAGCTCTTGGGGGAAGTGGGTATTTTGCTGCAATGTTGTTGTGAGTGGTAGTGCCTGTTTGCAGTGCAAGAGTGAGTAAGGTCCCACAGCCCTGCCAAGTGTTGGCAGGGGCATGTCGTGGTGAAGCTTTCATCCTTTGTGCACTCCAGTGTTGCACTGGAATTCTCCACTGGAGCAGAAGAGAAAAGTTGTGCAGTACAAGCCCCAGCACAGCATTCCCTGGGCCATGGGAGGAGGTGGGAGCCATCCTGGTGCTGAGGGAGCCGGCCCACGGCTCAGGAGGGCTCTTACTCACCGCTGCTGCTGCTCCAGAGCGAGCAGGGAGGAGGGTGAGGAGTCACAGCTCTCTTTTCCAGGCTGTGTCAGAGCTGGTTACTCTGGTTACTCATCAGTAAATTGATACAAGCTCCAAAACTGCCTTGGGGAAAAAGCCTTCAGCTGCCAAGGACTCTGAACTTCCTGAAAGGGGCACAAGGAAAGCAGCAACACCAGGTGATGAGTCTGCTCCTTGGCATGTTCTGTGCTTTGTACTGGGCTCTTTCACCAGTTACACATGAATTATACCAGGGATTCTGCATCAGTGGGATTCTCCATGCTTAAGCAGAGCAGTCTGCCTGCAGACTTCAGGACATCACTCCCAGAGAGCCTCAAATAACAAGTTTTAGCATTAGCCTGCTGAAATCGTGACCTGCTCTTCGGCAGTAGGCATTTGAGGTGCAGTCTCTTAGTAAAGCTTAAATCCATATTCTGAGCTGAATGGAGGTTTGTAGAATTGCTAGCAATACTCCATTAGTCACACATTAAATCCCATTTCATAACAGTCTGGAAAGCCTTGTCTCATCATGTTCTATGCTTCCACTGGAGAGAATGCAAATGCAGTAGGTAGAAGAGGGAAGCTGCTGTTCTTAGCTTTCCATTATGCAGAGCTAGACAACTTTAAGTTTGCTAATCCTCCCAGTGGATTATTAGCTGCCTACAGCTGCCATGTTGTTATTATATGATCAGAGTTCAAGCTAATCCCTCTACCTCTTGCCCTGGCAAGGGAGGTGATGAAATGAGTTTGCGGCTTGGATAAAGACACTGTACCCTGACAGCACAGTGAGGGCCTGCTTAGGAGAGTCCAATTCATCTCACAGCTCAAGCACCCCAGGCAGGTGTTCCCCCACCACCCAGGGAGCAGCATCTGCTGCCTGCAGCTGCCCCAGGCCATCCAGGTCTGGGTGTCTGGCAGCTCCCGTGCTCTGTCAGCATTCTGGTGGAGCTGGCTTTCTGCTGGAGTGGATCCCTCTGCAGGTATTGGAGCCTTCTCAGCCCTCCAGGGAGTTTATGTACAAATCAAGATCTTTCCTCCTCTCAATTCAGGCAGTAGCTAATGTGAAGATGGGTTTTGTAAAACACAGAACACTTCCTTGAAGCTGCTGAGGTTGCTTGGAAAATCTTAGCCTGGGAGACCAGGAAAGGGATGGCTTCAAGTACAGGGTTAACATCACCACATGTCCTGCATGCATTCCCCAGAGCCAGCACTGACCAGAGGAAAAAGTCAGCTGTTCCCTTCCCAGAGCTCCTGTACCCTCAGTCCAGTATTTCACAGCAGGCCAAGTGGCACGCTGCTATTCCAAGTGGTGATTTGTACAAGGACACAGCAGGAATGAGTGACAAAGCATGCCATCCCCACAGACAGCCTGCTGCCAGCAATTCCCCAAGACACTCCATTTATCTACCCTTAAGGGACAGAATCAGTTTCCCTGGAATTTGCACTTAAGAATCTCTGAAGCCTACAAATTTCAGTTCTGTTTGGAAGGTTTAGCTTGGGCCTAAGCAGGTATTGACACTCAGAAAGGAGCCAGATGTTGGATTATTTAATCATTCTATAAGGGAACAGCCAACTGGTGCTGTGCCCGTCCAAACACCAGGATGAGCAAACAGGAGGCAGGCATCCAGACTAATGTGTCTTCTGTTACCTCCACATTTCTTGGGCTTAATTTAATTGAGAAGCCTTTTTCCCCAGAGGCCAGTGTGCCAGAGAAACAGAAACATTTATAAATCTCAACACAGGATACATGAGAAGTGCCTGAGCTCTCCTTGGAATGAGAACTGGGTTCTCACTTCAGCCTCCCTCTTATCCTAAACATTCTTGCTGCATCCATCTTTGAGCAGAGCCTCAGCACTTTGCAGTTTCTCCACACAGTATTTGAGTGAGGAAGTGCAATCCAGCCACAACGTAAGTCAGACTGACTGCCAAGTATCAACTCGTAGTGTTGAAGTGTGACATGACAGCAATTTAAATCAGGATGAGTAAGTTACAGTCCTACTGCACAAACTTGTGAAGCAGAGGCAGCAGGGACAGCTGCAGAGAACATGCCTCTGCACTCCAGAGCTCCCAGTCCCAGAGCTGGGCTGGCTCACACAGCACCTTGCACTTAAAGCACTCCCAGGTTGTAAATTCCAACTGTTGAGGAGTAAATATGGGTGTGATTTATCTGCTCTTCCTACAGAAGGAGAGGAACCTGGTGGACAGCTGGCAGAGGGCAGGGAGACTGCCTTCAGCCCTCTCCGTTTAATTTATTACTGTGTGACAGGTTTCAGAAGTAGAAATGTTTCATGGGCTTGTCCATGAGATTGTTCTAGAACATAGTTCCCTCAGTTTTCCCAGGCAGGCAGCTTTCTCACTACAGAAGCTCACCTAGAAAACTGCTGCATGGATTCCTCTGACATATTCTGCCTATAAGCCCTTCTTGGGTTATTATGCTCAGAGCTATGTTTTCCTGCCAGCTTCATGTTAATCTGAGCTGGAGTTGTGATCAGACCTAAAAAAAAAAGAGAGAAGCTGAACTCCCAGATGGGTTCCTTGGTTAGACTCTACATCTCTCCCTCTATAATGAAGTTATTTGGTCAGCTGTAGCTGAGGCACAGACTCAAACATGGAAGTGCAAACTGCTGGAGCACTTGCCCTGGGGTACAGGCCTCTGTAGCTGCAGCCAGGAGCTGTTGTTGGATGGGAGTTTGTTCTGCTGCAGTTCCTGGAGGGTTTTCCCTTTCAGCCTCTTTGGAAGAGCATTCAAATGCTCAGCTAATGATAGCCCTGGGCTGTGACAGACAACAACCCTAGTATCTTAAAATATTTCAGCAGCCACAGACTGCTGGGGTGGACCTTTCTTTAGTTCTCAGAACACCATGCACCTTCTTTTCTTTTACAGGAAGGTGCAGGAGAAACAGATGACAGTTCTGACAAGGTTAGAGTGTGAAACACAGGCATCTCTTCCTCCTTTTCCTCCACACTAAGAATACCTTGTATTCACCCCAGAGTGTGCTCCAAGAGAGCATAATTTTCTAGGATTCCTTCCCTGCTTCTCTGGAGAGCCATGCAAGGGTTGTTTATGCTGCTAAGTGTCAGACACAGCCTATGGCTCCAGGAGAGAGCTGTGGGTATAGGCAGCCAAACCAATAGACACAAACATGTACAAACTTGCTCTGGCACCTTCTGCAGAATGTCTGGTGTCAGTTCTGACTCTTCTCCAAAGCAGAGGGCTAAGAAGGGCTCCTGCAGCTTCACCCAGGCAGTACGTGATAGCCCACAGGGCTGCTCAGCTCCAGGGCCCAGAAACACCAGTTACTCTGAGGGTCCTGTCCACGAGACCAGGCATCTGAACCAGTTTAAGGTTCCTACCACACAAGATTAAGCTAATTGGGTTTACCTTTCCAGGCCTTGGCAAAATACAGCAAGTGTTTTCAGGATAGTAATTAAATGTTAATTGCAGCTAAGTTTAGCCCTAATGCCTCATTAGTTTGTTTTCCTCTGTTTGTTGCATCTATAGCAGAGTCTCCTGCACAGGGATGGGGATCAGGCTGGGCTTCCCAGGAGGCAGGAGTCCCACCATGTGCTCTGAGCCTTGCCAAAAAGCTCTTACCTGCTCCTACCCAAGGCAGGCAGCACTGAAACCACCACATGCAATGCTCTACTGAAAAGCATTTTACTGCTCCACACTGCAAATGACCCCCAGCTTTGGTTCCCACAGTCTATTTCCTGGTCTTTAGGAAGGTAAAGGATGACAGGGATGCCACCTTACCTTAAGGGATGACAGACACATTATGGGGCTTACCTTTGTGCAGCACAGGATGCTGAAGGAGGTGAGCCCTCTGTCTGGCAAGAATCCATTTCTCCAGGCAAAACAAGTGGCTTCAGCTTGAGACTGCAGAAGCTGCAACCTCCCAGGCACTGCTCCTCACCCTGCTCCCATCCTGCCTCTGAGTTCTGTAGCCTCTCCCCCCTTCCCAGTCTGCCCTGCAGCACCAATTAGCCAAAACACCAGGTGGGATGAGGTTTCCCTGAGCTCCCTTGCCATGAAGGCCCCAGGAAGGGAAAGGCTGGGTTGGGAAGGGTGGGTCATGCAGGTGCAGCTCCTTAGGCCTCTCTCCATGTGTTCTCTGGTCCACAATCACCTTGACAGGCCCTGGTGTGCTCCATGCACATGCTGCTTTCCTAGCCTTACAAAAGATTAATTTAAAATGTGGAAGCTGGCTTTCTAGAAGAATTGAATCTGCCTTGTCTCAGACAAACCCAAGCCTGTTTTACCCACTTCCTGCTGTTTGTATTGTCTTAAAACAAAGGGAAGAAGCTCTTAATGAGCTGTTTCTGCAGTGGCATCATGCACAGTGTTTCTAGGCAGCATTGTGTGATTGTGGTGGAGAACTGACTCTGCTCTGCTTGTGTGTCTTGAGTGGGAGGACAGGAAAAAAACACCTCTCAGATTACACAAGAATCCAACCTTCTGCTCACTGCTTGGGGGGGTCTCATTGTGCAATAGAGCTGCCCCACTGACTTAGAAACTCCTGCAGGTTTCCACCCTGCTCATCTCCAACCCTAAATCACCTCTGGACTTCCTGCCACAGAATAATTAGTTACCTTCTGTCACTTAACCTCTGAGCTGAAACAAGTGGGGACTGGTCAAGCTGTGAATACAGGCCACTGTGCCAGAAGACAGCTGAGGGCTTTTTCAGTAGCCACGTGCTATGACCCAGTTTTTGAGGAGTGGCTGGTGACTAGAGAGGCTTCAGTTCTTCCACCCTGTTCAGAGTGCACAGTGCAGGGCTGATAACAGATGGGTGGAGGGATCAGTCAGGGAAATGTGTCATCTCCAAGCAATGGCAACCTTTAGTGCCTTCCTCAGAGCCCTCAGAAATCCATGGCCTCTCCAGCGAGGGGGTGGAACCAGTCAGGCACATTAATTCTGTTTTGCATAAGAGTCATGGTGGATTGGAGTTGAGTTGAAGGCTAATAAAAGCAGCTTTTAAATGGATAAAAGCTAAATTAAAATGTTAGTGCTAAATAGAACAAGACAGAGCTTTTTGTCTGATGCTGAATCTTGGCAATGAAGCAGGTACCTTTTAATTGTAAAATAAAGTGGCTTTAACAGCATTATCATTATATTACTGAAGCGTTTAATTTCACTAGCTAAAATATCACTGTATGAGATCTCTGCAAAGCCTTTATCTAGTTTGAAATAAAGAGACTTTTTCACCAATTATGTTACTGGTTGTAGAGTATTACAGAGATGAAATATAATGGCTTTCAAATTACATTCTGGTGAAGAACACTCAGCCACAACTCAAAGCTGCTTCTTTGTTGGTGCCTGAAAAAATGTAACTGAGAAGGTAACCAGAGTGTAGAGAGCACACTGGATTGGCTTGGTGACAAGGAGCTGCCTAAATCTGAGTGACAACTGCAGGGACACAGAGCTGGGGCTGGGGCAGAGACCCTCCTTGTGCAGCCAGTACAAGTGCAGGGGTGAATTTCCACCAAAGCAGGGTGATGTGTTTCAGGAACAAAACTGAATAGCCCATGAAGATACAAACACTTAAATCTGTCCCATGAGTCTCTCTCTGTGCAGAGAAAAATCTGAAAAAAAAGTCAGCCAGTGGCTGCAGTGTAATCCCTGTGCTTTGACTGAGCCTTTCACAGGTTGGGTCTGTGCTGGACACAGGAGGAAGGCCAGACCCAGGGCACTGCAGTGGGTGCCCCTGTAGATGTTGTCTTGATTTTGTCACATGCAAGGGCCCTTTGTACTTGACTGATCAGTGTTCTGAGGAGAGGGACCCTGAGGGACTGTGACCACAAAGCCAAATTCAGCTCAGTAAAATAAGATTTGCTAACAATAGCTTGGTTCTACACTTGCTTTCTTCAATCTGCTTTTGCTCTGTATTAAATGAGGCCTGAAGGCAGACAGAATCCATGCTACTTTACATAGTACTTGACAATCTACTTCATGTTTTGACCAAATAACAGTGTGATAAATCTATAGCATAAAAGTCTTGAATGGGTCCCTGGGAGGAAGGATGCTTTGATGAGGGAGCAGGGATTTTTTAAAGGCATTATGGAATGGTTTTTTTCTTTCCTGCAGCAGTGATTAGACATTATTTAAATGTCCTTCCCCTGGACCAGATGGGTTATTTGGACTAATTGGCAGCCGCCTGACAGCTTTCAGGACACCTGAGTCACTTCCCACTTCCTCCATCCTTCTGTCACTGCTGCTGCAGAGATCCTGCCTGGGTAGATCTGCTGCAGAGCAGAATGTGGCCCTGTGCATCCCAGGCCAGGGCCCCAAATCACCCTGCTCCCTGCACAGCCAGGTCTGATGTACTCCCTGGAATCCCACCATCTGAGCTCCGGGCTTTTCTTCCTAAAAATCAAATTATTTTTATCAGATGAAGAAGAGCAGAGGGATGTGTTCAGGCCAGATGCAGTGTGGTGGAGGATGAGGCAGTCACAGCTGCCTCAGGAGGGTGTAAGGCACACAGGTACTCTTCAGGCTCAAATGCCACCTGCCACCTGTTGAGTGTCCTTTACCTGCTGCAGAGCCACACGTGGCTCATGGAGCACTAAAGGTTCAGTGATCCCACAGCACCATGGGCCTGCTCAGTCCTGCTGCAGCCTGTGCTTGGGCTGTTAATGATTACAGGGCATAAACTTCCATCCCAGGCACATTTTCCTGTTTTCATGTTGTTGCCCCCCAGGGCAGTGCTGGTCTCCTGCTCGTCTGGCTTCCTTGAATGCCAGCTGGTGGCAGGAGCTGTGAGCTGGGCCAGGGGGCTCTGCCTGGGGTTAATCACTGACCTGTGTGTGAGCAGTGCAGGATGCACTGATGTTCACAGCCTCTCACCTCCTGCTGGCACCACTGCAAGCCCAGGGACACGGGGAACAGCACTGGGGAGAGAAAGGAGCCTGTGATGTTCTGGTACAGTTTTGGTGACAAGACCTCAGTGACAATAAATACTGAGGGCATAAAACCCTCTTTTTCCATAATTTCCATATCTAAACCCAGGCTTTTCTCTCATCATGATTCACTAATCTCAGTAGCTCCCCTGAGGCTAACTGAGTCCTTGAACTGCTTAATATTCTGGAGTTTTGGAAATGACACAGTTAGACTTGAATTTTCTTTCTCTTACAGTAGCAGTCTTGTTTCCAAATTTGAGTGAAGTTTCATGGACAATTTGAGGAGAACCCAGAGACTTTCCTTTAAATTTAGGAACTGCAGTTTTATTAGCACTCAATAATTTCTAACCAAGGCCCACTTGGAGAGAAGCAGCGTGGGATCTGTGCTGTGCCTGGCTCTGCTCAGGGCTGCACATCTGGGTAATACTCAGGGCAGCCTGGCAGGACAGGGCTGAGCTCCCTTCTGGCTTCACTTCTGCATGTTCCAGGAATGCACATGTTACAGGAACTTTTGCAGACTGCAAAAAGACATTTTTGCCACCAAGATTCTGATGGCTATGGGAATTAGGAATTGTATGCTTTAGAAAATCTCTCCTAACAGTTGCATCTGAGCAGTGGGCCCAACTGCTGATTTTCCTAAGGAAGCAGGATCTGTCCATGCTGCATGCCAGGCCTTTACCAACAGACCTGACACACACAGCCCCTGTGGTGCTGACCCCCTCCAAGCTCAGTGGCCTGTTCCTGGCTGGAATTGCTGCACTGCTGCTGCTCACAGATGCAAACACATCCTTTCAGTTGCAGTGCCTGGAGGTTGACTACAAGTCACTGGGTTTTCTGTAAGAAATGTTTTCTCAAGTGGAACTGCTGGAGATCGATAGTATTAACAGCTACATAGAAAAAGACTACTTGCCTGGCAATAAAGCAGATTATTTCTGTCCCTGAGTGCCTCAAACCAGCACATAGCAAGGCTGTTCATGGGAGTTGCTGGCACTGAGGTGTAGAAAGGTTCAGCTGCACCCAGGGTTTGAGCTAACAAAGAGCTCTTTGCCCTGCAGGAGAACAAAGATGGATTGCACCTAGCAAAGGAGTCCCAAAGCCTGGTCTGCACACAGCAGCATACTCAGCATCCCCCCATTGTCATTCTGGTCTAGTTTCTAATCAACTGCTGGTTCTGAATGCAAATGGAGATCAAGTCTTCATTCTAGCTTGGATTCTGCTTGCTCAAAGATAAAGGTGCCAAGTCCAGCTTCCTGACTCTGCTGTGGATATGCAAAGGAAATGCTAATTTCCCTGGTAGGTGGCTAGGAGAAACAGCAAGACACAGAGCTGGAGGACAGCACCGAGGTGAATATGGGGTGTGATGGAAGTCTGGAAGCCAGGAGATGTTCCCTCCCTGCAGCATCTACACAGAGCAGGTGTTAGTCAAGCAGATGTAGCTTCTCCAGATTCTCAACAGCAAACCAGATTGCTCCTTCTCCTTTGGATAGGTATCCACCCTGAGAGGACATGCTGAGCACCCTGAAGTCACCAAGGCTTTCAGGAAGAGGCTGCAGAGCAGCTCAGTGCTGGAAATGGAGAACCCCAGCAGGTCACACCTGGCCCTGTTGGGAGCCAGGGCTGGGTTGATTTGGTTATCAGGTTGGGCACGTGGGCACTTCTCTGCCTCTTCCTCTGAACCTCCCTGCCTGCCCCAGCTCTCAGGGGCACTGACATTCCCTCTCCATCCCTGCACTCAGAGTGTGGCTCCCAGCCTGCTCTGGCTGCCTTCACCTCTGGATTGCCATCCCCCTTCCCTTGGACTACCTGCACTAAAATAGCATCCTTACATAAACACAAAGTCTTGCATTATTTAGAGGCCTAAAATCCCAGTACCTGCCTTTGTCAGAGCCTCAGCATGGCAGTGGGATTAGGTTTTCTCCCCATCTCTGTGCTGTGGCAGTGAGTCCCTGCCCCACCCTGCAGGGCTCGCCCTGCCTGGCTCCCATGGCCACAAACTGCTCCTGGGCTGAACAATGCTCTGCTCTCCTAAAGAACAGCATCACAAACACACCTCTGAAAAGCCACAGAAGAACAAAATTGGCTTTTTATTCTCTCTCCAAACAAGCAATAAACACCAACTCACAGAGACAGAGCAAAGCAGCCCTGTTAATCACCCCTGCCCCATCTCCCCCTCCTGCTTCTGAGGGCACCAGCTCCTCTTTTCCCTCTCTGCACAGCCTAGCCAAAATACCAGGAAGTGAGCCAGCAGCATCTCCCCTGCCATGGCCTGTCAGGCTCATGGAGAGGGTTGGGTAGGGACTGAAAGTACAGCAGGAATTTTGGAGCAGGCAGCAGAAATCCTCAGTTGCCTCCTGCTCCTGTCTGTACAAGCAGTATCTGGTGGCCTGGCCCTGCCAGCGAGGTGCTGGGTAGCTGTCACTTGGCAGGGGCTGGCTGTAACCAGAACAACTGAATGAATGAAGCAGAAAATGAATATCCTTGCTTTGTGAGTGAGAAACAGACGTAGAAAATACTCTGTTACCTTCCCACAGCCATGCAGGGGGTCTGGGGCTTTTTCATGGAGCTCTGAGCTTGCTGCAGAGTCCTGGCTCCTGCTCTTCAGAGCTTTGTTGTGTGAACATTGATGGAGAAGGTTTAAAGCAATCCAATCTCCTAACTTGCCTCTTGTCCTACATACCAGACTGGAGGGCAACTAGGATATGGAACATGCACTAAACCAGGCCCTTCTCTGCAGGGCCTTGTGACACAGATGTTTTAGGCAAATATGGAATTACTTGAAGATATTGCAGTGTATAATTGCAGTTTCACTTCTGAGGGTTATTTCAGGTGAATCTGACCTGCTTCTAATGAAATTAGCACTTTTTATCTGCAGTAACCTAGCAGCTTTTTCAGGTAGGGACATATTCATGCTCCTGTTGGGGTGGGGTCCCGAGACACTACTTCATTACTGATGCTAATTAATCATCCAAGGCACTGCGGATGGAAAAGGTAATTTGTTTTCTCCTGCAAAGTGAATAGAGCTAGGGAGGAAAATAAAACCCAGCTTCCCTGTGAGCTGGGCTTGGGCTGCCCTGGCAAGACAAGGACTGAAGGGCCATGTGTGGGAAAGCTCCCTATTAAACCTGGGGACAGCAGGGAGCTCCTGGAAGTGACAGACACACAATGGTGCTTTTGTCAGAGAGGCACCAAAGGCCAGATGATGTCACCTTGCACTGGGCTGTGAGGCTGCTTGTGCCTCTCAGGATGGAGCTCAGCAGTGTTGCCCTGTCTCTTCCAGAGAGGAGGCAATGAAAAGGCTGCTTTTGTCCCACCCTTTCTTAAAAGCAGGCGAAGAAGCTTTGTTCTAGGACAGTCCGTGGCTTTTCAGAGGTGGAAAAGACTAACTAAAGAGCCAACTGCTAGCCCTGGGCTCCCACCAGCTCCCATCACCTGCAGGAGCCCCACTCCCCCCCGTGGGTGTAACTCTGACTGCTTTTCCCTCTACATCCTTTTGACTGGCAGGGAAATACCTGAACTCCAGCCACATCCTTTGCCTTGTCACCTTAAGGTGGAAAGATTGAGTTATCCTTAAGGGCTGTCTTGAGACTTCAGCAGTCTGGGACCTCCCAAGGGTAAGATCTGTTGAAGATGAGGAGAAGTGGGATGAAGAGGAAGGCCTGTATTACCATGTCCATCAGAAGGCTTTGAAGCTGGGTTCCTCAGATGCCAAAGGAGACCTGGACAAAATGCAGCTCTTTCTCTTTCTCCCCCCTTACGTGATCAGCCTCCAGCTGCTGCATCCTCACAGCCCCTGCCCAAGGTCAGCCAGGGATCCTTTGGCATGGACTGAGGCCACATTTCCTTGCTGCCCCTCCAGGGACTCTCAGAAGCCCAGCAGGCCCATGATAGCTCCTCAGCCCCTTCAGCTCAGGTCTGCAGCATCTACAGAGAATTTGCTGGATGGTGGAAGGAGCTCATTTAAATGAGGAAAAAAGCCTTTGAGTACATTGCCAGCATTCTCCTTGCCTATTGTACTCCCTTTTCGGTTTCTGCTTTCCAGTGAGCAGTTTTATGTTTCCAAGGATCATAAATTCTCATTTTTCCACTGGGCAGGAGGTGCACTCCTGGTCTCCCCTGCTTCCTGCGTCGCTTTTGTGTCCGTGTTGCCCAGCTACTGCAGCACAGCCCCAGGCTATGCCCGGCCGCATTCAGAGCGGCCCGGCCCCGGCAGCTGTGGGCACGGGGCTCGCGGGATTCCACAGGCACATGCTTCCCCGGGGACACAAAGGAAAGGCCGTGACCTGCGCTTTGCAGGCAGAGCCACAGGGAGGGCAGCGCTGACCCGGGCTGGCAGTGACCTCGGGAGGGTGGGAGGTGATGCTGGGGGGGGATCAGAGGCTGGACAGCAAGCAGCCTGTGGTCCGGGGCTGTGGGAACGGACCCTGCTGTTCCTCAGCTCAGGGCAGCGCTCGGCTCAGCCCCACTGGCTGGGAGAGCTCCGGAGTTTCCACAGCATCAGTTCCAAGGGCAGCACTCCAAGCATGGGTAGTTGAAACAGCAGCCGAGATAACACCCTGTCCTCACCCCACGTAGGTCAGCTGGTTTGAAATTAATGACATTCCTGAGCTGGAAATACTTGGATTCATCATGGCTTTAAATCCTAAAATGGGGCTCGTATAGTACCAGGGGAAGGGAAGGGAAGGGAAGGGAAGGGAAGGGAAGGGAAGGGAAGGGAAGGGAAGGGAAGAGAAGAGAAGAGAAGAGAAGAGAAGAGAAGAGAAGAGAAGAGAAGAGAAGAGAANCGCGGGCCCTGCTGGGGTGGCGCTGCCCGGAGCCGGTCAGTCGGGGGGCAGAGCCGAGCTCGTTCCCACCTCCTCATTGCCATGCTCCCTGTGTCCTCTGGAAGGCGAGGCTGGGGAAGGGGCTGGCACGGGCTATTGTTGGGGGTTGTTTATGGACACATAGATCCTGCAGCCTGCCAGGCCAGGATGGGCCGAGGGGAGGCTAGGGCAGGACAGCAGGCTGAGGGCTGGCTGGAGAATTTACAGCCACGGGAAGAAGTCGCTGGTTTCCAAGCCTGTGGCATCTTCCTATGGCCATGCAAATAAGTACATACCCAGCTATGACTGGGGGCACTGACATACTCCAGCTTCAAAAACCTGCAGAGCCTCTGCTTTGATTTCCCTTAATACAACTTAAAACGCCATTTGAACCATGGCCAGGAGCATGTTCCGGCCTCGCTGCTCCTTGTTAATGAAGAAGATGCATTTTTTGGAAGGAGAGACTGCCTCCAAGACCTGCAAACTCTCTGTTTTATGACAGTTTTCATTTGCATAATGAAGGCCCTGATACCTTCAGTAATTAATCACATTAAGAATTGCTTCCTTGAATAACTCTATTCATGCAGGTTGTTCCTAGTGCTGGAAACTGCACATGATTTCCAATGTGCATTAGCCCAAGTTTCATCAGCAGATGGAAGCTGGTAACTGCATGTGTAATTTATATCTGCTTGGGTGGAATTATCCAATGAAATATGCATCACACGGCACCATTAACATTTCTAGTCATACAGTCTTTAGCTCATGGGTAAGTTAATATTTCATGCCAGCAGTGTGTGGGACCGTATGAAAGGCAAAGACTTGAACACAGGGATTTAAGAGCAGAAGTGGAAAGTATTCCAGGTCAAACAGAATTAATGACGCTGCTAAAATAAATGAAATTAATTACCCTTTTCTGACCTGCATTTTTTATAAAATGTCCCACCTTGTCTCCATAGTTAAGAAAGCTGCTGCATCACCACTTGTAGGGGCAACTCCAGATCCTTTAGCATCCAGAAAGCTTTTCCCCATAGGACAACAAAAACAGGAGAATAAGGATTGAATTGTGGAAGGCAGCAGAGAGAAATGTTGCTGTGTGGGTTTGGATTTGTCAGTGACAAATCTGGGGAAAAAAAATGCCATCAATTCAATAGTAAGAAGAAAATCATTGACTGGACTGTGCTGTGGCAGCAGGGACAGGTCAGCCTGGAGCCTCGTGCTGGGATGGAGGTTGGGTTATGCATGAACATTCTACAGGAGAAAGTCAGCTGTCTCAGAGTGCCTTTTTCCATGTGCTTTCCTGTCCTTATATAAATCACAGTTCATTAAAACACTGATTCCTGCTTGATAGGAAGCAATTAAATGACTGAAGCTGTGTTCCATCTGCCTCCAAGCCGAGCTGGTGTGAGTGTGGGGCTCTGCCCTCCTCCTGGGGCACGGTGCTCCCACCCAGCTGAGGTTCCTGCTTCCTGTGCTGGGACATGGGACACATCCTACAGCTTCTGCTGCTGGAGGGGCTTCACCCTTTAGAAAAGATTTGAGGGACCAATGAGTTTTAACTGTTTTCAGGCCAAGCTGGTTCTAGCCATGGCTGGGCTGTGCCTTGGCCGTGTCTAGCAAGGATGCAGCAGTGGCCACAGGCTCCATGGAGAGGGAAGGGCCAACAAACTTCATCCTCACTGTGGCCACGTCCAGCTTGCCGTGCTGCAGGGCTCTGCCTGGAGCTGAAGCCCTGTACATGTCCCAGAGCCAGGCTGGGGTGGTGCTGTGTGGGAGCTGGCTTGGAGTTCCCTGGGTTTAGAGTCTTGCCATCACTCCTGGCAGCACCCACAGATTGGCTGCTGCTGCTCCCGATTGTTCCTTTCTGTCCAAGAGAGAAAGAAAAAGCATCTCTGCAAAATCCAGGCTTGGACTTTGCTTTAAAGCCTTTGAGTAAAGAGGCTTGTTTGAATGTAATTGCACCCCTGTTGCTACAATGGGAAAATACACTGTATTGCTCTTTCTTGGAAAGCTCAGCTAGTATTTTCCCAGCCATTTGTGTATAAAGAAAGATAAACAGCTCTTTAGCGGGCAGAACAGTCTATCCCGGGTTTATTGACATTCATGGAGCAGACAAGGACAAACAGTTTGGTGAGCACAGGGGAGGGGGAGCAGCTGGGCATGAGGGGTAGAGAGTGGGGAAGCCCTGTCAGGTGCTGAGCCTGGCTTGTCCATCTGCCTGGCCCCAGAGCCACAGGCACTGCTGCATCCCCGTGGGTCCCCCGGCAGCCTGCAGGATGTACTCACCACCTCACCCTTCCTCTCACTCCTCCCCATAAATAAAAAACATGTATAGCTAATTTAGTTCCAGCTTCACACGCAATAGCGCTATAGATAGATTTTTAAAGAGCTTGTCTGAAAGTAATAATTCATGGGGAGATCAAAAGGCTGTGGTTTAATCCGGGGTCTGTCTGATACCATAAACCTTGCAAAGTGCTAAGAATTCAATGAGCAGCATCAAAAGCCTGATAAACATGAAAGCCACCCAATTTTCTGTCTGTGAAGCTGGCGTGGCTCACAATGGGTGCTGAGGAGTGGGGAAGATGTGTATCTCCTCTGCAGAGCTTGGGTGACAGAGCCACACACAGTCCTCCAGCTTCAGCATCCCAAAGGAGGTGCCTGGACTCCGTTAACATCTCACACACTCCATGCACATCCCCAGCTGTATAAAGAAATCAGAGTTCTAATTCGATGTCTAATTACATGGCCTAGGTAGATTTCAGGCTGCTTGGCATTGCCTTTTCCTCCACATCCACAAATCAGAGACTGCACTGATTCACCAAAGCAACGTGACCAAGTGGTGGATTTCAAACAGGGACTGCAAAAAATATGGAGTATCAAAATGCTGTGTTTGGAAGGCAAAAATGGTGCTTAAAATGGGGGCAGGAAGGATGAGCGCTGTAAACAAAGGTCTGAAGAGTAGAAGGGCTCTGCCATGCTTCTAACTGTCAGCTAAGGCAGCATTTAAAAGCCAGTGTTTAATTTTTAACACAAATGGAGGTGAGCTCAGGCTGCAGACACCTGCAGGGTTTTTCTCCAGAGATCCTGATCCCACAGAGGTTAATGTGATTATGCAAATGCCTGAGGTATAATTGTGTTACTGTGGCCCATCTGGCCCTCCCTGCAGCTCCTGAGTGATTGTGTATTCCCCGTGCAGCGCAGTGCTGACACACAAGGGCACCAGAGATGTCACTGCTTGGTGTTTGCTGCAGGTGCCAGCTCCCCATCCAACCTCTGCAGCAGAGGCCTGCTGGACCAGGCATGGCCAATGCAGCGGGAAAGTTCTTCCCAGATCCAAATTAACAGTCTGGACAAAGTCCAGAGGATTGAACTCCACTTGTCCTCTCCCAAGGGATGCTCCTGTCAAAGCCAGGATCCTGCCTGGCATCCCAGCTACTGCACCAAGTCCTTCCCAAAACCATTGTTCTCAGCAGAATAAAACAAATTCCCACCTCCCTCAGCAGCTGGGATTAAACCAAAACCTGACATTTTCATGTCAGACACTGACTAGCATACACTGTCCCAGGTACCCCCAGTACTCTCTTAAACTTGGGTTTTTCTCCCCACCAGTATGAGTTCAAAGCCAAGAACATTAAGAAGAAGAAGGTGAGCATCATCGTGTCCGTGGACGGGGTGAAGGTGATCCTGCGCAAGAAGCAGAAGGTGAGGCTGCTCCAGCCCAGGGATAGTCACACTTCCAACCAAAACTGGCCTTTTCTTAAAAAACACCCAGAAATTGCACAAGAAAACACTCCAGTTTCCATCCAGCTAATAACAAAACCTTGCTGGAAATAGAGTGGGAATATTACACTGTGGAAAGAGGATTGTTTTTTCTATGAAAAAAATATATCTCTCCAGAGATACTGGTTCTTTTTCTTGCTAATACCAGAAAGCTTTTCCCAGGCTGGCTGGCCTGAGCACCCCTCAGCTCATTGCCCAACTGTTCAAGTTGGGCAAGTCACGGAATCCAGATCTTGTATGTCCCAGTTCCAAGCTTTCTTCCCCAAAATGTGTAACTCTTCTGCATATTTGATGTTATAAATTAATCTTAGGGACCATTTTCAGCCCTGAAGGCTGTGATCAGATATGATAAACGATCAAAAAAATCTATTTTTATCTGAGATACTGTTGGAACAGCCATGGCTCATCTAGTCACACTGCAGCCTGGATTGTGGCTTGGGACAAAAGCACTGTTCCCCAGGCTTCCTGCCATGCAGTTTGGTGGAGTTTCACTTTTACTTGATTTACTGTAATTTTGTCTCTGCTTACAGAGAAAGGAGTGGACCTGGGACGAGAGTAAGATGGTGGTGATGCATGATCCCGTGTACAGGTAGGTGGCAGGGGATTCAGGGAAGGCCAGTCAGCCCTGGGGGATCTGTGCCCTTCCTCCCACCTGCTGAGACCCCTCCACCAAGGCTTTCCAAAGGACCATCTAAAATTAACGAGGGTACAGAGTTACTGCTGCTGGAGAATCCTTTTCATACATTTGTGAGAGTGAGATGGACTGATCTCGCTTTGAAGCTGGCTCTGCTTTGAACAGGGTTAGACTGGGTGACCCTGGAGATACTTCAACCTGGATTACTCTCTGATTCTGCCTCTGAAGACAGGCCTCCCATGGTTTTCCTTCAGAGCACGGCTCTCCCTGTGCTTCTGAAGCAGGGCCTTACTCTAAGGTGTAAGTGCTCACTGGAATTAGCCCTTACAGATGAGGCAAGAAAGCCCTGACTTTCCATAGCACCTTCCATGGGATACTGAGCTGTTCCAGAGACCACAAGCCCCACCCAGAGGTTTACACTGAGTGTAAACCTGGTGCCTCAGGAGCCCCTGGGGATGGGAGGCAACCTCAGTGATGGTGGATGGCCTGAGGACGGGTTAAGAGCACAGGGCGCTCCAGGCTGTTAGATCTGCAAAGTAAATTATTGTACCACAAGCACTGAGCCCGCAGTCCTGAGAACTGGGAGCCCAAACATTGGTTTTTGGGATCAGAGCTCTTAGTGAGGAGGTAAGGAACAGAGGATGTGCTGATGCATTATCTGTGCCTGCTTCTCACCTCTGACTTTCTTTAAAGATTACTACAAGATGTGGTGCATTGGCAGTAACTGCTCTAATTGCAGGTTCAACAACCAAAAAATTCCAGTGACAGAAAGAGCAGAAGAAAAAAAAAATCAAGAATCCCTTTGGTTTCTTCTCTATTCGGAGCTGAGCTCACTTGTCACATTTTCACCTAATTACATCAAACATATATAAAAATCTTCAAAATGGTTTTGCAGTACAAGGAGGAGAGTCAGCCTGAGCAGCAGAGAGAGGAATCCTCCGAGTGCACTCAGCATCCCTGGGAGAGGCTTTTGTGCTGTGCCACCTGCCCGCTGCCCAGGAGGGAGCCTCTGGGTCCCCAGGGGCAGGGCAGTCGCCACCCTGCAGGCGGTTCTCCCTCCCTCCAGCCTGGGCAGGGGTTAATTGCTGGGGCTAAAAATAGCCACTCGCTTTCCAAGACTATAGATTTTTTCGCTTTCCCACAGGATCTTTAAAAAGCTTTTGCCTACTTCAGAAACCAGAAGGTTTTCCGTCAAGCCTGAAACGCTCTCTAAATCCATCGCCTCCTGCCTTGAAAATTGCAGGAGGAGCCATGCACCAGCACTGCCTCGTTCCTCCAATCCTGGGGGCTGCAAACCAGCCCATCCTGGGGGACACAGGAGCAGAGGTGGTCCGGAGGGCAGAGACTCCCCATGGTGTTTAATTCCCTTTGTCTCTCTCCCACCTAGAATTTTCTACGTCTCTCATGACTCGCAAGACCTGAAAATATTCAGTTACATCGCAAGGGACGGCGCAAACAACTCCTTCAGGTGCAACGTCTTCAAATCCAAGAAGAAGGTAGGATGCTGCCGGGGATGCGCTCACGTAACCGCGAGGTCAGAGGGGGCAGATCCCGGGGGAGTGACCGAGGCAGCGCCGGCGCTGGGTGTCCCCAGAACAACGTGCTTTGTCCCCTCCTGGCCAGCGGCGCGTTCCGCAGGGGGATGGGAGCCCTCGGATGCAGAGCGGGGAGCCGGGGGGCGCTGCCGGAGCACGCAGCGCGGGAGGAGGCGCGGCTGGGAAGCAGGGAAGGCTCGGGTCGCCCCGCGGGCGGTGGTGGCAGCGCGGCTTTGCTCCGCAGAGCCAGGCCATGCGCGTGGTGCGCACCGTGGGACAGGCCTTCGAGGTGTGCCACAAGCTGAGCCTGCAGCACGCCCTGCAGAACGCCGACGGGCAGGCCGACGGCGCCAGCGACAAATCGGCCGAGGAGCAGCCGCTGGAAGGTGACTCACGCCCCTCCCGAAGGCAGCGTGGGGAGATGCGTTGGGGGCGACACGCGAGGTGGCACCTCCTTCATGGGCCCCTTCGGATGGAGAGCACGGGGAATGTGCCCTGCCTGCCCACTCCTACTGAGCGCTGGGCAGGGGCAGGCTGAGGGTCTGCAGCCCCTCGGCAAGCGCATGCCCTCCCTCCTGCCCCTTCACAGCATGCTGAGACTTGGAGCAAGTCCTGGCCCTTGTCCCTGAGCTTTCCCCAGCTCCCAGCCCTGCGTGGGGCCCCAGCTCTTCCTGTGATCCTGCACAGGGAAGGGAGGCTCAGATTCATGTGTCCATCTTGTTTGAAGTTCACCAGATAAAGGGCTCCAAGATCACGGATGTGGACGAGGTTTGCATCGATACTGGTGGCATCTGTGTGTCTGAGAGGGGACCCAGAGAGCTGCCAGGTGCCAGGGGGGACCTCGGCGTGCTGAAACCTGGGCAAGCCTCAAAGGAGAAGAATGGCCAGGTAATGGGGGACGGGC
This sequence comes from Phainopepla nitens, assembly GCA_013400175.1. Classification (NCBI taxonomy): domain Eukaryota; kingdom Metazoa; phylum Chordata; class Aves; order Passeriformes; family Bombycillidae; genus Phainopepla; species Phainopepla nitens. Next base: position 140,326 of record VXBQ01003051.1, read on the forward strand.
TAGAGGATGGTTCATGTGCTCTGCTGCTGCTGAGGGCTCTCTGCTCAGGGTCACTGTATCATGGCTTGATTTGGAGGTGCTTTCATGGAGACCCCACTGCAGCCCTCCCTGCTGGCTCCCTGCTCAGGACAGGCTGTTCAGCTCCCAGTTCACCCGCAGCAAGGCCCTGTCCAGCGCTGGGGTGGGGGCTGAGGGGAGAGGCAGGGGTGGGGCTGCGGTGCATGGCTGAGCAGGCTTCACACACCACCCAGGGTGGATTTCTGTGCCCTCAGTGCTGCTCTGCAGCAGTTGCTTGTTTGACTGCCCTGGCAGCGATCCCTGGCTCCCCTCGTGCTCCTGGCCCAGGGAGCAGTGTCCCCAGGAGGCCCAGCCCTGGCAGCACAGGCACCCGGGGCACGTTCAGCTCGAGCAGCAGCTCCACCTTAATGAATGAGTGCTCCACAGAGCTCTGGGAGCCCTTCCCGGAGGCCTGAATGGCATCGCTTCAGCTCCCACAACAGTAACGCTCACAGGGCCTGGCTGGAAACAGCTGCAGTGACATGCACTCCATGGGATTCGTTTGCAGGCCTGGAAAGGCCAGGGTTTCCTGTGCATTCCTTCTGCCACTGCCCAAGCAGGGGAGGGCAGGAGCAGGAAGGGCAGTGGCCACAGGCACTGGCAAATGCTCCAGGCACCAGGACACCGCCCAGCCTGGGCAGCCACAGCACGGAAAGGTGGAGGATTGTTTGGGTCACTCCCTGCTCTCTTCCCTGGAAGACCTGGGGACCTGCCCTCCCTAGACACAGCCAAGGCAGCTCTGCCAGCTCGCTGGGAGGAGCCTCTCCAGAACACACTGTCCTGGGGATCCCACAGATGTGCAGAGCTGACAGCCCAGGGCTGCCCCTCAACATCCCCTCAGTGCCCCAAGCGTGGGAGCTCCTCTGCTGTGCTGGGGTCAGCGCTGTGGGGAACCAAAATCCAAATCCCAGCCTGAGCCGGCCAGTCCGCTCACCTGCCCATTTCTTTGTGCCCAGGATGCTGAAAACTGCTCCCTTCACCTGGCCAGCTCCCAGCAGCTGCTCAGCCCGAGCAGCCCCTGCTCCTCGGCCTCCATCACCCCGCTGGCCTCCCAGCACTGCCTCCAGCTGCTCCAGCAGCAGCTCCTCCAGCAGCAGCAGCAGACACAGGTGGCTGTGGCCCAGGTACACGTCCTGCCCTCCCCTTAGGCGGCACCAGCCCTTCTCCTCCCCCTGCTCCAGAGTCCAGGCGGGCTAGGCCGATAGCGGGGCAGGCGGGAGTGGCCCGGGCCCTTGCAGCAGTGCTGGCAGCGTTCCCGCTCGCACAGCTCTCGGCAGAGCTCGCAGCATCGCTTGCAGCCTAGCTCACAGCATTGCTTTTAGCGCCACGTGCAGCATCGCTTGCAGCACAGCTGAGCTCCCACAGGCACGGAGCTGGCTGCTCACACAGCCCCCGGCTGCCCTAGGAGCGTTGCAGGGTCCGGTAGAGCCCCCAGCTCCCGTTTCACCTCATCTCATCGCGTTTTTGGAAACCATCCCACTCCCACTCCAGCATCAGAGCGGGGAGCCCGGTGCCTCCTGCCTGGGCACCTTCCCTACGCGTGTCCCGTTACCGGGGGGACAGCAGGACACCCCACACGCCGCCGGGATGTCGCCGCATCCCCGCCCGCGGCTGGACCGCCGGGGGGGTGGCGCGGCGGGGCCGGCAGGGGGCGCTGTGGCGCCGCCGGTACC